>LUGF01038645.1:14827-39069 GCA_001625245.1 Calycopis cecrops | reverse complement strand
GAAAATCAATGACAGCCGCCGCGCGCCGTCTCCCCGACGCGCTCATCTCGCCACGTGTCGCGGTCACTGGCCCGCCGTCCGCGCTGCCGTCGCCGTCGGCACCACCAGCCGCCGGGGTGACCGTCTCATCATCATCACCGACTGATGGACGTTGACCTCTCGACATTAACGCCAAATACCCTCTCAAACTGAACGTATGCAGTATGCGTTATTTCATGTCTTGCGTCCCCTACCCGCCATTATAACAATCGCATCGAAATAACCAAATGATTAAACCTCTGTTGTATCGATGCAATCCGTCATGAGTGCATCGATATTTGTAATTTAATCTGGTAGATTGACACAAGTCGGTGATCTTGTATGTTGTGTCGTCTATCCACAATAACGTCACACTGACCACGGACAAGAGCGCAGACACTCATGTTTATATATAGCCCGGGATCATAATTAGGATGCGGTCCGGTCGAGTGACACGGGTCGATGTGTTGTGAGGACGCTCGCCGCTCGGTCGCTCGTGAAATGTACCCGCAGGGTATGTAGGTCGTCGCATATTTGGGTTATCGCGTCGATATGCGGCACTTCCGGCCGTGCAGCCTCCGATATCCGCGCTACGTATTAGTTGTGGCGGCCTGTAGGTCAGCGGCGGCCGGCGACGTCACGCCGCATCCGATCCGCCGTTTGAGAGATAAATTAAACGCGAGCGCCGTGACTCATGCATTCGGCTAGACGCGCCGGTACCGCATAAAAACCGGTAGCAACGAACCGCCGAATGTGTGTTTTGTACGTGTGGCGTCGTCGATCAATGTCAACCGCATATTTAGGTCAACGTCCGGCCGAATTTCTTCGCTCGCCTCCTTATTCGATATGGATTTTTATTGTTAATTGTTGTACGGCTGTCGTTGTCCGAATACTGTTGTAATATCAGTGTTTCCTCACCTAATTACTGGTTTATTGTGAGGTAACGAAAGTAGTAATAATTATTGCTTATATATTTGGCTTATTTCGTATCGGTTCGACTTAATCATCATCATCAATTTTAATAGAAATTTGACTTAATATTATACATATATTCTGATTATACAAGGAATTGCCTAGCCATTATCAGAAACATACTTAACTTCCAGACCAAATGAATTTGACTTATTAAATTGAATGATTCTTTTTCTGAAGTCATATCGCAATGCATTCATTTCACCGGTTCACATGTAAAAAGAATGGAAGTTGTAACATATAAATTAAATATGTAACAAGCAATTACTTATTCCTTTACGCCCCACCAGTATTCGTACTTAAAATTAGACCTGGAGAGTACTGAGTTATAGTTTTGAAAACACGGTTGTGGCGGTCTAGCGATATTCCTTCGATTGTGTTTTTTCGTCGGAGTATGAGGTAATAGAGACTGCACTTTGAGTATGGGCACACACGTGTACACAATAACTCCTGCCTCGACTCTGTGTATATTTCAGTATCCCAGCTGGCCACAGGACTCTGCTAAACCGGACGAAACGTGCCGGCCGGTCGTGCCAGTCCGATTCGCCCGCAAGGCGTCTATTGTGCTATCTCTAGGCAATACTATTCTGCACGCGCACGTGTGGTCTTTTATAGGTGTATACAATTGGCTAGTCTATTAATTATCTGCGTGACCAACTTGATTTGAATTAATATCGACTGTTTCCCCATGAAACCAAAAGGACAACACAACCAAAAATCCACATGGGGGTCTACCTTTATATGTTAAAGTTGAAATTTTTAGGAACACAGAAAAAATTGCATTAATTCTTGTGTTTTTAACTGACTGCGTACGATGATTGCTACTGGATATCCTCTTCTTTTTTACTCCATTCTCTCCGGTCCTGGGCGCTCCGTATCCAATTTACAATGTCTACGATCTCGTCTATCCTCCGTTTTTCCAAGTTCGTTTATTAATAACGATTTTCCTTGTCACCAGGTATACTACGCGAAGAAGAAGCGGAGAGCGCAGCCGTACCTCGGCGACGACGGCTCGCACAAGAAGGAGAGGAAGCTGTACAACGACGGCTACGACGACGACAACCACGACTATATCATCAAACACGGGGAGAAGTTCCTCGACCGGTACGAGATCTCCTCGCCGATCGGGAAGGGCTCCTTCGGACAGGTGAGCGTTACGCTCAACTACTTCCATAGACTTCATATAGAGCAGTCTTTCCCAAAGTGGGCGATAACGCCCCCTTGTGGGCACTAGATGCTCAGAGCGGGGCGGTAAGGAGCCAGAAACGACATAATTGTCTTTGAATATCAAGGTGTAATAACTAATAAGGGGGCGATACGAAGTAACTGATTTTCAAAGTGGGCGTTAGACGAAAAAGTTTGGGAACCTGTGATATAGAGTCTTAGGACGACAGCACACACGATATTTGACACAGAGAACATACAGCGACTTACGCGTCCAATATAATAACGCGTTTGGGATACTGTTGGGGCGGTCGTGGAGTGTGTGCTGTCTCCCTCACTAATGTTAGCTTTAGGGTCAACTCACACCGATAGAGCGGCGAAGCGCAGCGAAGCGAAGCGACCTGCCCGGGTAGGGAAGGCGCGCGGATTCCCGCGCTGCTCGGGAAGTGGCTGGAATGCTCCAGAAGTCGCGAGAATTCGATAATAAGTACTATAGTAATGAAAATAAAGTTGAAATTCATATGACACATAAACTGCGCTCCGCTTCGCTGCCCTTCGCCGCTCTTTTAGTGTGAGTTGACCCTTAGTCTTGTGCTATTTATTGGAGTACACTCTCTAAGAAACAATTGATGAAGATAGAATATGATGCCATTGGGTATAACTATACAAATTAACGCTTATGAATACATATTAAAGAAACGAACTACAGTGTTACTCAACATTGTGAAGACCTCAACCGTCCACGACTCCCACGGGCCTGTTATAACCAACATGAAATATGTTCTAATTTACTCGGTGTCTGTGGGCTATAAATAAAGGCACACCGAGGGCTTCATTTTAATATTCCCTGCGCTTATTCTTGATCGTCAGCAACCGACGTTGGATACTCTGAAGCAGAGGTTCCCAAACTTGTTTCCTCTAACGGACACTTTGAGGATCAGTTATTTTGTAGCGCCTATAGTTTTTCATCTTAAAGAACCTACAGAACATATTAGTCGTTTTCAAGGCTCTTTAACGCCACCTTATAAGCCTTCAGGGCCCATAAGGGGGCGTTATTGCCCACTGGAAAATAATGCTCTTAAGGCTGTCACACACTATGCAGAAGCGGTATATCCGTATGACAGTTTCTGAGCGCATATCTGTCAATATCGCTCTCTATACTATACTCAAGAAGCACCACACACTACGTAGATAACTTTGTTTCACCGTCAAGTATCTGTAAGCAAAGGCATAATATATTGAAGGATACGCATAAAACCTTACAGTATCTGCTTAGTGTGTGTCAGCCTTTATTCAAACCTTGAATGCTTTAATTAACTTTCAAAAACGATATTTTGAAGGAGTTAAAAAATATATAATTATTTTAATGAAACGTATCCTGTATAAGATCTAATACCTAAACCTTGCGTAAAAGTATACAAACAAACGTGAGTTTACATTATAATATTATTAGCTTCCGCCCGCAGCTTCGCCCGCGTGGATTTCAGACTTCAAAAATAAAGTTATTACACATAAACCTTCCAATTGAATCACTCTTATCTATGAAAAAAACCCCATCAAAATCTGTTGCGTAATTTAAAGATCTAAGCATACTGACACACATTCTACTAAAAATCTTCAAAAATTGCGATACGTAATACTTGCACGCCCCTCAGTTGGATTATTTTTGTATTTTTTGACTTGAGACTGACGACATCGCTCTTTTAGTGAGTTCTTCTTTCGAAATACGACTGTCTCTATCTGTGTCGACCGGCTAGTCTCTCAGGACGAACACTTCCAAACTAGGGGCTCATTCGTGCAATCTAGATCAGCCCCTTCTTTCTAGCCATCCTCTTCACTCTTGGATATCCTGTATCTACTTTTTTATTTGAGTATTTAACCAAAAATAGAGGAGATAACAAATAATAAAATAAGAATGCCTATAACAAAGGTTTGCCAAGTTCGATGGGGGCCGCGGTAGTCACACTCTAAACACTTATGTAATTCGTTACATTATTATCATACACTCACACCAAAATAATGCTCCACACTTTTTTATAAAAAAGTTATTATTATGTTCCATTGTGGGTCTCCGAAATGGACCATTGATCCACCTTGTTACATACATTGGAAGTACAACAACTCTGACAGAGCAGAGGTGACAGCTAATGCCTAAAGTTAATAGGTAATCCGCAGCTCTCTACCTGCGGTGATACATGCTTGTAGCTGTCTCTCTCTCTCTCTTGTCATCTGTACCTAACCATAGACATCATCTATGGTATGAATATTCAGTGTACGGTCTATGACTAAACATAGACAACCAATATAGGTACTAAACACACCTTTGCCAGAGAACGCCTGTAGGTGGCCTCTCCGGTTGCTTAAATACTCAAAGACATTTTCCCATTATGACTGCAATTTCTTCAGTCCACCGTTCATCATATTTTGCTTATTTTTGATTCTTATTCTTCATCCGTGCCTGTTCTGTATTTGGGGGCGGCTCTCCTCCTAATCCGGTGCCAAGTCACTCGATGTTGCCTACTTTTTTATTACATGTTTAAACGTTAACGTGTGTGTTCTTGTTTTGCAGGTTGTCAAAGCGTACGACCACGAGGAGCAGTGTCAAGTAGCGATAAAAATTATTAAGAATAAGAAACCCTTCCTAAACCAGGCGCAGATAGAGGTGCGGTTACTGGAGATGATGAATAGGGCGGACGCGGAGAATAAGTATTATATAGGTAATGGATAGTGTTATGTTATTTTGTAAGAGGTTGCCGTGCTGCATGCACGCATGTAGCCGCATTGGCCGGCACGACCGGGGTACCTCTCGCTTACACGATAAGCGCGTAGGTAAAGTTAGGGTTGTGCTGTCGGGTTTCGTGGAGGGAGAGAGGAGGGGGAAGTAGGAACAAGAGCAACGTCTCTGTATAGAGTCCGTAAACAGTTATCCGCGAGGCGAGCGATCCACCGCCTTCCTCACAGATAGAGACTTCCTGAATACTGCCCGATGGCTCCAGATATGCTTTACCACATTAGTCGGAGCTATACTTGGACACGTGGACATGTTCACATCCATTCGGTGGAGGTGAATTTTATAGTTTTATTTTCGAGGGGTAACGTCATATTTAGTGCCAAATAATGTCATGTTTTTCAGTTGTAGATTATAACATAATTGTCGAGTACTGTGTGACCTTTTAGTGTAGTGACTACTATTGTTCCAAATAGTTTATATATAAAAACATAATACCTACGTATAATTAAAAAAACTCAAATATATATATAAACGTTGTGCTGAAAATATGCACACTTAACTCAGTAGAATATGTAGCTCCATTAAATTCATGCAACTATGTAGGTACACCACATTGTTGCAGATAAATGTTATTTATTATTATTGTTATTATAAACAAGATGCACAAGATGTATTGTTATGTTCTCATTGTCAACAACTATGAGACATAACAGGTTAACCCTTCAAACAAAAAAAAGTCAAGTTAAAAATATCTTACAACATTTTAGTTTCATAAAGTCTTTTAATAAAGTCTTTATAATGACCTACCCATTATAAAGACTTTACGAAAATAAACACCAGAAAATGAATTCGAACAATGAAATCAAAAAGTTAGCACGTTGATTTGATGAAATATTGTTTTTGCAAACAAATTGTATAAGCCACGTGGCAGGCGCGCGCTGCGGGTCAGCCTAATCTCCTTTCTTCTCATTTTATTACACTTATTAAAACTTGGTCCGCGGACACGGGCGTAATTCCCAGATAAATACGGCCCCGAACATTGTACGAGCCTTCTTTTAATATAACTTATACTTCATCATCACTGTCTCGGCGTGTAACCCGTGCGCGAACATAAATGGAGGATTCTCGAGAGATCGATGTTGTTGGTTGACTGATACGTTACCATTTACACCTCATATGCTTCAGAGGGCATGTAAATCTAACAAATAATATTAAATATATTTCATTCATATAAGGAAAAATCAATCGTAATATTTTGTCCATATATGAATTAACAATATTTAATTTTATTTGTTATTAAACATACTGCACCTAACTCTGTATGCCTTACGCAGGATGATTATAGGACGTGGGTTACGAAGACGTAGATAATATAATTATTGTAGTGTTATTTAATAATTTTCTAATCTATATATATATATAAAACTCAAACATGACATAGCCAGCTATCAACGCACAGCCCAAACCACTGGACGGATCAAGCTGAAATTTGGCATCCAGGTAGATGTTACGACGTAGGCATCCGCTAAGAAAAGGATTTTTAGAAATTCAACCTCTAAGGGGAGGAATTGGGTGTTGAAGTTTATATGGATTTCTTAGAAATTAAACGCGGGTGAAACCGCGGGGCACTGCTAGTACTGAAATATAATTTACCTAGCTAAATAGTGTTTCACAAAACTTTATTCTCCTCCTGGCAAGAGCTCGAACGACATTTAATCTTTGCGTGTTTAAATTAAATAGTCGGCCCGTGCCCACTTCGCCGGGCGTCAAAAATAAAAATAGTAATAAAATAGATTTTGAGAAATAAATAAATAAATAAATAAATAAATAAATGAATAAAAAAATAAATGAATAAAAAAATAAATGAATAAATAAAATAATGGGTATTTAACCCATTTAAATACATTTAGTATAATAGTATAGATATGAAATCCCGGCATACTGTATCGTTTATTCTGATGTTTAAAACCACTGTTAGAGTATGAGAATGCCGTTCTGACATATATTTCTAGAGAAAGAAGGTTATTTAACTTTAATGATTGTAATGGGTGTATTTTGAGTTGTAGTGAAAAAAAAAAAAAGTGAAGTATTTATTACAAAAATGAAGAAACCGTAGTATCGTCATTTATTCTGAGGTCTAAAACCAGTGCTAGAATAGTTTCCAACGGAGATTCCTAGAAATAGAAGGTTACTTATTTTTTATGAGTGGCCACGTCTATTAGTCGCAGTACTATTATCAAATTTGTTTGTTTATAACATGTTATTGCGATGTTTTTTTTTATAGCATAGGAGGCAAACGAGCAGTTAGGTCATCTGATGTAAAGTGAACACCAACGCCCACAGACATCCGTAACACCAGAGGTCTAACAGATGCGTTGCCGACCTTTGAGGAAAGAATAAGCTCTTTTCTTGAAGATCCCTAGATCGTTGTTAGTTGATAGTTGTTATTGTTACCAATAAAACTCTTTGTTTCTTTCTAATGTGTCTATTTTGTGTTGCAGTGAAACTGAAGCGCCACTTCATGTGGCGGAACCACCTGTGCCTAGTTTTCGAGCTGCTCTCGTACAACCTGTACGACCTGCTCCGCAACACCAACTTCCGGGGCGTGTCGCTCAACCTCACGCGCAAGTTCGCGCAGCAGCTGTGCACCGCGCTACTGTTCCTTAGTCAACCTGGTGGGTACACTGTACATACAGAAGTAACAGTTACTGTTTTTGGTTCTGTTACTTCTAGGATGGAGCTGTATATAGTTAACGTTCAAAAAGTAATTTTTATATTACTCAAATTAATAGCAAATCAAGGTACGGGTAGAATTTGCTACAAGCCAAAAACACGCCGCGAATAAGCTAGCAAGGGGCTAGATTATTCGCGACGTTGACGACCTTTTAGAAGAGACCTTTGAGAAGAAATCTTCAATAATTTATCTGAAGTAATCATGTTTTTTTCATTATTTTCAGAACTAAATATAATTCACTGTGATCTTAAACCTGAGAATATACTATTATGTAATCCGAAGAGGTCGGCAATCAAAATTGTGGACTTCGGGAGCTCGTGTCAACTAGGCCAAAGGGTACGTACTCTTATCTATCCAATGTCTCCTAACTTCTTGTTCCCTAGTATTGTACAAGACGCTTCCTACTAATATTGTAAATGCGTAAGTCTGTCTGTTTGTTAGTTTATCGCGCAAAAATAGATTTTGATTACAATCTGGAATAGATTTTGATTACAATCTGGAAAAACTTATGTGTCAAAAGTCTGAAATAACCGGGGAGGTACCTCTCGCTTACACGAGACTGGCGTAAAGTGACAGCTGTGCTGTCGCGTTACGTGCGGTGTGTAAGTAGCCGGTGGCCCATGGAGGTGGGAGGAGAAAGGAGGGCAGCGCATCTGTATAACCTCTATGCGGATGTTTGTGGGCGTCGTTAGTCATGAAAATGGCTCCGGCTGCTCGTTTGCCCACCTATATCGTAAAAATAAAGGTTTGAGTTTCTACCAAGGATTTATAGAAATAAAATAGTTACATTTCAGTTCAGCTGCTGCAACGTGCAACTCTTACTAAAAAGTTCAATCGAAAAAGCAAATAAATCAGTAATCAAGTCTTAATTTATAAATTAAATTACTGGCATAAAGATAAAATCACCAAGCGCATTATGTAATTAAGAAAAAACAAATTTCAAATTTGGAACACCTGTCAAAACACGAGAACCCGTTAAACTTTAAAACGATAACTCACTGGCCGCTTATCAGGTAAAAACTTAGCGGATACAAGTGAATTGCTAGTCAAACATACTGAGTTGTCTAACGGCACACTGCACTGGCGTTGTAAAAGCGAGAGCAGCCGATTGAGTTACAATGCATCAATGATACAACATACATTGAAAATTATTTATTTATTTATTTACGTTTATTCGGAAAAATTACAGCTGGTGTAGACAGTTTTTACAATTACAAATTCGTGAAGGCCAATTAAAAAAAGTTTAAGAAAAATACGTAAGACGTACAAATGCGTCCACAAACAAACGTCCCACAACTAAGCTTACAGGAAATGAAGCCAGTGAGTTTGAGTATTCAGTACAATGACTAAAAATACATTCTTATTATTTTTTTGCAATACAATAGATATAATTATGTTAGATGTGAGTGAAAAAAGTGAGTTTTCAATAATTATGCCCTGATCAAATTTTGAACAAAATTGTCGCTTAATAAGCGTTTTAGCTTTTTATTTATTTTTTTAATTATTAAAAATTGATGGCTCCTGCCAGGACGATTTCACAACATCAACAACATTACGCCCGTACTCTATCGCGGTAGGCAGAGTGTGCACATATCACGATCCTTACAGATTTGCCTTGCTTTCTCTACATTCATAACTTTAAGGTAGATTTTAGTAATAAGAAATGCTTGGAAAAAATAAATACTGTAACCTAAAAAGGTTTAATTGAAGGAGGAAACAAACAAATCCCACAACTAAGCCGTTTTAAGAAATATTGGCAAAACGTTAATACCACGCCCCAAACGTATTAAGCAATTAAAAAAAAAACATTTCGAATTTGGAACACCTGTCAAAACCCGACAACCGGCCAGAGTTATTCAGCTAATCAGGCAAAAAACTAGGCGGATACGAGAATTACTAAACAAACCGGAGCCGGCTCTAACGGCACCGCCATATTGGCTTGTGGAAATTAGACGTTACAGTTGAAGATGCTCCCATCGTTTGTTGTGTGAACGTAACCCAATAACTCTCTGCAATGTCTTTGTCACAATGGTAATTAAAAAAGTAAAGCAAGCTTGTGCGCGGATGTGACTAACCCATTAGGGCAGCGGCCTAAATAGTGATCCAAAAGCTTGTGTTCAACACTATCAAAACAATATTTATCACAAAGTACATAATGATGATTGTGTAGATGTTAATGGGTCTGCAATTTAGATGATAGCCATGACAGTCCAATAATAACACCATACTTTATGGTTTTATACGTAGAATTTTAGGTAATAAGTTAGAACTCTGGTGTTACGGATGTCTGTGGGCGTTGGTGTTCACTTTACATCAGGTGACCTAACTGCTCGTTTGCCTCCTATGCAAGAGAAAAAAAAAACTTACTAGATAAAATCCTACTAAAGCTATAATCATGAAAGTTTGTATGTATTATTATTATACTCATTAAAACTAATGAACGAATTTTGATGATATTTGGTACAGATTTGGATTACAATCTAGAATTACATAAAATTTGCTTTAATACAACTTACGGGTTTGGTTGAAATTTGTACAGGAATAGCTGAATATCTGGAGATTACGCGAATGTTACATTGTAATAACATTTTTAACAATTTTTACTTAACGGTTAATTTAAGTATTGTACAGTCCAGACATTACGTAGAATTCTTTTTTTTCATTAGTAGAAGCTGACTAAAATAAAAAAAAGTCCGTTAAAATAGTTTTATTACAACGTGTACCGCTGTAATAAAACTATTTTAACGGATTTTAACATTTACAGATTTTAACAGTTACAGAATTTCAAGAAAATAACCAGAGATGAAACTGCAAAAACCACAGACAATACGGCACGTATCTGTTTTGCCGTTATTAAACGATAATTACATTTGAACTGCTATTGAATGCAAAACTAACAATAGCGGTGTATAATGTCTTGTTTCCTTTCTAACAGCTTTGGTATAATGTCGAATTATAGGTAATAGATCTTTTTCAAGTCCTACGTAAAGTACATACTTTCAAATACGATATCAAATGTTGCCTTGTATTCTACATAAATATAAAAATCAATGGTCTGTATGTCCTTTATAGAACCGTACACTAACATGTGATGATCTTTATTAAAATTGTTATTTGTTGTGCATGTGCCCACAAAGGTTTCCGAGTTAGTACGGATAGATGGCGCCACTGTCATTCCAACGAGTTTCATATGTCGCCGTGACATTTCATGCTGATTTATCTTTTGGTGGCTTAGCAACGTGCGCAAGTACAGCAAGTTAAAAAAAAAAAAAATAATTGGAAATGTTATTTTTCGTAAATAAAGGCTGCAATGGAGCAGTTCGAGTCTTTTGGTGAATTATGTCCACGAACGTCCGTAACCGAACCTAAATAAATTCTACTAGCTTTACTAATTACCCAGGGTCATAACGGACCTTCTAGGGTCCTCCAAACCGCACGAAACGCGACGGTATAACTATCACTTTAAGTGAGAGATCTCTTGGTTGAGCCATTCCTGCGAGTACAGCGTGGCTCTACATCAGGGATGTCAAAAATCCTATCGAGCTCTTTTTTGGTTGAATAGTATCTCTGCAAGAATAAGTTTGACACCCCTGCTATACACCTTCAAATCGTCTCCACCTAAAATAACGGAGGCCAAACACAAAATTGTGTCAAAATTGTGTCACAAGTAGATGTGTACTCTAACCGAAACGTCGACAATCAACCATATCTTATCTCGCTGCACTTTATCTCAACACTTGTGATCCACATAAAAATCTCACGCGGCGACGCATTCGTTGGAAAACAATGACATTATGATATAGAGCCAATCTAAAAAGATCTAAGATTGAATAAGGAAAAACTCTTGTTGGCTTTATTTAGGCGAATCTACACCCAGGGGGGTACCCAGGAGCTTGCTGCATGCTTGCAGCCGTATGAGGCCGACAGGACGGGGGAAACTGTCGCTTACACGATACCGGCGTAAAATGACTGTGCAGTCGCGTTTCGTGCGGTATATATTCCGTTGGGCCAAGGAGGATAACGCATCTGTATGCGTGTGTCGTTGGGCGTCGGTTGTCATGAAGATGACTCCGACTGCTCGTTTCCCCCTTATACTATGTAAAAAACATCAAGTCGTTCGTGTTGTAGTAGGTGCATGGAAATCTCCGTAAATAATACGCTTTAAAAATGTTACCCTTCAGACGCGGTGGGGTAAAGAACTCTCGGTCACTTAACACTGTCGTGATGGGTATGTTGCGTAATGTGCAGTTTGAGATCCGCATAAATCCCACCCACAGCGTAGGGCAAAGTCGAGGCTTGTCTAGGGGACAGTTGGCTAACTTGCATACAGTTCAGTTTGGTCTCAAATGAATAATATCGGGATAAAGTAGGGCAAGTCACATTCAGATGTCTATGGTTGTTGTTGGCTACTAACTGTAAAGCGTCCAGCCTCGTTTGCCTTTTATGTATCATAAAGAGATTCTAGTAGAACAGTAGTAGCTAGTAGGTTTCCTAAACCACCCATGACGAAAATTACATTGAAAATTGTTATAGACTTAGTTATTTGTACTACGCAAACTGGCCAAAATACGACATGTTTTTTTCTTACGTAGTACCTTTAAGTGGGCAAACGAGCAGTCGGAGCCATTTTCATAACTTCCGACGCTCATGGACATTCGCACAGAGGCTATAAAGATGCGCTCCTAGAAGGGTCACCGGCTACTTACAAAGTTAAGTTTACCTATCTAAGTAACTACATACTTTTTCTTATTGGTACCCACTAAAATCAATTTTGTCTATTCCTTTATCATAAACATAGATATATTCTACGATAGTTTTGACAAGCGGACGCCATCTTGTTTTACCAAGCATATCGCAGGAAGCTCATCCATCATCCGCGTAAACCTTAATTTCCTAAAAAGGTTGCACTAGACACGACGATAAGATTATCTATTACTTAACCGTTTTTGATAAGACTTTACATAATAGACCTCCGTTCCGTTCTTTGTTTATTTTGAAACTTAGGATCAACTCACAATATCATGTTCTTTAGTTAGTCTTCTCTCTGTTAGCTATGTCGTGATTTCGTGTGAAATCTGTCCCAAATCAACCGTATTTTTTTACAAGATTTTTTTCCCGTAAATACTACGTTTCTGTTATTGACATGACAATGCTAATACAATAATTATAGCGTAATATTAAATAGTTTTATCGTAATTCATAACCTGTGAGAAATTTCTGCCAAATCCGTTGCGAAATTTTTGCGTGAGACAAAAACTTGACCGTTTATAATATCAGTGGTATATAAAAACCGATTTTGATCTATTTTTTATTACAATTATTGGCAACCTTAACCTTGCAATTATTGGAATCTATACATACATATACCTATAGCATATTTCATCCCGCGCGCCATTTTAATTTGGAATCAGCTGCCCCCCTCGGTATTTCCGGACCGATACGACCTAGGGATCTTTAAGAAAAGCTTATACTTTCCTCAAAGGTCGGCAACGCATCTGTTAGACCTCTGGTGTTACGGATGTCTGTGGGCGTTGGTGATCACTTTACATCAGGTGACCCAACTGCTCGTTTGCCTCCTATGCTATAAAAAAAATACCAGGCTGCCTAGTTTAGTGAAGACCGGATAATATATCGGGATAAAGAGTACTTGATACTTTAACTAAAAGAAATTGGAAGAGTTCGACCACAAAACATTGTTAACAGATTTTTTCTTTTGTTTCTAATACAGAGGTTATCAATTACCACTGATCAACGAGCAGCATGAAGCACCAGATGTATTCACCCTTGACCTGACACCAACTTTACCGTGTTCAAAGGCGAAAGCGATCCAACGCACATTCAGGGTCGGAACACGTGAGCCTTACTTTAAACGATGCGATATTAACATAAAAATGTACATTTATGGCGCGCGCCGAATATACCATATAGGTATTATCCAAAATCAAATTACAATTTGGGGACCTTGGATCCACTTCCTCGACTGTGTCTAGACATTTGTATGTAATTTCATATTCTTGGAGCCGAAATGTAATACGATATGAACGTGTGTGTGACACAAGTATTAGTTAACATTTACTTGACTAACTTATTGGAAATACCACTTTTATGTCACTAGCAATGATCACATACAATGTGCATTAGTCATTTATGTATTATACCTTTGGTCATTGTTTGGTGTTCAATTATCAACAATATCAACAATAACATATTTATACCAAACATGATGACCGCTCTTTATGTTCCTGTGCTATAAAAATGTTCCGGCCAGAAATCGAAAAAGTAGACTATCATCTACTTATGCATTTTTTTATGTTATAAGGGTACAAACGAGCAGTCCGAGCCATTTTCATGACTACCGAGTACCGACGCCTATAGACATCCTCATAGAGGCCAGACAGATGCGCTGCCGATTTCGTGAGGGATCGTGGCCCAAGCCCCAAAAAAAAAACGTCTGTGAGATTTTTAATATACCTATATCAAAATTACAAGCGCATTACTGTAATTTATTATTCGCATAGCTAGACTGAATGAGCTAAATAAAAAATATAACATGATAATATATTAATTATAATTTTAATCGTTTAAAGTAGAGGTAGAAAGAAAGGGCCAGAAATAGAGACCTCGACCTCGACTCTCGTCGTTGATGTCAAGTCACTTCTTTCTGAAAATTCAAGTAATAACTGGAATAAATGATACTTTTTCTACACTTTTTCCAAAAGATAGTGGAAAAAACACAAGAAAATGCGATGAAATAAATATTTCCACTTTGTTGTACTCTATCAACATGAATTGTTCATTAGCACCTTCGCTTCACACGTTGTAATATTTGCTCAAATGTCACGTTAAATAATTCACCAGATGCATTAGGTAACATGCTGAACTTTGGTTCACACATCATATAATTCAAAACGTAAAACTCCGTTTAGAAAGCTTCATCTGGGTTCTCTTTTTTTCCTTAAACTCTAACTTCAAACAAAGACAGAGTCATCGTCGTCTATCGACATTGAAATTTATTGAAAAAACTTAGTAGGTAATAATAATAAATATTTATGTAACTCCGCATCTAGCTTTCTGTTCCTTAGCTAACTGTAGATACCTTTTTTTTTATGATATAGGAGGGCAAACGAGCAGCCGGAGCCATTTTCATGACTACCGACGCCCACAAACATCCGCATAGGGGCTATACAGATGCGCTGCCCTCCTTTCTCCTCCCACCTCCATGGGCCACCGGCTACTTACACACCGCACGAAACGCGACAGCACAGCTGTCACTTCACGCCAGTCTCGTGTAAGCGAGAGTCGTGCCGGCGCAATTCAACTGCATGCGGGTATACAGTGTGGCACTACCTCTTACCTATATTCTTTAATCTTACTAATATTATAAATGTGAACTTGTGTTACTTTTTCACGCAAAAACTACTAAACGAATTTTCATTAAATTTGGCACACACATAGAGGGTAACTTGGTGTTGTTGTGTTCCTATGGGATGCCATGGGATGACTTTCTATTTAGCACGGGATCGAAATTTACGCGGGTGAAACAGCGGGGCGTGGCTAGTTGTTACATACATCGTATTTCGGTATATCTTTACGCAAATAAATTAATTTAATGCCTCACGAAATCATCGCGAATTAAAATTTATTTTATTGTTTCCTCCTCTTGACCTTTTCTCCCTCTGGTTTCGTTGTTTGAGTCATTGAAAGGCGTGCTAGATTCCGGTCACAGTAACCTAACTTTATTACAATATCGCTAATCTAGAATTGTTTTTAATATATTTCGCATCAACACACCGCTTTAATTTTGATATTATAATTATAATTGATATTATTGAATTTGTTAAGTAATTTAATTTGAAATTTAATTTTAATTGAATTGATTAATAATTGAAATTTTAACGCGGACAAAGTCATAGGAAAAAGCTAGCAGTTTAAACTTCAACAATTGAAATATCGAAACAAGTGTAACAATACCATACGTAACAGATAAGAAAGTATAATTATCAGACCAAGCGCGGCGTCCACACGTAGAAAGTTTATTTCAACTGACAGATTGACAGTTATTTATTATGGCCGATTCTCTCCACGGAATCATAAGTGTTCTCTGGTGACTCAGCTGAGTTATAATTTTAATAACGTGCCCAAAAGCGGCCATAAGTGTCACGGAGCCCAAATTCAACGATTTTTTAACATCTTTACGAGTTGTTTATGCGATGTCATGAACTTGAAAATCGTTTGGTTAATCGACTAACTTACTTTCTTAGGCACATTTAGGGAAATCGGAACTACTTTTCTACATAAAAAAGAGGGCTTCTTCTTCTGAACGCGGCAAAATTTTGGAAGAGATTGTACCCCAGTGATTGTACACCTTTTTAAGACCTGTTAATTTGTATTTGTATAAATGTATATTTTAGATTAAATAATATAGCTTAATGACCTAATTTTAAAGATACTTTACAATTAAATTTTTATAAGGACAGACTGCCAATGCTACAAAAAACATATTAATTGTTTGTTCAAAAAATGAAAGTTTTCGATCGAACTCTTCGATTGTAGAACATTCTCTAATGGGAATGCTCTACAATCGGAAACTCTATGAGTTCTATAACACCGATATAATAAACTTTAAACTATATATTATACAACTACTATACTTTTTTATATAGTATATGGAGGCAAACGAGCAGTAGGAGCCCTTTTTTATGACTAACGACGCCCATAGATATCATAGAGGTTATACAGTTGCGATACCCTCTTTCCCCCTCCCATCTCCATAGCCCACCGGGTACTTACACACCGCACGAAACACGACAGCATTAGGTAGCTACTCCCGGTCGTGCCGGCCCCGTTCGGCTGCATGCACGCATATTTCTATAAGTATTTACATTCATTTACATTACTCGTGTATTCACCGCAGAGACATCTCGAAGGTCTAAAAGCAAAGGGTTAAACCTCAGAGTAACCAGTTTGTACATATAACGGTCATTTATATTCTGTGTGCCTGCGTTTAGCGCTAATCATAAACCATAAACATGCATTCCCAACGCACTGGCCGGATACAAGATATTTATTTGAAATTCAAATTGAAATCCTGCGACAACATTCAAATAAATTATATTTTTTATACATTCCCAGGACAAAAGACAGTAAACATACAGCCATGGATGCTGTGAAATAATAAGCTTTCATGACAAATCTTACCATCTTTATAATATTCATAGCTAACTAATAGGACTAATATTTCATGTAAGTTTTTTTTAAGTTTAAGGGAACCATTTTCATGACTACCGACGTATGGACCTCTATGCGAATGTCTATGGAGACATCCGCATAGAGGTTATACAGATGCGCTGCCCTCCATCCTCTTCTCTATTTCCTCTACATGGGCATATTGCATGTAAGTGCAAACATTTGTTTATTTTTTAACGCAAAAACTACTGAATTATTCTGGGTAAAATTTGGCGCATAACTCATAATATTATATTATATTATATTATTATACTAGAATAACTGATGAATACTTTTTTATCTCGAAAATAACGAATGGTTCGCCTGGGATGCTTTATGCAGATGACACAGCGAACAGGCAGTTGAATAGTTAAATTTCAATCTCTTTGTACCGTTCTATAAGCCAATTCATTTGTTTCCATTTGTTTATTGTTTATTGTTTTCATCACAACTGTGTAGGTAAGTGTAAACAATAAATAATATAGTAGGTATGTCCGTTGTCCAGTGAGGGATTTTGTTTACAATAGAGATTATAAACGCATTATGGTTTGATATATTTTTAGATCTCTATGGTTTATAGGTTAGCTACGCCACGCGGTTTCATCCGAGTAAATTTCGAACCCGTGGAAAAAAGAAAATCCTCCCATAGGAACATTTTTTTGGGATTAAAACTATCCTAAGTGTTAATCAACTTACTCTCTTTGTGTATGCCAGATTTCATGAAATTCGGTTCAGCGTGAGTGAGTGAGCGTCAGTGAAGGAGTAACAAACAAACAAACATACAAACTTTTAGTCATTTGCGACAGCGCCAGATTAATCTCTGGAGGTTCCTGGGGCTAGGAGACCTTGTAGTTATGACTTGTGATGGCGGGGCCTATTACGGGTACAAAAATTATCTTAAGGCCCATTAGCATTCGGGGCTGCAGCTCCTCTAACGCCCCATCTCAATCCGGTGCTGAATTTTGTGTCAACACGGGGTCCGTTTATTTCCAGGTAAATAACACTTTTGGCAATTGTTACAATTTGTAAGATAAGTTGTCAAGCGCACACAATTAGACCAAGTTAAGGAATTTTGAAAACTTTTTTTACTTACAAAATAATACATTGCACCAGATCTACTAACAACACAATGCTGTTTCGTATATTTTTAAAACTAAAATGCAATTATTTCAAACCTTGCAGCTTT
The DNA here is from genome assembly GCA_001625245.1 of Calycopis cecrops. Lineage (NCBI taxonomy): Eukaryota > Metazoa > Arthropoda > Insecta > Lepidoptera > Lycaenidae > Calycopis > Calycopis cecrops. The sequence goes on along the minus strand of LUGF01038645.1, from coordinate 21,039 downwards.
ACTTTAAATTCTTAGTCATTAGCTAATTATCATTTATTTTTAATTTAAACTAACATTAATGTAGATATTTGTATTTTTATTTATAACAAATAATTAAGGCCAATTTCATAACTTGTTAGTTACAAGTCAAGGGTGAGTAGGTCCCACACGAAGGGTATATTGTACCAACAACGTTGTTTACTTAAACGAAACACATTTCTTACAAGGAACCCTTAATATTGTACTATATGTACATAACGGTAAAACAATAGGTAGATATATATTTAGCTTATTTTATATCTAGACAAAGGCGTCTCAAGTACAAACCATTTTCTCCCGAGATATATTCAAAGACAGGCGGTTAGATGAATGGATGGACAACGAAGCCTTATCTATTTTATACATATTTCATGACTAAGGGTCCCGTTATCAAAGCGTTCTTTCGCCACGGAACCCTAATGGACTAGATATTTATTCATGCACACTAATAAAATACTATAGTTTATTTTAAATTATAACTTTTGAAACACGCTTGTAATACTTGCTTGACAGGTAAATCACGAAGTATGCCAATAGGTTCAGCACTGTTTCCAAATTGATCAAACACCGATACAACTTTCTCCACTAATGAGTAGTAAACATAAACAATAGAACAGGTACTTACAGTAATAGAAAGTAAATCCCAAATATGAAGACAAATAATAAACGTTAGATCACGTCTCAATCACACATAGCCACAGTTATTGAATCGAATGAAACACCGAAAATAACACAAAAGTCACAAATTTTAAAACACAAATTGTACGAAAGTTTTAATCAAGAACGTGCAAAGTTTTTAAACGTTATTTTGAAACGGAACGCGAAAGAATTTAAAATCCAAGATGGCTGCACGCGTGCGCACTTCGCAACGTTCGGAGTCGGTCTGTCTCCCTCAAGACTCAAGTTTACCGCGTCGGTGCATCGGCGCGTAACTACATAATGAATTATGATAATGCGACAGGAATATTATTTTACCTCGTATATTTACTAATAATTAAAATAACTTTATAAAATTTAAAATATTGTTCGCAATATAAAAGATAAAATCAAAGAACAAAACTTTTGGTTATGGTAGAGTTTGTACGGAGAGCAAAAGGCAATTCTGCAATTTGTAATCCGCAGTTATGTATAAACCTGTTTCAGGAAAGCCAGTTTCGCATGCGAAGTACGAACACTTTGTGTGGATCCAGCACCTCTCCATTTAACCTAACAAACGCGATAGCACGTCGATCTTTCTTTTGTAATACGAGTATAAGGGGGCCAACAAGAATTGCGAGCCATTTTCATGACTCCCGACGCCCATATACATCCGCACAGAACTATACAGATGCGTGGCCCTCCATTCTCCTCCCTCCTAACATGGGCCACCGGCTACTGACACACCACACGAAATGCGACAGCACAGCTCCCACTTTACGCCGAAGTCGGGTAAGCGAGAGGTACCTCCCCGGTCGTGCAGGACCTCCTACTTAAGCTAAATGTATCGCAGGTCGTGTCGGCTCAACTGAACTGAAACAATAACTACTTTTTACGATATTATAGCCCATACAAATCAGAAATGGGTAAAAAGTAATCATTTCATTTTTGTTATCATCACCCCATACCCATAAAGACCCATTAATCGGCGCGTATTTCCTCGTCCAGATAAAACATGTTATGTTTGAAATGGTTTCCTCTTCGATAATGAGCATGAAATAACGGTCATGTAATAAATATCCTTATCAAATTAAATTTGCTGCGGCGGCGCAGGCGCACTGTAGAGAATTGATACTTTAAAAAACCCAATTACAACACATTTTAGGTCACGTGGTTACGGCTGATCTCTCGGACAATTTGGACATCGAGAGGGAGCGCAGAGAGTTGGCCACAGAGTACACAGGGAGCGCAGAGCGTTGGCGGTGAGGAGCAACATGCTGGTGCGCAGGTTTGTTCGGTGTACAAGGGAAGTTAAGCTGACCTCTTCCGAGCATATTGTCAGGCCTTTTACACGAGCAGCCTGTGGTTTCACTACACCAAACGGACGTATAATGCTCTGCGCGTCCAATATAATAATGCTTTTAGAATGCTGTTGGGACTGCCTCGTTGGTGTAGCGCGTCACTTATGTTTGCGGAATCGCACACGGATGGTTTTCATGCCTTGATTCGCAAGAAGGTGGCGTCGCTGTTTCAACGTGTGAGGGGCAGTGGCAACAGTATTCTAAAAATGATAGAACATTCCGATGCCCCGATACAGGCCCACTGGGTAGCGATCTGTATCGGACGTGTAAGGTAGGATAAAGTTTAAGTGTTATGTTGTGATAGTTTTAGTTAAATAAGTTACTAACATAGGTTAAGAGTTAATGTTACTAACAATATAATATGGTTATAATCTGAAATAAAAAGTTATTTATTTATTTATTTAGCATTTGAAGACGGGTCTTTGAGCTTAAATTAATAAATCTAATACTGAACTCCTTTATTAAGAGTACACGCAAGAAGAGAATGATCTTTGAAGTGATTACCTCAACTGGGATAAAGTTTGGATTCGGATCCTCGCATTTTAGATATCGACGAGTCCGAAGACAAGCAAGAAAGTTCTCGTAATCCTGACGTGAAACAGGAATCGGCTGTTTTTTTTATGATATAATGGGCAAACGAGCAGTCGGTGACATTTTCATGACTACCGACGCCCATAGACATCCGCATAGAGGTTATACAGATGCGCTGCCCTCCTTTCTCCTCTCCCCTCCATGGGCCACCGGCTAAATTGTAAATTGCTAACACCGCACGAAACGCTTGGGTTTTGATGGTATTGTTATTGTACCTACCAATTAGTTGAAATTAATTGAATCGTTTTAATTATTTGAAAGTTTAGTTAGTGTAAAAGTAAACTTATTTAAAAAAAAAAACTAAAGTTTATGGCTCCTAGATTTAGGCATGCACGAAATAGTAATATGCTTGTTGCTCTATATATCATATGCTGACAGGTTTCATGCTTATTCGAAGCATTATTTATGCACATTTACATGCATATAATGACCTTTTTAGGCCGCCGTAACGATTGTCAGAACTCTAACCAGCAGTAGTAGTAGAACTGATACTGATGATGAATGCCATTTAACGCACGCGCCATCTATATTTAAACTAAGATAATTGGGTTAAAATATTTGCACATGTTCGGGGAAAAAACTGAACCAGTTATTGCAGGTGATCGATAGTTGTTATAGGTCCCAGTTTACACCTGCGGCTAGTTACAGGCTTCTGTAAACAGGTGTTGTAAATAACTGTTACTTACGGAATATATTCCAAGTTGGTAAGAGGTAGTGCCACACTGCATGCTTGCATGCAGTCGAATTGGGCCGGCACGACCGGGGACTGGGGAGGTACCTCTCGCTTACACGAGACCGGCGTAAAGTGACAGCTGTGCTGTCACGTTTCGTGCGGTGTGTAAGTAGCCGGTGGTCCATGGAGGTGGGAGGAGAAAGGAGGGCAGCGCATCTGTTTAGCCTCTGTGCGGATGCTTGTGGGCGTCGGTAGTCATGAAAATGGCTCCGGCTGCTCGTTTGCCCTCCTCCATATTATAAAAAAAAAGTTACTCCTATTTTTGAAGTAAAACTTCTATACGAGCGCTTGACTTGAGGAGTAAGATGGCGAGAGCGTTATAAAAATCACGCATCGGGTGAAGCCAATGGAAGTTGTCATTCGAATTCAAAATTCAAATTTGATTTGAGTGAAACTTTTTTGTATTTAAAAAATAAATATTACGTCATTGTAACTGAGGTAATCTTAGATAGTACAAATGAATTTGTGTATTAAATCAATACAGTTTTACTTCAGTTGTGTGGTCTAAAGCACACAAAGCACACACTTTTTTTGGATACGTATTAATATCTGCTGTGCTCTTTCAGCGTTTAATCAACCGGAGAGGCCACCTCCAGGCGTCCTCCTTTGTCTAAACTAAATAGACCAATGATCCATTTCAGGGACACAATGTTTATAAGCTTTGATTAGGTTTATAAGCTAATGTGAGGTGAAGTGACGTATTTAATATTTTGTGCGTATACAATAATGTATTAATTGTAGTTTAGTTGTAGTTGTTTTGAATTAGTTTTTAGCGGTTCCCCCACCGAATTTGGTAGCCTTTTGTGTTAAATTTTCGTTCGTTGCGACTCTATTTAGTGAATGTTATGTTGTTTTATGTGTTTGATTAAGAAGTTAATATGCCAAACGTTTTACACACACACACGCCCGCGCGTACATATATGCGACCTTTATTTATGGTATAGGAGGGCAAAGGAGCAGTCGTTTTCATGACTACCGACGCCCACAGACATCCGCATAGAAACTATACAGATGCATTGCCCTCCTTTCTCCTCCCACCTGTCATATTACGCCGGTCTCGTGTTTTTATTTTTTTATTTATTTTATTTCTTTTAATACTTTTTATTCTTAATTGTAACAGTATTTATGGCCAGATTAAGTATAACTGTTTTCTAGGACTCCATTTGTAGTGCCTTCTATTTACTCTGGGCTTCTAACTACAGAAAAATTATTTTGAGTTAGACTTAAAATTTCAAATAATTTTAATCGATTTTGTTGATGGGTGTCGCCAAGCACCTACACCAAAAATAATGTCCGGTAGTTCATTGAGAGTGGAGAAGGAAATAGGGTAATTTGTCTGTATAACCAGTGTTCTGTGACCTGTATGCATAGAGATGCCTAGAGATAGAGGTTAGGTAGTAGAGTTCGGTAGATAGAGCGGTAGTCATGAAAATGAAGTCCTATTTTCCCCTTTGGCCCCCTATACTACAAAAATCTAGACGACCTTAGAGCCCTAGCACACACGCGACTTTTAGACGCGGCGACCAGCGACTTTGCGACTGCATCGATGCAGTTGCAAGATTTAGCGATTCTCTGCGACCTGTCGTAGTAGAGTTACGTCTCTTTAGGGTCAATTCACACCAAAAGCGCGGCGAAGCGCAGCGAAACGGAGCGCAGTTTATGTGTCAAATGAATTTTAACTTTATAACAATTACTATAATACTTAGTATCGCATGAGAAACTCGAACGAGTAGCGCGGATTCCCGCGAAGTCGCTGGAATGCTCCAGAAGTCGCGAGAATTCGATAATAAGTACTATAATAATGAAAATAAAGTTGAAATTCACATGACACATAAACTGCGCTCCGTTTCGATGCGCTTCGCCGCGCTTTTGGTGTGAATTGACCCTTACTCTGTGTGGTAGAGTCGTGCGACAGTATCGCGATCTTTCGACTGCATTTAGACATTAATTGACATAAATTGACATACATTAAGCTTTGGTCTCTTGATCGTAACGCACACCGCCGCGGCATGCGGTTCAACGCAGCATCGCGACGCAGCGTTTACCGTCTCTGCGGAGAAGCGATCATTTGATTTTGCCGCAGCTACCAAAGTAGATGAGTCAACATGAACAACATCATTGAAATTTGTGCTTTGCTTGAGGAGGAGGAGGAAGAAAAATTTCTACTGCTTCTGAAAAGACAAAGAAGCAGTCCGAGAAGCATGTTTTTACAACGGATGGGTGAAGGTTGTTTCGAAACTTTAATAAAAAGCATTTAATTGATGTCTTTTTTTTATTTTATGTCTTTGGTCTTTATTTTTGTATAAAGAAGGATATTTGCGGATTAATTGAATTAAATTGTCCTCAAACAAATCCATAGTTGACCCGCATCGCACACCGCAGCGTTGAAAAAGTACGACGCAGCGCTGTGCGGCGTACCCGCTCCCCCCTTCCCCTCGCCGCTGACGCAAACTGCGGCGGAACGAGAGACCATACTCGACGTTTTTCATAAGATTAAGTATCCGGCACCGCATGCCGCTTACCGCGGCGTTGTGCGTTACGATCAAGAGACCAAAGCTTTACAGCGCGTTCACGACCACAGCGGTGCGAATTGCGGCGCGGTGAGCGGATCGTCTGTCTCTCTTTCACTCGATACTCGACGCGCGAGTGCGAGAGAGACCGGCGCGGTGAGCGGATCGTCTGTCTCTCTTTCACTCGATACTCGACGCGCGAGTGAGAGAGACACAGACGATCCACTCACCGCGCCGCAATTCGCACCGCTGTGGTCGTGAACGCGCTGTTGGCCTCTAAGTCGCCGCGTCTGGCGTATTGAAGTGTGCGCTCTCGGCGTCTAGTCGCCGCATTCAGCGTCTAAAAAGCTTCTAAGGGCGACA
>LUGF01038641.1:0-15541 GCA_001625245.1 Calycopis cecrops | reverse complement strand
TTCTTAATTAAGTTGTCTTGAGCTTCGCACTGCAATTTAATGCTATCGAACTGTTGGCTTATAAATGAAAGCGTCTCTTCAAAATTAGATATTTGGCTTGATATTTCTTGGAGTCGTCTATTAGAGCTATTGGAGGAGGCCTGAAGTTCTTCACGGATGATCTCGCGGATTAAATCTGGCGAGATACACGAACAATTTTCGGTTTTGCGTTGTTTTGCGCGCAGTGTGACGTTGTCGTAAGTTAACGGCGATGTTAAACTTTCGTTATGCGAAGATGCACGTATTGGGGTATTGGAGTTGTCTCCTGTTCTTGGCTCAATAGAGCGACACTTAGGACAGACCCAGTTCGATTTCACTTCTTGCGATAAACTCTTAAATGATTCTTGAGTGTATTGTAAGCATTTACTATGGAATGTGTCCTTGCAACGATGACAGATTAGTATATTCTCATTGAGAGTACTCTTAAGGCATGCGGCACAATCTTTAGTTTTATTCTTCGACATGACGACTTTTACCTTTTTTTTTTTGTGAACACAGGTGTGCGGTATTTTACAAGTTTTTAAATCGTAATAATTATGTACAACTGTTTCATGTTTTAAGAACTTGTCAGAAGTGTTTAATCCGTCAAATCTTTAAACTTGCACAAAAAGAGCATTTGAGATAACACAGGATCGATCTTAGGGCATGCTTCTTATAAGGTAAGTCGTGCACCGCTGCGCCACCGTGTCACGAGAACTTTAGTTGAATTTAAGTATCTAATGCTTATTAGTTTTTACGTCGTAACGGATTTTATTTTTTGAAAGTTCTTTGTTTGAATTCACTGTACACACAAAGTTTTTCACTGTGAAATGCAGTTTTTTTTAAGAGTGAACTTTAGGAATTTATGTTCAGTTTGTTGTTTGGCACTAGTTAATTAGAAGAGTTTTCAATAATATGTTTGTTTTATCACTTTTCACTTAGAGGTTCACAGGTATAGTTTTTATAAAATATCTTCAAAAACTGTTTTTTATTTTACTGGATAACAATATCACATAACTATTGTTACTAATAACACATGTTTTCGCACTTGGATTTAAAAAATAATCATGTATACTATTTTTAAAACTTAATTCAATACGGAGCCGACGTATTCATGACGGCAACGCCATCTAGTTCTTCTACTACGCCATCTAGTGCTCTTAAAGCATGGTTTCTTAAAGTGGGGTCCAAATACCCGTGGGGGTCCGTGGCGTATGTGTCAGGGGTTCGCGGTTATAGCTCAGTTAAACGTTCTTGTATACATGCAGTCAATTTTAATATAATACACTAGCGGACGCCCGCAACTTCGTTTACGTAAATTAATTTTTTACCGCAGTCGGTTAAAAAGTAGCCTATAGCCTTCCTCACTGAATGGACTAACTAATACTGATTTTTCAAATCGGACCAGTAGTTCACAAAGATTAGCGCATCATACAGACAAACAAACTCTTCAGCTTTATATTATTAGTATAGATATAACATAAACAGGTCGGTTTTCTTTTCCAAAAATTTTCTTTGACAGGGGTCCGCAGAGCTTTTAAATTCTGCAAAGGGGTTCGTGATTTCAAAAAGTTTAACAAAACCCGCCTTAAAGCTTAAAAAATTTCCGTACTGAAGCCTCCTTTCTTTTTTGTCGGTTAAAATTATGAACAATAGAATTTAGTTTGTCTCTGTCTAAATGATAGTTTGTCTCTTTCTAAACGATAATTGGAAAGGGCCATTTGTGATTGTTATTCTCGGATGTGTGACGGCACGGAACCGAGGGCCATTGGGGAGGTTGATGGAGTGCGCTTCCGCTCCCCGAGTGTCCCGCGTCCCGTGTCACGTGACCCGTGGCACGCGAGCTGCATAGAGATGCTAACACCTATTACGTCACTGACGAGCTTTGCGAGTATTATGCGACGAGATAGAGAGACTATTATCACACTACTGCCGCGCCGAACCGGTTAGGTATTCTGACTACTAGACTAGTCTTTTCACCCGTCTGACGGTGATGGGGAGGTTTTTCCGTACCTATGTATAGAAAATCGATGACAATACAACACCTATTTTAATACCTACTTAACTAGCTGTGCACGGCGGTTTCAGCTGAAATTTAAAATTGTTTACTTCATGTTTCAACGTAAGCGTGTTTTAGTTTAAAGTATATTGTTATTACTAATTTACAATATATAAATGTAACTAATATTAATTTCGTTAAGAATAGATTTGTCCACAACAATAGAAAAATGCGACTTATTTTACCAATTCCAAAAAATTCTTGGAATTGCTGACTCCATATTATGATCTTGCAATCAGTGCCGAAATACATACAATACAATATAGGTTCAAATTTCTACTACCTACTGTTAAAAAAATGCAAATTTTATGGCTATATTATATTTTTGTTTAGATAATCTACCATATACATTTGTTAAATACATCCCATTTGTTGGTTGGTTAAGTCCTTGAAAGACTGCAAATAATATCTCAATTATAATGAATATGACGTGAAATCCTCCGAGATTACAATATCATTGAGGAAATAAAGTTATTTTTATACTCAAATTGTACTAATCACATAATTATGCGAAACTTTATTTGTATGTCGTTACTTTTTCACGTAAAACTACCGAAAGGATTTGGAATAAATTTAGCACAGGTTCGTGGTGTATGTAGGTAGCTTTTACCATAATTTTGCTTTTAAGTAATCGGAAAAAACATTGTTCTATTCATTCATTCATTCATTCATTGTTAATAAATCTATTCTAAAAAGTATATATTTTACGAATGAAACAGCGACACAGTTGATAAAAAAAACATTTTGAAAAATATTATGAAACGGCAAAGTCAATGGTAGTTCGAAATCTTTTAAATAAAATGAATGTTTGCATGTTCTCGTATCAATCGTAAACTATACATTTGATCATGTGACGATCTTTATCAAAGTTGTTGTGCATGAGCCCACAAAGGTTTCTGAGTTGGTACGACCAATTTTCGACAGATGGCGCCACACGTAGCAACGCACGCAGGGTACAGCAAGTGTTTTATGTTACAGCTGTAAATACATTAGGTAAAATTAGTTACATACATTTTACATTTATATCATCCTCAGTGTGTATCGGACAACTTTTGTACATAGGACACGTTCAATGAACGCTAAGACGACCGATCCCACGTATCACATCCGTTTAGGGCCGTCTACTGTGCTGTTACTACTACTACTACTACTACTACTACTTACTACTACGACTACATCGTCGTCCTGGTGAACGATCAACACTTCGTCATCCTAAACGTATATTTCTTCATTTATATTATAATAATACATTAATAGATAAAATAATTCATATTAAACTTAATTCCTTTGTTAGAATTAAATTAATGATTTAATAATTGAAATAATACTGTTCTTAGGATTATAATTTCGTTGTATATGGCCTTGTACAAGGAAGATCGGGAAAGGATAATGATATATTACAATTTTTATTGTATGTAATAGTAAACAATTTAATATTATAGTAATGGCGCATTGTACGGAGCGTGCTGGAGTTAAGTAAAGAAGTTAGCTAAGTTGTAAACAGTCGAAAACGTCGCCGCGAACCTTGCGCACGCGCCGCCTCGCCGTCCAATGAGAACGCGATAGAATATAGCAATTTGAAATTAGAATTCCAAATTCGAATTACATAGTGCTAGTGCTGTGCCAGTGATAAATCGAATGTGTGGTAATCGATATCTTCCGTGTAAATTGATTTGTGTGTAAGTCAAAATTGACAGCTAGTGAGTTGTCAAATGTGGTAATTATTTGAGGCTGACAGTTACAAATTATGCGTTACTAAATAATTTAATTTAAACGATTATCTTTATATCGATTTCTCAACTATTGGGGAATGATACTTTACTATAAAACTGATTGTATTCAAAATTAACCGAGAGATTGGGATGGTAAAATATCTATCTATTTAAACTGCGTACAATCAGATACAGTTCAAGTATTTTTATTGGTATTATGATGATAATACCTATTAAAATATGTATATGTTGGTATATTTTTAAATTTACGAATACATACGTATAATAAATTAAGTTATAATGATATTATAAAAACAAATTAAATATTATGTCCGTGAATGAAAATTTTATTAAAGATATTCCATAAGGAAATAAAAATAAAAACTTATAGTAAAGATCAACACAATATGTCAAATCCACGTAATAGAAAATTATGTAATGTCGTTATTAGTGTTTAGACAATCGTGATAACACGTTTTGTCTGGCTAATTTATACATTAGCTAGCTGCGCTCCGCGGCTTCACCCGCGTAAGTTTCTATCCCGTGGAGCTATCGAGATTCGAGATGAAAAATAGATGATGTATTCGATATGCACACAAAACTTTAAGAGATCATCTAGCTGTTTCGGAGGAGTATGGTGACTTACATTGTGACACGAGAAATTTTTATACTTATGTAGAGATACGATTAGTGTAAAAGCCGATTTTTGTCCCAGTGATTATTGTAATAGTGCAGCTAGCACTTAAATAAACCGGCCAAGTGCGAGTCGGACTCGCACACCGAGGGTTCCGTAGGAATGGGAGGTATGAGCAAAAGTAATAAACGTTGAGAAAATTACACTTCCCTGCGACAAGTTGACAATCTTATATATGCGGGTGCTTGCATACATTTAGTATGAAACGAACTACATGCATAAGTTGGTAATGATTTTTCCAGTGATATAAATTTTATTTACCAATTTTTAGATTTATTCCTATATGTATACTGTAAGGTCTTACTTCTTGCCAAATTTCAGAATTCTAGCTCAACGGGAAGTACCCTATAGGTTTTCGAAAAAGTGCGTTTTCATACAAAATTTGTGCTTAAATGGCTATAACTTTTTATTGCGTTAACTTAGATGTGTGATTTTTTCAAGGCATCAAGACGTAACTGACCTCCGTATTTGACAAAAAATTCAGCTTAATCCCTTCACGCGTTTTAGAGAAAAAGGTCTTGACAGACGTACAGACGGACAACAAAGCGATCCTATAAGGGTTCCGTTTTTTCTCTTTGAGATACGGAACCCTAAAAATAGTTATGGTCACATTATGAACACAAAGTTTATCATAAAGTTAATAATAATATAATAAATAATAATAATTTTATGTAACCATGTATTATGCAAATACATATTATTATTAAATTGTTTTAAGCTTTCACGATTTGTATTCATATTTGTATACTGTAAACGGGACTTAATCGCGTTATAAAATCGAAGTATTTACCTCGACTCTCAACGTTTTGACATATAATTAATATTTGAAGAGCTGCCACTTGCAGAATATAAAATTTAAAAAAAAATTAAAACAAAACAAAATTAAATAAATTTAAATTGTGATGTCAAATAGTATGCAAGCACACTTATTGCATGCATACTATTTGACATTATGAATATTACTTAAATACGTTTTATAGGTTTCTAAATTACTAAATACTCAGTCGAATCAACGCGAAAGTTTTGCCACTCGAGACCTAGTCTACTGTCACTTGTCTCCGCTAATATTAAAAAGAAACAGATTTTTTGTTTGCTCGCATCGAAAAGGCTCTAAAACTGCAGAAATATCTATTAAAGTATAAACTGTAATTAAAAAACAATGCAAGCAAGCAGTGTGGTAGTGCTACACTGCATGCTTGTATGCAGTCAAATTGGGCCGGCACGACCGGGGAGGTACCTCTCGCTTACACGAGACTGGCGTAAAGTGACAGCTGTGCTGTCGCGTTTCGTGCGGTGTGTAAGTAGCTGGTGGCCCATGGAAGTGGGAGGAGAAAGGAGGGCAGCGCATCTGTATAGCCTCTATGCGGATGTTTGTGGGCGCCGGTAGTCATGAAAATGGCTCCGGCTGCTCGTTTGCCCTCCTATATCATAAAAAAAAAGAATCTATTTTAACTATTCTTCCACTAAGTACAGTATTTTACCATTAACCAATTTTTATTTTTGACTCCCAACGAAGTGGGCACGGGTGGTATTAATAAAACCAACACGACCAACTATGCGTCCATAAAGTATGCAGCGAAATGCGTTATTCGGTTCTATAAAAGGGATCGGAATTAGCCGTGATGACTATTTCGGTATCCGACTGGATGTGGGATGGACTCGGATGGAACATGTCCGCGGACGCGCGTTCCGCATTAGCATAATTGTTAATCGATTTTAATTATCATTCGGATTTCATTCGATATAAATACCCCTGGGAACATGTCTATTATTGCTTTGCGCTTTTTTAGATAATAACTTAAGTTTACGGTTCATTCATATGTGAATAATCTGTATTGATTGGTAGATTCAGAATTCTTTTTGTTTATTGCGGTTTGTCCGATAGTAGAATCTGTGCCCTAATGGTTTAATTTGAATGGTTGAAATGGATTCGATCGCCCTGATCCTCTCGTGTTACATGTCTTTGGGGATCTTAAACGATCGCGCTGCTTCTTTTGGATTCATGATTTTTTTTTATGCGGGAAAACTTATGAGCTACCATCGGCCTGGGTAGGTTCCGGTGGGGAGTACCAGATGGTTTTATCTAGTAATACTTTGATTTCTATACTTTAGTAAATTCGTAGATAAAACATGAACATCGGAAGATTAAGAGCATGTTTTGGCGGAAATTTCCGGGATCACTCTGCCTACCCCGTTACTGAAGCGGCGTTAAAATATGTTGTTGTTATTTTTTTTTTTTTATGGTATATGAGGGCAAACGAGCAGTTGTAGCCATTTTCATGACTACCGACGCCCATAGACATCTGCATAGACCACAGATGCGCTGCCCCCCTTTCTCCTCCCACCTCCATGGACCACCAGCTACTTACACACCGCACGAACCGCGACAGCACAGCTGTCACTTCACGCCGGTCTCGTGTAAGCGAGAGGTACCTCCCCGATCGTGCCGGCCCAATTCGGCTGCATGCAAGCATGCAGCGTGGCACTACCTCTTACAAAGTTATCTTATTATTACTTATACTTATATTACTTATGATTGAGCAACACGTAACAAAATCCGTTCATTGGATCTATTAGGTCAGGATAATGGAATCAGCACATGCGTTTAAATGAAAATCCATATATCTTTTGAGATTATGTCTGTAAAATCCAGATGGGACTTTACTTAATTATTCTATGGGAGAGCTGTAGCCTTACCAACCTAACACCTATTAGATACTGCCCTACCAACCCTAGAGCCCTAAACCCTAGCCCTACCTATAGAATGAATATATACATATATATAATAAATGTCAGGATGTCTGTACTGTGCGACCTACGGGTAGCAGACGGACAGTTGGAAGGATATGGGGATTTGGAAGGATGTTCACTGCATCTGCCCGGACTCTTGCAGATATTACGGCGGGGGTGATTTTTCCCGAGAACGAGTTAAGGAATTCCAATCAGTGGACACGAAGCAAAGAGTAATATTATACTCACTACTTCCCTTCCTACTACTGTTCTATCTGCAAGCTTTGATGTGGCGAATGTTGGCGGAATAATATTATATTTCACCACCTTGTGGCTCCCGAAGTAGATGTCTAATTTTAATTTTTAAATCTCCATAGGATTTCAAATTAAAATCAGACAAATTTAAACCGAAAGCTTTCAGTCTAATATACAGGTTGTTCCTAGATAGGTACTATGTTTGTACCATCTTGTACGGCTGAGTTATTAAACACATATTAAATCTGACACCACGGATGTCTATGGGCGGCGGTAGTCATGAAAATTTCCCCGATTGTTCTTTTGTCACCTTACTATAAAAAACACAATGTATGCGACCACGACATTCCATGCACCGTCCCATACATTGTTTATCGTATTCTGTTCTATTAGCGCCTTGCCCACTTGTCTACAAGCTCACATGGTCCAATAACATGGAGATACCATAGAGGTTCAATACCATGGAATAGTAAAATGAAGTGATGGGCGTGAGGTGAGACTGTGTAAACAAGAGCCGAAAGGTCGAAGCCAATCAATATTTTACAGTTATTCGGTCGGTACGCGGTCACGTGGCTGTTTGTTTAAGAACTTCACTCCACTTCGTCCTACGCGCGCCCAAAGAGCCCTACTCGTGCATTTGGCAATTAGAATAGAACAGAATAGAATAAACATTTATTTACAAAATAATAAAATCAACGTTATACATAAGTCATCTTAATAAAATAGTTAATCTTTATAAAGGAAAAAAGAAAGAAAATAATATAAACACAAAGAAACAATCAAAGTATTATAATAATCAACCTTGACCCCTTGATGAGATCGCAGGGAGCCCGAGGAAAAGCTAAAACCTGCAACCAATTTAATCAGAAGAAAATAGGAGGAGTAGGAAGATTTATGTGTTGTTAGAACACTTTTAAATGTTCTTTAATTTTTTTAATTGTCGGTTTGTCAGGGCTAATCTCCGAAAATACTGAACGGATTCGAATGATACTTTTGTGGTGTATACTAAGCCTGGTCAACATCAAAAATACTTTTTACTGCAAAATTGACAAAATTGCTCTTTCACACGGGAAATCGGAATTTCGGTACACTGCAAGCCAACAATAACAAATCACTTTGATTATTATATTACTACGCTACACGAACGAAGTCGCAGGCACCAGCTAGTGTCTAATAAGTCTGTTCGTTAATTATCCCACTGCTGATTGTGGGTACTTTGACATGGCGGCCATTTTGGAACGCTGCACTATTTTCGCTTGATATCGAACATCCTGAAAGTCGATTTTAGTATTTTGTTTCACAACCACTTCATCTTTGACGCGTAGAAGCCCTGTTCGGAGTTTAGGTGGCGAGACATCATTATTATCCTGCTGAGAAGGGGTATATTCATATTATGGCTGCCATTTTATATCCCTGTTTGCGCTGTAAGCTTGACACCGAACTTACTGAACAGTTGCTATCACTGTTGCTTTTCTAGATGATGATGAGATTATTAAAATATTTTTATAAATTTGTTAATAGTAATTAACAAAAACAAAAACAAACAAGAGTAAAATAATCATGCACATATTATAAATGTAATAATAATCTTGTCTCTCATTGGTCCTCCAAAGTGTCCTTGTTTTTTTTTCTTGTTTTAGCATACGTAAGTAATATAATATGACTTTCATATTCCTTTGTTTTGATCTACAGTGAGGAGTAAATGGGATAGTTTTTAGTAAGAGCCACGCTGCATGCATGTGGCCGAATTTGGCACGACCGAAGAGGTACCTCTCGCTACCTCTCAAAGTTGGTCGTTGGATCACGTTTATCTCTACCCGACTGCATCATAATGAGGGCAATTAATTGTAAATTTCTTAAACTAGGGGGTAAACTAGAAGTCGGAAGTCAGAACCATTTTGATGACTACCCTAGCGCCCAAAGACATCTGCATAGAGGTTATACAGATGCGTTGTCGTCCTTCCTATTCCCTCCATGGGCCACCGGCTACTTACGAAACGCACAGCACAGCTGCCACTTTACGCCGTCATCGTGTAAGCGACGGGCGCCCCGGTCGTGCCGGCCCTATTCGCCTACATCAGTCTTTCCCAAAGTGGGCGATAACGCCCCCTTGTGGGCACTAGATGCTCAGAGGGGGGCGGTAAGGGGCCAGAAACGACATGATTGTCTTTGAATATCAAGGTGTAATAACTAATAAGGGGGCGACACGAAGTAACTGATTTTCAAAGTGGGCGTTAGACGAAAAAGTTTGGGAACCTGTGGCCTACATGTAGCGTGGCACTACCTATCACTAGAATGCAATCCCCCTTCAATCTCTACACGTACACAATGACAGCGGCTCGTGGGCGGCGCCTACGAGACCTCGCATTACGAATCCATTAACAAATCATAATTCTCGCTTTCTACGCACTTGTACCTGCCTGGAGGTTAAAAATGCTCGTGAATATTGTCTTGTTCGCACTGTGGGCGGTTCTGGTATGTACTGGTAGAAAGCTAAAAATATTAGCAGGAGACTGAGTTTGCTTAGCACATTTTGTGATAGAAAGCTAAAAATATTAGCAGAAGAATGAGTTTGCTTAGCACTTTTTGCACATTTTGTGCTAGAAAGCTAAAAATATTAGCAGAAGAATGAGTTTGCTTAGCACATTTGCACATTTTTATTGGAAAGTTGGGAAGAAGCTGTTATAAGACCCATGTCAATACGTGTCTTGCGTTTGTGATTATTTACCCACTGCGCCATTTCGCAGATCCGTCAGGAACCGGATAAAACTCTTCGGTATGCTCATTGTTTCACGATAGTAATATTTAAGGACTAAGAAAAACTTTTATAATTTTTGTATATTCCAAAAAAATACGTTTTACTCATAGTTTTATCTTACTCATCAATTGATCATATCTCATTTTTTACTCAGTATATAACATCAGTCGCCACCGAAGTATGGCAATAGTTAAGTGGTAAACCATTAAAGTATTAGGCATCATTATAGCTAACGCTAGACTTTCTTCAAACCACCAGTGAAATCCTAAGAAGTGCGTGCCTTATCTTAGTGAAACAAGCGTGAACCAAACTGATTGTGATTGTATATTTGTTTTTACTTTCTTATTGGAGAGTATCTACAGATTTGCAATATATCCATCCACTCACTAGGTACGCTACGCGTGTGAAGTATATCTCAAATGATTCTTTTTTTTTCACAATAAAAAGTCATTATTTTATTTTTTCAGATTGCAGTATACAGATATTACATATATTTGTGCCAAATATAGTAGCTTTTGCGTGAAAAAAAACCGGCCAAGTGCGAGGCCGACTCGCACACCGAGTGTTCCGTATGAATGGGAATAATAATCCAAACGTAATGCATGGTTTTCAAGACCTTTTCTCTAAAACGCGTGAAGGGATTAAGCTGAAATTTTTGTCAAATACGAAGGTCAGTTACGTCTACAACTCCAGGTCAACGGGAAGTACCCGATTATTTTAGGATTTCGACAAAGTACGTTTTCATACAAACATGTAACATACATTTGTACATAATTGGCTATAACTTTTTATTTCGTTAACTTAGAAGTGTGATTTTTTCAAGGCATCAAGACGTAACTGACCTTCGTATTTGACAAAAATTTCAGCTTAATCTCTTCACGCGTTTTAGAGAAAAAGGTCTTGACAGACGTACAGACAGACGGACAACAAAGCGATCCTATAAGGGTTCCGTTTTTTCTCTTTGAGATACGGAACCCTAAAAAACTAACATACAAACTTTAACTACAATAATATGTAGGATAGGACACTTTGACGTCCATAATTTCGTAGTCGAACGGCAAGGAATGGGATAACAAAGAACAATCTTCTTTGCTGGTGGCTCACTTTATGCAATGTCTGTTATGATATTTGTATGACATATTTACTAGAGGCTTTAAGTTTTCTGGGCGTCCACAAAACGTACGTAGTACTATGACATTTGAACTAAAGCTTTCTTATATTTGAACGGAACACGAAGAGTTTAAAGAAAAATTCTTTGCGATAGTGTCATGGCAGTTTTTGGGGAAAAAAAAAAATTCCAAATTCAAATAATTTACTCGTAAAGTAAAAGGTCTTACAAATCATAGACAAAGCCCGTGTATTTTCAATGAATAATAGTCTGGCAACGTAAAGGATAACAGGCGAAACTTTTAATTGCCGCCGACCTGATTTTGCCAATAACTCCAAAATGGCCGAGTTCCAACCACTTCGATCCACTTACGGATATTCCGACCATTTGTGCGTTGGCACTGCGCCAGCGTCTGCTGCCTTCTTACCTTCTCCAATGGTCATTAGGGTAGACTGAATATGATAATTTTGTAAATTTACTTTTTCACATAGTAGGTATATCCTTTGGGAGTTTGGTGGAAAACTTTGCATAACAGTGGGACGACATAGGCTTAATAATAAAAAAAAGGTATATAGGTAATGCCGCGCTACATGCATGTAGCTGAATTGGGCCGACACGACCGGGGAGGTACCTCTCGCTTGAACGATATTGGCGTAAACTTTACGCCAATATCGTTCAAGCGAGAGGTATCTTTACGCCGTAAAGTGACAGCTGTGCTGTCGCGTTTCATGCGGCATGAAAGTAGAGGAGGGAGGAGAAGGGAAGAGGACAACGCATCTGTCTATCCCTTGTGCGAATCTCTATGGGCATCAGAGTTATAAAAATAGCTCCAACTGCTCATTTGGCCTAATACACTTTACGACCCTATAGAATAACCTATTTTTTTTCTGCTCGGTTACCCACCCAGGGTGTAACTCACCCAGGGCGTAACTCACCTAGGGTGTAACCCATCCAGGGTGTAACTCACCCAGGGTGTAACCCACCCAGGGTGTAACCCACCCAGGGTGTAACTCACCCTGGTTGGGTCTAACTCACCCAGGGTGTAACTCACCCGGGGTGTAACTCACTCGGCTGAATAAGTAACGCCAATGGCATATGACTGGAGAGATCTCTGTCACGTGATATCTCCGCAGAACTATAGTACTGTAGCGTTTCGTGTGGTGCGTAAGTTTCCGCTGGCAGTCCGCAAGGCGGCGTGGCACTACCTTTTCCTCTACCTTACCCTATTTTGAAATATTGTCGTGAATGTCACTAAGGACCTCGGACAGTACGTTGTTTAGAACAAGCGTATTATAATGCAAATTGTCTTTAGAAAACGTGGAACGTCACGATCCAGTAGGCCACGCTAATGGAGGCGAGCTGTTAGGCGGATTACACACGGCAAGCGGTTGGCGGTGAGGCGGATCTCAAGTTACATTGGCCTCTATGAAATTCATTGATACCTAAATTTTTTTAAAATCGAAATTCTCGATCCGCGCGGTTACGCGGTTACCTGTGTGTGAGGCACCGCCTCTCCGCGCGGACGGCCGCGCGGAGAGGCGGTCGCGGCGAGAGCGCCGCTCGACCGCGCGGTCTGGCGGTGTACGTGTGTTAGGTATCAACGGATTTCATAGAGCCCAATGTAACTTGAGATCCGCCTCACCGCTAACCGCTTGCCGTGTGTGATCCGCCTTACTGCGTTGTGTGTCGGCGGGCGCTGCGGGCTGTGTGCAGCTAGGGTTGCCAGGTGGCATTCGTACGGACATGCCCGGCTTTTTAGGGTTCCGTACCCAAAGGGTAAAAACGGGACCCTATTACTAAGGCTCCGATGTCCGTCCGTCCGTCACCAGGCTGTATCTCATGAACTATGATAGTTAGACAGTTGAAATTTTCACAGATGGTGTATTTCTGTTGCCGCTATAACAACAAATACTAAAAAATTTAATAATATGAATATTTAAGGGTGTACAGGTGTGTAAGGGTAACAATAAACGTGATTTTTTTGCGCCCAAAACAAAAGATAAGCTCCCGTTTTCGTAGATAATGGTACGGAACCCTTCATGTGCGAGTCCGACTCGCACCTGGCCGGTTTTTACAGTTGTGTAGGGCCAACACACACGTCCGGCCCGTCCGGTTTTCGAGGCGAGAAAAGTTTGCGGGCGTTTTTAAAGACACGACTGTAAGTGCACAACAAATAAGTGCATAAGACAGAACTGCCATTTTTTCTTCTGTAAAAACCCAAGTGTCAGGCGTTCAGGGCAAAATTTTCAGCTAAATCAGCCCAGCAGGCTTTCACATTTTTTTTTCCGCCTCCTGTACCAGGGGGTAGTGCGGTCCATGGCCCTTTACGGGTCCCCCGTCTGGGCTGAAGCCCTGACGGCACGTAAATCCGCTCTCTTGAGGAGACCTCAGAGACCGCAGGTACCGCACAATCTCCTTTGAGGCGGCTTGCGTATTGGCGGGAACCCCTCCGTGGAACCTGGAGGCAGGAGTTCTCGCGTCGCTGTACAAGTGGCGCGATGAACTCTGGCGTCGGGGAGAGTCCCCGGCACCTTCGGAGGTGGAAGCCCGGAGGCTGCAACTGAAGCAGTCCGTGCTCCTAGATTGGGAGCAACTGCTGGCCAGACCATCGGCCGGCAGTAGGACTGTCGAGGCGATCCGGCCGGTCCTAAAGGACTGGACGGAGAGAGAGTGGGGTCGATCTCCTATCGACTGACGCAGGTGCTCTCGGGGCACGGCTACTTCGGGCATTACCTGTGTCGCGTGGCCGGTAGGGAAGCGACCACATAGTGCCACCACTGCGGTTGTGACGATGACACGGCGCAGCATACCCTGGAGGAGTGCCCAGCATGGGCCGGGGAGCGCCGTGTACTCGTCGCAACCTTGGGGACGGACCTCTCACTGCCGACGATAATACGATCAATGGTCGGCAGTAGAAAGGCGTGGGCTGCAGTTTGGTCCTTCTGCGAGGAGGTCGTCTCGAAGAAGGAAGCGGCGGAGAGAGTGCGGGAGTGTGACCCCCTCGCTCCTCCACAACGCCGCAAACGAGCCGGGGCTCGGAGGAGGTTGTACAATCAACTCCTCCCCCCTTAACCGAGGCTGGGTGATGGATGCGGGGGCATCCGTCACCCTACGCAAGGCCTCGTGGAGGAAGGCGCGCGCCGCTGTTCCCGCGCGCCTTTTCGAGTAGGGAAGGGCAAGAGGACTCCTCTCCTGCCCTTCTCCTTTGAGGGCCCGCCGCCTGTTTGTGACGGGCGACCCACGGATGAGGGCAGTGGATGTGGCATCCGTTCCCATTGCCCTTGTAAGTGAAAGGGGAGGAACACCTGGGGTTTTAGTGGGTATGCGTCGCATAACGCGGCGATAGTCCCACATAACCACTCGCTTCCCCCGAAGCCGAGTGACATTTCCCCCAGTTAAAAAAAAAAAGGCTTTCACATTTTCGGGTCTGGCAACCCTAGACAGAACACGCCGAGAAACATTCTAGAATCTAGATAATACCCCCAGTGACATGCGTCTGTCATACGCACGAGGTGCTATTGGTATTATTATCAAATGATTATTGTCACTCGAAGGCACGTGAGGTCTATTATTAAATTATTACAATGACATTCATTTGTTTTTATTTGCTGCTTGTATTTGTGGATATATTTGCGATGATATTAGGTTTTATAAGAGATTGCTGAATTGCAGCTGATTAGGGATGTACCAATTTCGTTATTCTGTCTAGTTACTGACCTGAACATTTGCTGTGGAAGCAAAGAGAACCTCAATACAGATACAGAGGCTATGAGCGCTTGTCGGGCGACTAGATTAAATTTGGGGTCTAAATATGGACCTACCCTCCACTCTCCCGTAGATGGGAGCGATGCATCCCGATATGATAGCTAGTTTAACTATTATCATGGCCAGAGAGACGCGGGGTCCCTCGGCCGGTGGATGCTGGCGCGCGCCAGCAGAGGCCTCGGCGCTGTCGTGGATGAAGGCTCAGAGGAGAATCATGGTTCACCATCTGACGGGCGCAAAGACTCGCCGTGGTAGTCTCAGAATACATAACCGGTACGGCAGTGTTATTTGAGCCAGGCAAATCGCGGGTCGTATGGGCGTTAGTCCCTCTCTACTCCACTCTACTCTACTCTACTCTAAAGGAGAATCCCAGAATGAGAAGATTAACCCGTGTTGATGATGAAATGATTGCTATTGAGCCATCACATCACACCCATTGGTT
>LUGF01038629.1:339745-356549 GCA_001625245.1 Calycopis cecrops | reverse complement strand
GGAATTTCAGTCTAAAATACTTTACCCGAATGTCTAATAATCAAACCCAAGATAATATATACAAATGTGCGCGTACCTACGCGCACTACGTTGGAAAAAACCGTCACTACCGAGGACAAATCAGGTCAGGAACGGAAGGCTTACGCATCTCGAACATGAAAGTAGCCTACAGCTATCTCATAATAAAACTTGGTCGGACCGAGAATCGACATCATAATTTGCTTGCCAAGCCTTGCTAGGCGAGCGGGGCATCCATGCCTAATACCTTCATGATAACCTTACATACGGTCCAAGAATCGACATTGTGATTTGCAGCTGTATCTACATGCTTGCAATTAGGCCAACGGGGCATCCCTGCCATCCTGGTGAGCTTTTCAACATGATTCACTTACTGCTAATATTGATATTCCGCCGTACATAATTTAGAGCCACTGTATGCCTATTGAGTTTAACATGAAACTGATTCATATTCTGATTCAACATAACATGATTAATTCACACATTTATTTTAAAATATTATACTGAATGTGTTTACGTAACAAACTTATTTATTTTTCCTTATTATTGTGAGGTTGGTGACACCGTGTGATGCAGTTAAAGAATTTAATGAAACGTAAAACCAATAAAATGTAAATACCTACCAGTAACACATTCTACGCCCGAGTATTACTCGAGTAAAAAAAATAGAGGCAAGGCAACAGGGTTGCTGTAGAAAAGTGGCTTAACGTATTCTCGGAGGCATGGGGATGAAAGTTAAAACGCTGCAACTTCCAGCGTGCTTACTCTTGTCACTCGATTTTATTTAAAATTTATAATTGGAAACGAGAAATTGTCAATTGATACTCTTGAATGCAACACTAGCTCACGATTGATGCAATACTAGCGCAAGATTTGACTCAATCGTGCGCTAGCGCTGCGTTCAAGAGTACCGATTGACAACTTCTCGATCTCAAATCTAAATTTCAAATAGGATCGAGTGTCCAGAGTAAGAACGCTGACCTGGAGATGTCATTAGAAATTTACAAAATGCCAAATAATAGTTTTAATTTTGACCCTACTCAGGACTCCAAACCGGGACCTTTCGATCTGTGACTATTCATGATCATAACGCATGTAGGTATGTTTAACTATATATTTATCAAATCAATTAGATGCATTACTGTGCGAATCACGTAAGTCTGAGTTGCAAGTCATGATAAAATTGCAAATCATATCTACATTCCTTTTTTTCTGATATACCAATGACAACTTTTATTTGCTAAGCCAAATGGACGGAGTAGTTTTCTTTGATGTAGTAATTAGAATGTTTCCCCTTTTCATTTTCAATAGCCTCACGAATCAATTCATAGGTACTTTTCAATGATTATATATTTATAAGTCGATCATCGACAGTTGATAACACCTAGCAAATTTCAATAACCTAACCAATTCTTTTTTTGACTGCATAGCTTCGATGTCATTGGTGATCTTAAATTCTTGTTTATTGTTTGATTATGATTATATCGGATCCCAGTGATCTTGTATATTGAACCAGAGAAAATTTTATTTTAATAGCCTAAAGAATTAACTGAGGCATAAAACATTGTTCTTAAATTCTTGTTGTTATTCTAGGTCTCAAGCAAACACCAGCCACCATCGTCTCTATTGATTACATTCTCCAACTTTACGAATTGAATGGGTTTCGGTGTTCAAATGTTTAGTGTGAATAAATGAGTGTTCGTTTACGTCGCTTACGTCAGGCAAATCTCGTGATTTTCCAGCGGCTGTGCCTCCTTACCTCAATAGTCTGTCACGTTTCTGTGTTTGTTCATTTGCAAATTGCTTGCGGTTAGAGAAATACAATACTCGTTTACATCCTGTAGTACTTTGCACCTAAATATCGCATTACAAAGTCTATTTTTGATCCATGCTCTTCAGGTCTTCAGTCTTTAAAATATTACATTGTCAAAGCGTACATTGCAATACTCGAAGGTATTATTTGATACAAGAATAGGACCGATAAATTGGCGCAGTTTTTCAGTCGACAATAATATGAATGATAGTTTTAATGACATTAGGTCAAAAATGAGTATAATAGACCATTGTAATGAAACCATATTAACGGATTTTATCGCATTTTATTTACTTCCCTCAGCTAGATACAATACCTTAGTACTTCTTGCGTCTATCGGAACAACTAAATTATTATAAGTACTTTTTTCACGGGAATTTATGATATCCGCACATCTGTCATCTCAGAACATTCTCGAGCATGGTTGCTGTAAAGCTTCTGAACCCTCGGGATAGTATAATTCTTAAATAAAGCACGATAGAATCCATTAAAACATTGGAGCAATCATCATTCACGAATCGTGGATACCACAATTTCAGAGTCTAGGAACACCAATGGCTAAAAAACTATCAACATTCTTAAGCTAAAAATAGCTAGCCTTCCGAATTGCCTCCCAGTTCATACAAGGTTACCAATGTATGGATTTTTTTAAGATGGCCCCTGGGCTTTTAGCGATGACAACCCTAAAGATGGCGAAACACTGATGTCTGATGTGTTGGTTTCTTTTTCATCGTAACAACTTCTTCCCGTCTAGTTTCTGCATTGGCCAGCCAGTATTTTTCGAAACTTTGTGGATTATCTCTGTGGATATCTGAACCCAAACCTCAGCTGTATGGCCGATGGCATTCGCGAGGTTTTAGTGGGCTTTCATGGTCATCCGCGAGCCCCACACACCCTCTCACCCAGACCCAGACCACTGACAGTGCGTAAATTCATTTCCAAGCAAAACACAGAAGAAAAAACCTCAACTGTATGACAATAAGAGACCTCCCACCATCCCAGAGGTGATGATGGCACAAGATGACTATAATATTATACAGCTACATAAGTTACAATGATGAATTTGTTTACATTGATGATTCAATTTCCGCAATGTGGTTAGACCCTCGACGCCAGCAGATAGGAATTGTTGACGTTACCATGTGGTGTCATACCCCTTCACCGTGTAATGTCGCAACTTTTTTGTGAGTAATAAATTGCGTCAGATAGTAGTCTAGTAAGAGGTGCAGCCCGATACAGGTACTTCGGTTTATGAGTAGCCGGTGGCTTTAGGAGGAAGGAAAGAAACGCATCTGTATAGCCTCTATGTGGATGCCTACGGCCGTCGGTAATCGTGAAAATGGTTCGTTTCCCCCATTACACTATTAAAAAAACATTTGGAAAGTAATGTATTTTGAGCGTATGTAATTTGTATGTAACTTTCTATGTTTCCTGCTACAGCCTAAACGGCTTCTCGAACTTTATGTAAAGTGTCCATGAGATTCGTCCTGATGACACAAGTGACATACACTTTTTTACACTTTTTTATTATGTCGATGCGTTGCCGTCCATCACCCCATCCCTCAATGGTCCGCTATCGTACAAAATTCGCGTCAGAATATTTTATTCTCCTACTTTTTTTTTTATCTTTTAAGGAGGTTTCACGTGAAGTAGACGTACAGTGGTTATATCGGCCCAATGCGGCTGTAACGCATCATAACACTACATCATACTATAGTGTATGTGCGTCTTATATTTCGCGAGCGTATTCATTGTTTACGCTATAATTAAAATTCCCGCGGCGCGCGGCTGCCCGTTTAGGTACACTGTTATCGTCATTATAATACTGTTTGCTTTGCATTTGGTGACCACGCCGGATGAGTATTGGAGACTGTCCTGTTTACTTTTTTTTTGGTTTTAACTCAGAAACAACAACAATGGAGGTGGCATTGTGCGAGAAATGTCTCAAAAACAAGGCAAGAACAATCTAGTATCAAATTGATACACAGCGAACCCGACTGCTTGAAATATATTTCAATGAACCCTATGACACTTACGTTATTAAGGCGAATGTAACGACATCTAATACATTACAGCCCTTCTTGCTTATTGCTTTTTGTAGTTGGGAACTCAGAAATCTGCATAAAATCATACTCTAATATCATTATTCTTCTGACGCAATTGGTAAAAATTTAGACTAATACTCACACAAAGTAGCGGCTAGATGGTGTCACTTCAAAATTGCCTTTAGAGGTTTTGTTTTTGTATGTGGGTCACTTAAAAACAGTGGATCAATTTCACTTCATTTATATTATTTAACTTATTAAGGTCTGACTTATTCCTTCCGCTTATTATGTGGGAAGATACTTGTTACTTGTTTCTTGTTGCCCGGGCCATTTTCCGCAACTCGACGCTTTTGGCCTGTTTTGCGTGTGGGTGGGCCTTTACATCTTCCTTCGATTGTTATTTCCAGTTCAAAAATGTGGAACGCTTCACGATTTTGCGTGTCATCCTTGCGCAGGGAGGGATGTGTAGGAAGATGCTAATATGACTTTACATTTGTGTGAAATTAGGTTTCTAATGGTTTTACTGTCAACCTTAACGTGTGTCTGTTGAATTCTAAACTACTTTTAAGTAAAAAGTAGAGAGCTGTCCCATGTCGCACACCATCATGGACACCCCACTTATTATACACTACAGTGTTCTTTGTCTCTGCCAAGGTCGGACACTGAGTCATGGCTGCCGTACCTACTCGTTAAACAGCTAACGCCACGCGATTCAATATTAGTACAGCGCACACTGAGGCTACTTGTTAACGTGTTCTTTATTATTCTAGAAGTAATGAAATTAGACAACGGGGGTAGAGGAGAAATGAGGGCAACGCATCTGAGCATTTTTGCGGATGCTTATGGTAGGTAGGCATAAAAATGGCTCCGACTGCTCGTTCGTCTTTTTTATGTTAAAAAAATGGTCCAAACCATCTTCATCATCAGCCGGAGGTCGTACTCTGCTGGAAATGGACCTCCCACGTAGAGCGCCAGAGGTCACGAGCCCTTGCGTCCAGCGGCTCCCCACCACCTTAACTTACTCGTCCACCTGACAGAAGACAGTTCAATACTCCGTCTTCCGGTGCTGAATCGGCATTCGAGATCCTGTCTAAACTAAATTTAAATTAAATGTACCTTTTGGCTTAATTGTAAGTACGGACAATTGTAGAACTGACATACACAAATGACTAAAGGGAGTGAGAAGAAATTGCACCTGAACGAGGTCTGCACGACCGGGGTAACACCTATAGCGTTATATACCCCTGATGGCCGTGTTGTCGTGTCTGTGTGCGTTGATGGAGATTGGTAGCTGATGGGGTTGGATAAAAGCTATCTGTATGCTATGGATGTCGACTGCAACCACAACAGCTATGGATTTATGTTTAAGAAGCTGCCCCTCGCGATTTCACTCGCGTAACTTTCGATCCCGTGGAAAATAGAAAATCATCCCATGGTATCCCATAGGAATATTTTTTCGGAATAAAAACTCCTATAATCCTATGTTAATCCTAGTTACTCTCTATGTGTTTGCCAAATTTCATGAAAATCGGTTCAGCTGTTTTTGCGTGAAGGAGTAACTAACAAACAAACATACAAACTTTCGTATTTATAATATTAGTAGGATAGGATAAGATTCCTACGACTGCAGAACATTGCTATATTATACATTATTAATCATTATATTTCATTACTATTTATTCATAACTAACTTCCGTCCGCGGCTTCGCCCGCGTGAATTTCGGACTTCAAAAATGATTCAAAATTTTAACTTATTATGTTATTCTGATATTAAAGCTGTTACTGTAAAGTTTCATGAAAATCCGTTCAGTAGTTTTTGTGTGAAAGAGTAACAAACATCCTTACAAACTTTCGCATTTATAATATTAGTAGGATATTCGTATTAACTCATTAATACGAATTATGAAATATAGGTCTTCATTATTGATACAGATTAAGGCGGACCTAACCTTGCAACAACTTAACATCTTACAGCGGCTTCCGACGTTTTTGTTGAGTAGACTAGGGTGGTTTCTTTTATACTCACCCTGCTCAATATCTGGACTCAGCAGCCTAGTTGTAAAATCGTAATAGAAAAGCGACAAGCGTTGTAAAGCGTACTCTCGCGATTTTATTGATTATTTTTTTTTTAAGAGTAATGTCCAATAATTCAGAGTCTGTGTCGCTGCCATATCTTATATTTTGAGGAGAAGGAAAGTAGTATTTATAATAAATTACCAGGGGACATCGCGCATTTTACGGGGAAAAGTTTTAAAACAGAATTGTTTATATGGTTGCTTAATAAGATGTACTACACTGTTGATCAATACCTTAATGATAATTGTATATAACTATAACTGTAAAAAAAAGCTATTTTGATATTTGTTATTATTAATTCTAACATGTTTATAACTTATTCTTTATTTTTTATTTTTAGTGTTTTATTAAAATTGTAAGTCATAATTAATAAGTGCATGATTTTATTAGTATTATATAAATAAAATGAAAAAATAATGTTATCTTGTAATATTATATACTATTTGCACGCCACTATAGGCAGAATATTGAGTTACCTACTTAAAAATATTGTAAAACCTACCTTATACCATATTCTTGCAAATAAAGTTTTATTTATTTTTATTTATTTAGTTTCAGAATACTAAACTAACATAGCTATGCCGCGAAAAAGTTGCAGTACCCCTGGATTAGATAAAAAGATGCCATGTTGACGGATGCAGCGCAAATATACTCTTAGTCACGTAATCGATAAAGATCATTATGTCAAGTTTCCATATCGCCTCAGTTTTACGAGATGTGTCATGAGTCACGCTGTCACCTCCGGAATGCAAATGACACGGACCTGGTAAATGACACGATGGAGTCATATCCCCGTACAAATTCGTTTGTCATAGCGCTGATGACGTCACATAAGTGTAGTGTAAACCTCGATGTAGTTGTGGTTCTGGGGTAATGCGGGGTGGTCGAGGGTTAGCGGGAGGCTAGGAATTCTAGTTAGGTGTAATAACTTTGTGGGTGCTGTACCTCTCACTATGGAATGCTGGTGATTGTTTGTGTCGAGGTCGCAGACGGATATACGACCTTACAAGGGTGGCTACGTCATACGCCAGTTGCGTTGCCGTCATCACAGCTCGTAATGTGATCTAACTTAATAATAAAGAGACAATTTTATATTGCGTAAGCCGATTTTTTCCATGTGAGTATAGGACGATAGCTGCTATGTTATAATAATTATTATATACTAGTTGACCCGACAGCCGTTGTCTTGTCAAAATATGTTGTCATGGTAACGTGTGTAGCCGAATGTCAATCCGTTATTTAGCCCTACCTATATAACAAAAAAGTTTCATCTAAATCCGTCCAGTAGTTTTTGCGTGAAAGTCGCATGAGACACAAACAAAATGACGTCTTCTACAGTTTTATTATATCCTACTAATATTATAAATTTGAAAGTTTGTATGTTTGTTTGTTACTCCTTCACGCAAAAACTGCTGAACCGATTTTCATGAAATTTGGCACACATAGGGGGTAACTTGGATTAACACATAGGATAGTTTTTATCCCGAAAAAATGTTCCTATGGGATGCCATGGGATGATTTTGTATCTTCCACGGGATCGAAATTTATGCGGGCGAAACCGCGGGGCGCAGCTAGTGAAGAGCTCCAGCCGAAGATGTGCAGGGAAATACAAAGGAGAAAATATTTTATTTTTTTGTAGATTTTTTTGGAATTACTAAAGATTATGTGAAAAGTTTAACTAGCAACCCCTTAGTTTATACTGTTAGTGTCGTAAAGGCAATTTATTGTACAGGCAATACGAATTTGGCATTTTCTTTAATAACCAAGTTTCAGTTTTTTTTTTCTATATTTTCATGATTTTGGCCAACGAAAAGTGCCTCGTAGGTTTTGTTGATAGGCAGACAACAAAGTGATACCTACCCCTAAGAACAAATAGTACCGTGACTATCTGAGGATGTGAATGCAAATAGGTTTGTGTGACTCACATGCATACTTTTCCTGTACGCCATCAGTGTGATATGTAATGTACAGATATTGTGTGTGGTACATAATATTTGCACAAGTGTGTGTGTACTGTGCTATATAAACACATGCCAGGCAGCTCCATGGATTTTATGTCTTCTCGAGTAATTTAGAGCTTTTGTTTTTTATAAGGAGGAATGAGCAGACCGAGCCATGACTACCGACGCCCAAGAACATCCGAATAGATATT
This sequence comes from Calycopis cecrops, assembly GCA_001625245.1. Taxonomy (NCBI): domain Eukaryota; kingdom Metazoa; phylum Arthropoda; class Insecta; order Lepidoptera; family Lycaenidae; genus Calycopis; species Calycopis cecrops. The sequence goes on along the minus strand of LUGF01038629.1, from coordinate 348,445 downwards.
ATACAGATGCGTTGGCCTGCCTGCTCCCTGGGCTACCGGATACTTACACACCGCATAAAAAGCGACGGTATCGACGGACGGTAGCGAGAGGTACTACCTTTTTTTCTTTTTTTTTTTGTTGAATTATCTTTTATCATCACTGCCCTCTTTGTCGCAGCGTTTGTGTCTATGTGTGGTGATACAGTAATTATATATATATGTAAGTATGTAGTGTGGCACTGCCAATTATTGTTGTATCAATAGAAGAGTAGCACCTGGTACATACAGCCAGTCTGCATCTTTGCATCGGTTGACGCGACAGCTCATATGCAAGGAGAGGAGCCGCAAATAGAAGCTGATGCAAGCGCTTACCTCACGCCTGCGAAGTGGTCGCATCACGGTTGCGAAACTCTTGCGCAACTTGTTTACGTAACACGCTCGTGAATGCCCAGATGTCGACGGGCACGTCCGGTTCATCTGGGGCTGAGTTTGAGTATTAAACAAAAAGAAACACCCCCAAGGAGGGAGGAGGAGGAAGGACAGCGCACCTGTATAACCTGCGGATGTCTATTGGCTTTGGTGGTCATGAAAGTGGCTCCCATAGCTTATTTGCCCTCTTATACTTTAAAAAAAAACAGAATTCCTTGCTAAAGAAAACCGATTCCATCTAAAGATGATCCGACTATAGATGTTAGAAAACATCAAAATTTCGATGGTCTTCTATAGGACTGGGTACTTCCTCCTGCTTGGTGTGTGACAACACAAGCGTGATCGACACCAAATGTAACATCTCAAACAGTCTATTTGCGGCTTCTATTTTTCTTTATCTCAAAAGCAAGACAGGATACAATTAGTACTTTTTGTGTTAATCGGCATAACTAAATAATTTTAATCCTCGGGTACTTTTCAAACTTGTGACGTCAGGTCATGTGACATCTCAGTCCACCCGAGACCGTGGTTGCTGTAAAGTTTCTGAAACGTCGGGGTATTGAAATACTAAATTAATAAATTACGATAAAATACATTAAAATAGTTTTATTACAATGTGTACATTTCCGTAAACTGAAATCATTTTGTGTAGGTACTACGTTAGGAAGTCGGGATTGTACCTTACTTCTATATCAGGATTCGCCTTAGCAACTCGATGTTGAGTGAGTCAACGTAACACTGACCGGGCCAACTCGCGGCAGGATTTCATCATTCCCTTATTTTTTTTTTAATTTAGTCATTGTATTGTAACGAAAAATTCCATTTGTATGTAACGATTACCCATTTTTTTATTTTATACCATCTTTTCCCAAATATTCCCTTTTAATTTCATAAAAGGTCCCGAGTTTGTACACATTAATTAGTTGGGTCGGAGCCCAAACAAGTTTTCGAACCACTGTTCTAGAGTGGAACATCCAAAAGAGAGAAGATTGGCTGGGTGTGTGGGTCCAAAGGAGACAATTCTGTAGGCTGTACTTCTTTCATATTACTGTCGCGTAGGTACAGATCTACTACTTACTACTTCTCTTACTTAGTAATAAAGAAGATTGGTAGGTAAGTGGCTGCGTCGGCACGGCCGGGGGGACCTGTCGCGCTCACGACACCGCGGTGCACCGCCTTAAAGTGACAGCTGTGGTATCGTGTTTCGTGCGGTTTGTGAGTGGTCGGTGGCCCACTGGAAGAGAGGGGTGGAAGGGGGGGGCAATTCATCAGCGTAACAATTATATTTTCATGGTCTGAAAAAAATAGAAACTCCATGCTCTGAAAGAGAAGAGATAGAAAGAGAAACTGCGACTAATCTCTGCGAAGTCGGGTTTTTTTTTTTTTTATGGTATAGGAGGGCAAACGAGCAGTCGGAGCCATTTTCATGACTACCGACGCCCACAAACATCAGCATAGAGGCTATACAGATGCGCTGCCCTCCATTCTCCTCCCACCTCCATGGGCTACCGGCTACTTACACACCGCACGAAACACGACAGCACAGCTGTCACTTTACGCCGGTCTCGTGTAAGCGAGAGGTACCTCCCCGGTCGTGCCGGCCCAATTCGACTGCATGCAAGCATGCAATGTGCACTACCTCTTACTATATGGGTATGGGTATAGAACAAGACCGATATAAAGTGATAGTGATGGACGCGAGGCGTTATCGTGAACGCATATGTTATAATCAATTAAAAACTCGCGACCTTATTTTATAGCCGAGCGAGCGACTGGGCCCCTTCACGTCACCCATGTGGGCTAAGGCCGGCCGTCGAACCGAAACCTGTCGCGCTACGGACACCTCGCTGACGGCGTTGTGGCGGACAAGTTCTTTTATAGCAGACAAGTGGGGATGTACACAACTCCACCCTTCCCACATATAGGTGTACCCAATCAAAGGGTCTGAGTGATAGTCAAAAGTCTAGACAGCGGTAGAAAAGAGTGGTTGGTGAAGGAAAAAACAACAAATTATTCCAGCGCCTTCCCTTTAATCTACTCTGTCAATTCAGGGCCTGACATTACAAAGAGAGAAGAGTCGTCTTGGATAAATAACGACGTAACCGCAGTTTCTTACACATCAATCCTTCCTCCTCCCATGCCATGTATGCGAAAATCTCAGTCAGAAAATATCAGTTAACTAAAATAAAGGGGTCTTATTTACCTCTCAGTTCTATTTCCATTGATCCAAAAGTTACATCTGAGGTTGCATTTCCTAATTACATGTGTTGAGGGTGTCATCAAAACACCGACTGATTTTTCTTTCATTGTTGTTGTTGCACTCATGTGGTTCGGTTCTTTAACACTTTCAGCCCTCTTTTCGCATTGTTAGGGAGATTTTTAAGGGATATTTTTGCCTACGATGTAAAACTTGCTTGTTTAGCAATTTTCAATTTGTGCTTATATTGTCCTTTTAATGAACAGTGCAGATATGTTTATTCCCCGGCTTCGTCCGGCGGCGAATGTCTTTCGGACCTGTATGTATGTAGATTTCTACGTTCCCTGCTACGAATAGCCTAAGGAAATTTAAGTAAGTATATTTTTAAATAAGATTAAGCAAAGGACATCTTGATAACGAGAATGGAACTGGATATCAGAATTTATGTAGATAGCTTAATGTTTTTTCATTGTAATGTAATTTTATATATTTTTTAAATATTTTAATACTATAACATGGTGAACCTACAAATGCAGCAAATAATATGAGGCCTCCAATACCGCGAGCGGCCGGTGTGGATACCGCCGCGGAGTCGGGTTGCGGCGTGTCATAACAAATTGGTTACAAGGATAAAAATAAGTTAGACGCACTCGTCTGAAGAGAAAGGCGCAAGGTGGATACTAGTCATATTACAGTGAGAGGCAGTGCCGTGCCGCATGGCAGCCGGATCGGGCTGGCACGGTGAATCGACAGCTGGAGTGGCGCTGCATGTGCTGTCTATTGGAGAGAAGGACAGGAAAGCAATACGTTTCATCATTATCAGCCTGTATCAGTCCACCGTTGGACATAAGCCTTTTTCAACACCAAGACGTCCGATCTCCTGCTGCTTACATCTATCCCGGACCGGCTCCTGCAATACGCCTGCATAACGTTATGTAGTCATCAGAATTTCTGCACAGCTCTTCTGGCAAGAAATAAACAGGAAGGTAGTTGTTGATTGTAGATACCAAGACGACCTATCGGAAGATTTGCCCCAGAAACGGGAGATGTTCTTGGGGACAAATGGAGAAAGATTAAAGAACTTGTAGGGACCTGAACGGCAGAGAGAGAACCCGAAGGAAAAGGGTTGGGCACTCCCGCGATTCAGCTGTATAACCACGGTTGTTAGTCCCATGGGTTGGTGGATTTGTTCTTCTGGACCCTTATAAAATAAAAATGCAGCACTGCTTTTCGGGATAGTAAAAGGTCTAGGGCAGGCTAAGCGAATCTTTATGCAAACACGTGTCAATTTTCTGAAAAAGGTCTTAGAGGTCATCAACATCATATCCTTGACTTGGAAATAACTGGAAAAATAATAATGATTACCAACTCAAAAATCATTATTTACCACAAAAACAAACTTGCCCAAAATATTGAGTTGCATGCCAGCAATGGCACGCGTGCTATTGGTTCGTCTTCCCTGGTCTAGGGGTTTCTGCTAGTAGCAGACTGCATTTACATCGAGCCCCAGTTACTGTCCCTCGCACAACGGAATGACAATTGTTGTCTTTGTATTCTGCCAGCCCTGCTCACTTCGGCGAAATGTAGAATACTCCAAGCTTCAATGCTGTTGGCACCTGTTTGAAATGGCATTTGTGATATCCTAAGCCGAATAGGGCTTTACAACACAGTCTTTGCTTGGGTTTCATTAAAAAAGTCTTAAAATGGCTGTAACTCAGCCTCAAATGACGTCACGAGATTGTTTACTATGTGGACCAAACGGACGCTACGGTTACAATCACTGCTTTCCAAGAAATCGAGTTTGGTTCCCATAAATGACCTACGAGTGACGTCATTAAACAATATTTTTTTTCCCGTTTTATTTTTTTTTTAATAGTTTATGCATATAGTCATATATAGAGCAAATAAGAAATCGTAGTCATTTTTATGATTGCCCGTTGCCGTCCTTCTGCCTCCCTCCATGGGCCACCGGCTACTTACACACCGCAGGAAACGCGACAGCAGCCACTTTACGCCGGTATCGTGTAAGCGAGAGGTACCTCCCCGGTCGTGCCGGCCCAATTCGGCTACACGCATGCAGCGTGGCACTACCTCTTACAAAACACCTTAGTACTGCATCCTAGGAAACCAAAGCTAACGGCCGTGACCTTTAAGATTAACCTGTCAATGAAACTTTAAATATATCGAAAACTTCTATAAATACACACACACGGTCAGCGTGTTATAAATAAGCCAACAACACAGCCTTAAGGCCGGTGACGTCACCGTTTGTTAAAAACTTAAGTCGCCTTGAACAAAATGTGTTGTCAGATATACAACACGCTAAACTTTTGTAAGCTTGGGACGCATATAACATGAGAAACAAAACCCAGAGAAGATTTTGTGTCTTAAAAACTTTTAATGGATATTTCTATCCAACCAGCTTTGTTTTCGTAAATCTGAGAAAAAAATAGAAGCACTTTGGTAATGTTATATTTATTTTTATAAGAAGTTTTCATTTCATTTCAGTATATTTTTGTATTGAAGTACCATTAAATTGAAAAACCAACAAATCCGACTGAAGTCTCATTAAATAACAAGACGTATCAGAAGATACATTCATAGAAGATACATCATCAGAATTATATCATTCATATGTACATACATACATACATACATACATACATACATACATACATACATACATACATACATACATACACACATACATGCTCTATAAATACACTGCCTATCGTTTGGGACAGTCGGGTAGAGTGAGACGTTACAATATATTCATGGAGTACTAGCTGACGTGGCTACGTGCTACAAATTTCGCGGCCATTAATAGAAATAAAATATAGCCTATATTTTAAGTCGGCTAATGTTTTGTGTGAAATGTCATTAAAATCGGTCCAACAATATATAATCTGTATTAAAAGACATCACTAATATTCCATAAAAATAAAATTCAAGTTTCTACTGTGATATCTTTCTGCGAGATTTTTATAAATAAAGATATTTGTCGCTCGTAGTTAAATATAATTTTTATTTATACCTGTGTAAATAACCTGCAGGCATATCTGAGGTCAGCGACAGATAAAAATAGGCTTTGACCCTCTCAAGTCTGGTGCTTAAGGTCTAAAGGACTGCATAATATCTGTGAACTTTTTTACTTAAATGCTGATGTAGAGATGTAACTATATCGTTCGTGGCCCTTAGTAAATATTTGGATGGGGCCCCTCTCGTGTCACAGTTTGTAAATATCAATGTTATGTTCCATGGGCTTCCTCTGTGTGGAGGTCCCTCGCTCCGCAGGAAAATACCATGGATTTTGCGGATTTGCCATTCGATTGTTAAAGCCCTACGCTGATACCTGACTATAATATTATATATAGAATAGAATAGAAATTCTTTATTAAGTACTACATTGCTAGGTTACAATAAATACAATATTTCATATATTTTGCGTGACTGGAGTGACACTGGAGTTTTGCCTTTGCTAGTGATACGGTAGTTTTTAGCGGCAAAGATTATGGAAACCTATTCTAAAGTTATTATTCTTTTTGGCGCTGCAAGGATAGGCGTTTGCACTTTTTGACGTGGGTAGGTTAAGGTACGATTCCGAGACGGCGACAGCGACAGGCGACAGGCGACAGCACTGGTTTCATAGAGATTTATAGAAACCAGTGCAGTGGTGTCGCCGGTAACATGTTGCTGTCCCGTCTCGGAATTGTACCTTAACGGTGATTGCGTAGAATTCGAGACATTAAAATTAAGAATCTTATTTAGATTCCATAATGAAGCAAGAGGCAATCTTAGTTCTGGTATGCTTCAACAAGCGACGTTATAGGCCAGCTCCCTAATTAGGTGCATTCAGTTATCAGCCTGGCAAACCACGCGGAACCCACGCATGGCGCATGGCACATCATGTGCGTAAGAACTAAATAGAGATTCATTAGATTTGTGTTTGCATGTAAGATGATCATGGCCGGTCTCGATCGAGACGATTAGTGAAAATTACTAACATTTGCTAGATGTTTGTATAGCCAGATCCATTGCAACCGAATTGTTTCGTCACGACCGAGGAGTTCCTCTCGCTTACACACCGGCGGGGCTTCAAGTCGTCGTCATGTTGTCATGTCATTTAGTAAGAGGTAGTGCCACACTGCATGCTTGCATGCAGTCGAATTGGACCGGCACGACCGGCGAGGTACCTCTCGCTTACACGAGACTGGCGTAAAGTGACAGCTGTGCTGTCGCGTTTCGTGCGGTGTGTAAGTAGCCCGTGGTCCATGGAGGTGGGAGGAGAAAGAATGGCAGCGCATCTGTATAGCCTCTATGCAGATGTTTGTGGGCGTCGGTAGTCATGAAAATGGCTCCGGCTGCTCGTTTGCCCTCCTATACCATAAAAAAAAAATGTTCTTCCGTGGTAAATTGAGGACAATTGAGCCTCCGGTTGTGAGGAAAATATGGCCAGATGTGGACACCAAAAGGCTTGCTCGTGCATTGAGTTATATGTACTACGTAGTAATAATAACTCAATGTGCTCGTGTGTAAATAAACAGTATGAATATTATTAATACTTTTTACATAATCACCGGCTATTCCGATTACTCAGTAGAGTGAATCACGGCCAACTCCACCGAGGTTGCGACATTTTTACCCTCAAGTTTCCAAACTTCTAGTGGGGTTTTTGGGAGCACATTTCCTTATGTATTTTGCAAAAAAATATTCCAAATTACCTACTGTTGAAAGTATTTCGAATGAATCATTCGCTCCACAAAATATTTGGATCTGTGCTGCTGCAACAAAAAATAAAATTAGAGTAAACTAAATTATTTTATTCAATTCCTAAGGATTCCAACGATGAATTTCGTGTCGGCGGACGTCTATGGGAAATCTAATGGTAATAAAGGTTTTGGTGATATGTTGCCATTCCTCACCCATACTCACATCCCTATTGGGGTATGGCGATGGCGCAGTCGACGTACGGCGCGAGTCGGCCGGGCTGAGTGTTACACTCTGGCTCTGAGGGTGTAACCTTAGACTTGGAATGTAACTGCCGCCCTGTGCCCTACAGCAGTAAATGCGCTGAAACCGCAAACCTTCGCCATGACTGAGGTGTTATCATATGGATGCTGGGGTGCGTATGTGTCGGATCTGACGGGAGAGGATGCGGCCGCCACGAGTGTAGTGCTGAGGACACAGCCTAGTACACTCTAAAGATGTACTCGGTACCAGGAGGGACAGGCCAGTCTCTGAGGTGCCCTGTTATTTAATCCAATCCATCTTAGGCGACCTACGGATCCACATGGTTTTAGTTGGTATTCCCCCTCTCGTTTTCCCAAGCTTCGATGAAACTAGCCATACGGTTTATATCATATTTGTACACATCAATACATACATGTTACATATACATATGTATATGCCAAGTGGAAGTAGGATAAGTCTGACAGATTCAGACAGACAGACAGAAGTCAGACAGAGTTGACAGCTGATGATGCCTAAGTAGTAAGTACATCTTTACTGGTAATCCGCAGCTACCTCCACCTATGGCGATATACTTGTCACTAAGTAATGGTCGTAATGTCAAACATCCCTCTCTCTCTTGTCATCTGTACCTAACCATAGACTTCATCTTTGGTATGAGTATTCAGTATACAGTCTATGACTAAACATAGATAACACATATACTAAACAATACAATCCGGACACTCCCGCTACGGCAGCCATGGACGCTCCTCAATTCTGTTACAATGTGAAAGGATCACAAAAACCTAAGACAACGCGACATGTGTTAATCGACACGACACACACACACACAAACACACACACACACACACAGACGCAGACACGCAGCGGTTACGTCGGCGCAACACGAACGAGGCCGCGCCGCTGATGATACGTGATTACGTCAGGGCTGCCACCAGCCACGGCAACGCGACACGACTTTTCTGTAAGAGGTGCTACTGGTGACGAACTGAACCGGAACAACAGGATACAATCGGCATAATGTCTGCAAAACGCGGCTGTGTTGTCGGGTCACACTTTTCGGTAACAGAAAACAACTATGGAGTCTTTCAGGTAATACGTAAGCGCTGAAGGGGGGAGGGGGG
>LUGF01038629.1:307934-330304 GCA_001625245.1 Calycopis cecrops | reverse complement strand
TTAGCGAGCCGAGCCGCGAAATTCATGTATCACATAATATACATATAGGTTAATTACAAGATTTTGCGCTAAAAAAAGTAGCACTTTAAGTTTAAAAATGGTTAATTTAAGTTCAAAATCAAAAATGTATATAAAAAAGAAATTATATTTTTTTTTGTTTTTTGGCTCTCCTGTAAAATCGAGTTTTGGTGTTTACGTCCCTTGAGCCCATAACCGAACCATAGATCATAACCGATTTGTATGTGCTGAATGAATTTTGAATGAATTGAAATTTTACATTCTGAAGAGCTCGAACCTTATATGTACAGAAAAATATCGAGAAACAGCTGAGAGTAGAATTTATGTTTAGTATTAGAAATGAAAAAAAATCATTAAAAAATGGTTTTATGGGGTACCAAATTACTGTATTCACGCATTTTTTTGAAATTTACTATTGTGCAAGCTGTTGCCCAGGGTTTCACACGCGTATTATATTTACCGCAGCTAATAAAAACATATTTTTTCTTACTTTACAAAAGTTTCACATTGATACACGTGTTTATTTTTTAACATAACCAATGATTTTAGCATGAAAATATGAAAAATTAAACAGTTGATTTGAGGATGCATAAAGCGATAGATTTTATGGTAGAAGCTTCGTTGCATGATTTTTTATATTGAGAATAACGTTGTAAAGGTTAAAGATAGATGTTACGATATTTACAAACGCTTAACTTAACAATTCTCACGGATAGATGAATGAGCTAATACTTTGACGCCACACACACACATTCACACACAATTAACACACTGATGTCATGCGAAAAAATTACAACCACACACAGCAAACACACCTCTATTTTTCCAAAATTGACAATGTTGTGCAAATTAAATGAATATAAATCATGTGTAAAAAAATAGATCATTTGCGTCAGCTGTGTGTTCGGCTGTTAGCAGTGTGAGAAGTGATCTCGGATCGGCCTGCGTCAATCCGTTCGCTATAATTGTAATTTCACGAAGTTGTTCGCTCAGTGCACCAGAATTTACGGTGCTAATTTATTTGTTGTTGATTTCCGAGGTGAGACATTTTGCCACTTTCCTAGTAAATATTACTTTTATATAATGAACTTGATTGGTGTTTCGTAGGGGGGAAATAGGATAAATATTATGAACGCATTGTTGCAAACTGGCCTTACTAAATCTGCTGAGAAATTTATTTATAAAAATTAAAATATATACCATAAAGTAATACCTATGTTATGACAGTAATGTATATACCACCGCTAAAAAGCGGTAAGGCTTTCGTCAATCAATGAGGTATAATTGTAATTTCACGAAGATAAAATGCTCCAGTATGTACTGTTGATGTTAGTTTCTGAGGTAAGATATTTGCTACTTTCCTAGTAAATATACTAAATAAATCTGCTGTAAGTTTGAAACCTCTGTAAATTAAAATCTAATGCATAGATTAAGTAAATTGTTACGATGATGTATAGTATTAATCAATTGAACACCGCTAAAAAGCGGTGTACTAGAGTAATACTGCTGTATTTGTAATAGTATAGTAGTAGTCGTAGTAGTATATAGTAGTATTTGTAGTCTGGTGTCGGATTGCGTCAATCTGTGAGGCATAATTACAATTTCACGAAGTTACAATGCACTGGGTATGTACGGTGCTAATTTATTTGTTGTTAGTTTCCAACGTGAGATACTTTCTTTATATTATGACCTTGATTAGTATTTCGGACTAAGAGGAAAAATAGGAAACCTGTCATAGCATTTTCCCTACTTCAAATATCAGATTTGTTGCAAATTTTAGCGAAAATGTAGTAAGTAGTAGTAGTGTAGTAAGAGTAATTTACGTAACAATGAAAAAAATGTCATTATTATTTTATTTGTTTTGATCCCGACTATAGAGAAATATGTCTTGAGACAATATGAAGTGGTGTGGCAATGGTAACCATCATTCAAACAAAACCATTGCGAGAAATAATACTTATGAACAAAACAGTACATATTAAAAAAGTAATAATAAATAGGACAGGAAACGTAATATAGAACAAATACAACAATGTAGCTCTGAATCCGTCCCTGTCCACACTATACCTTAGTACAATCATGACGTAGTGCGGGTACGTGCGGCGCCTGCTAAACTACCCGCGCTCGCGCCCGCATACTGATGCGCCTACCTTGAGCCGCACGTGCTCTGTGTACCGATGTGCCGGCGATGATGGATTTGTGCACACCGCTGTTTCCACCATCACCATCTGTTAAATGCTACAAATGGGAATCTGTCTAAGTATAAAAAGTCCTATTTTTCTGAAATATTTCTGAAATAGAGACTACGAAACACTAGGCAGCTTATTAATTACTGTTGCGGGCGTATGTTAAATTTTGACATTAAACGAGTAAAACTTAAAATATGACAGAGTAGGCCCTGGAAGTATTTGAGTGTGTAAAACCTGAGTGCCGCATTCCACCAATGGATTTGAGTTAAGGATAGCTTATAGATTAAGAATCCGAATCTTATCTGCAATATAGCACATTCGGCTGCAAAATAGCACATTCGGCTGCAATATAGCACATTCGGCTGCAATATAGCATAATATACTCGTATGAGTGTTACAAATTTCATGATCTTACAAAATCGTGTGTTTCGTTTTTATCGAATTCTGAATTCTATACAGATTCTTGTGCTACTGATGTTACCATGTCTTTTTAAAAACCTACTTACTTCCCTTCAGGTGCGCATGCTTTGCTTCAATAAAACACGAGTACTTTTCTGATGCCAGTAGTCCAGTACCAGTAGTCCCTAGACTTAGGGTTCTACTCTGTTTTCTAGAGCCTTTAGGGGCCCACCCTTCGGTCTATTATCTAGTTTTTTTAAGTTGTGGTCAAAGACTGAATTTATTCGGGCAAGCCACATACGGTCGCGAAAATATTTGTGATTGTTCCACACATTTAAAATAGAAATTTGAAAATTGGAATGAAAAAAAAGAGAAAAAATACTAAGAATTTTTACGCAAAGATAGGAAGGATCGGTTTATTTTTATATTGTTAAGAAAACAAAGCTTTTTGATGACTACCGAAGTCCATACAGCGCACAGGCTCATATTGGTTGTCGCTTCAGGAGTAGCAGCGGTGGGAACGTGTGGTGAGTCAAATTAGATCGTTAACCGCTCTGATTGCTTGATTGTCTCCACATGTTATATCAATCACTTGGAAGCGTTACGTCTTGTAAGTACAGATGCGATTTTCAAGTTAAACGAATGACATGGAGCTCCGTAGATGGTCGGTAATCAAGCCGTTACTTAGTTGTAATATACGATTGTAAATGATAGTGCCATTGCACACTTGCAGCCGATTTCGGTCGGCACGACTGGACTAACTCTACTAGCGTCACTCTGCGTATGATAATCCTCTATTCCAAAAGATTGCATAAATGATTAAAACTAGCTATTACTAACTCTCTTAAATCTGGTTGTGTCTCTTCCATCTGCGGGGCTCTCCCGTAGATGAGGTCGGTCCTCCATTCAGCCCCAAATCCAGTCACTTCACCGGATGAGCACTAATTACAAACCGATGCAGCTGAGTTAAGCTTCTTTCACTTCCACAGCATAAGTTCAGATCCGAAAAAACACTAGTTGCGGTGATACTAAACGTCGCTGTCTCCTTGAGTATAGCCATCCAACAACAACAAATAAGCTTGTTGTCTAATTGCGTGTATTAGCATGAAGTCTACCTAGTCTTGCTTTAATGCTATTCCAACCATGCGAGCAGTCTTCAAGTCTCCCTGGTAACAGATTTTGTGGAGTTGCTATGAGGTCTAAACTCTAAAGCAACGGTCGGCAACCCGCGGATCGTGAATGCCACATTTTTCTATGGGATAAGATCAATTCTACGTAGGTAGATTGGGCTTCTGGGCCCTTGCCTGCCTAAAGGTCGCCGTACGCTGGTCTAGAGTGGGCGAGGACGCTGACTACGGGTTCTTAGTATAACCCGCTATACACTAGTCTAATTTGACCAAGACACTAACTACGGGTTCTTAGTATAACCCGCTATACACTAGTCTAATTTGACCAAGACACTGACTACGGGTTCTTAGTATAACCCGCTATACACTAGTCTAATTTGACCAAGACGCTGACTACGGGTTCTTAGTATAAACCCGCTATACACTAGTCTAATTTGACCAAGACACTGACTACGGGTTCTTAGTATAACCCGCTATACACTAGTCTAAATTGACCAAGACACTGACTACGGGTTCTTAGTATAACCCACTATACACTAGTCTAAATTGACCAAGACACTGACTACGGGTTCTTAGTATAACCCGCTATACACTAGTCTAATTTGACCAAGACACTGACTAGAATAGACACATGTACAGTGTACCAGTGTGTGTAATAACAGTGTCAGTGTTATAGTACCCTAACGTGTGAGACCCGCAGTTCCCCCGTAGATAATTTAGTTCTTGTAGCTGTATTTCTTGTAGTTGTATACTCGTGGCTGTCACTCGGTCTCAGTAAACAAACGTTACGATCTAGTTATCGCCCTACAATCAGCTACAATTTATCGCCATAATTGTTTACGTTTCGCCTCTGTGTGTGTGTCTGTTTACGTGTGGTCTCCGTGTATGTTTATCTGTGTACGTGTGTGCGTCTGTTGTGCTGGTGTGTGTGAGTTCGGTTATAGCGCAGACAGCGCGGTCCCACGCGGCCCGTTCGTGATACTGACGTCAATGGCAATGGCGCTTAGAGGAAACATTTGCAGAACCATCAGCCCTTAATAGGAAGGCCAAGGGCGTATGTCGGTCAGCTGGCGCTTAGAGGAAACATTTGCAGAACCATCAGCCCTTAATAGGAAGGCCAGGGGCGTATGTCGGTCAGCTGGCGCTTAGAGAAAACATTTGCAGAACCATCAGCTCTTAATAGAAAGGCCAAGGGCGTATGTCGGTCAGCTGGCGCTTAGAGGAAACATTTGCAGAACCATCAGCCCTTAATAGGAAGGCCAGGGGCGTATGTCGGTCAGCTGGCGCTTAGAGAAAACATTTGCAGAACCATCAGCTCTTAATAGGAAGGCCAAGGGCGTATGTCGGTCAGCTGAAGGAACGAAAGTGGTGTCGTTTGTGGGACCAAAGACCAAGGTGGATTGGGGTCTAGACTAATTAAAAGGATACCGTATAAATACAAGTGTATCAACATTTCCTATATCCATCCCTAAAACTACCCACCTACTCATCTGCCGTGGGTTTCGAGGGTATCCACTGTTAAGGACCTTAACTTCTGCTGTGGAAGCGAATAGAATCCCAACACAGCTTCATAGGATTGCTGAGTGAGGATTGACTAGGTGCTGCTACGTGTCCCCTCCGAAGATGTTGCCACCTTGTCGTGGTGGGAGGGCTTGCGTGCCTCTGGGTGCTCCTATGGATTCTAACAGGATCCTTCCAGCGATAGGCTGGCCTCGGCGAAATGGTCAGACTTCCCTGGGTACTGTCCGGCTGCCTCTGAACAGTCCCCACTACGGCGTGCTCCAAAGAAGCTCGCCGCCAATAGCAAGAACCTAAAGTAATAGATTAGATAGCTTACTGGATTCCAAACGTTTAGAAAACCTGTTAATATTATAAATGAGAAAGTTTGTGTATTTTTGTTTAATTGACGCAGAACCTAATGAAGGGATCTAAATATAATTTGGCACAGACATAATCTGGAATAACATTGAAACGCTTTTTATCCCGAAATATGAATGAATGGGATTAATTTGACGCGGCTGAGACCGCGAGCTTAGAGTACGTCTTTACCCTGTGCGTAGAGATCATATCGCCATGAGAACTCTGCCAACCTTGATTTTATTTTATCCGACTGTACAATAATGACGTCCTAGCCGAAATTCGGCTACAGCTATGTCTATAGCGACGAGTTACATGCGCATTACATGTTATAGTGTACAAGTGCACTCTCTATTCCCTCATTCTCCTATTTAGATTGGGCCAACACGACGAGTACGGGTGAAAAGTCAGGCGCAGGGCCGACTGCTTCACGAGCTCTCCGAAACACGACGGTGTAACAGCGCGAGCTTCCTGACCCCTGACTGTTGAATAATGCCATAATAAATGAAATATTCCAATAATACTTTGTGTTCCGACCGGATTCGAACGAGGGACCTCGCGACTATGGTTGAACATGCCTACCATTAGACCGCGAGGCAGTCAACCTGCAGTACTTATAAGAAAGGGTAAACGCGCATGGTGAAAATGGGCGTAGATTCGTAGATTTATGAGATCTGTGAATCTGAACGGCTTGACGGATTTGAACCTACATAAGACATCGTCAAAGCTGGGCCTTGACAATGTGCGTACCAATCAAATATAGATATTTCAAGCAGTCTTTTTCTATATTTTTCATTCCTTTTTTTTTATTATAAATAGTTTAAAAGGGGCAAACGACCAGTCGGGGTAATTTTCATAACTATCGACGCCCATAGACATCCGAATGGAGTTCAAGTGGAAACACGATATACAGACAACAGCACAGAGATTATACAGATGCGTTGCCGTCCTTCGTCCTCCCACCTCCGCGGACCACCGGCTACTTACACGCCGCACGAAACGCGACCGCACTGCTTTACGCCAGTATCGTTCAAGCGAGAGGAGTCTGCAGCGTGGCACTACCTCTCGTTAAATATGTTTGTGCTCATCTCGTTCAAGTATTGCTCGGAGATGTTCCACTCGAAGGTTAAGCAACACATCAATCGCCCTCCACTGTAAACCGGTCGCAGGTTACAAGTGTTATGTGAAATACACATTATTCAATGATTACAAATTACCATCGGGTGACGTTGCAACTTATTAAGACGTTCTTCACACATTTTATTTCTAGCTGCGCCCCGCGGTTACACCCGCAATAATTTAGATCCCGCAGCAAATAGAAAATCATCCCATGGCATCCCTTACGAACATTTTTTTGGAAAACAAACAAACAAACATACAAACTCGCATTCATAATATTAGTAGGATTCATTTATAGGTAGTGCCACGCTGCATGTATGTATCTAGCATAATTGGGCCGGCACGACCGAGGTGGTACCTCGCTTACACGAGACCGGCGCGCGGCGTAAAGTGACGCTGTGCTGTCGCGTTTCATGCGATGTGTAAGTAGCCGGTGGCTCATGGAGGTAGGAGGAGAAAGGAGAGCAGCGCATTTGTATAACCTCTATGCAGGCGTCGGTAGTCATGAAAATGGCTCCGACTGCTCGTTTGCACCCCTATACCATAAAAAAAAAAATACCCTCGAATAATCCAAAATTAGTACTTTTGAAGTGGATTATTTCCTTAGTGGCGTTAGTCTGGGCTAATATTATGAGTTTGCGTCAACAAACACATGTGCACACACGTAGCACAGGAAAGTGAGAAAGGAAGTGTCGAAGGAAGTTAGAAAAACAATTTTATCTACACTAATGTTGTAACATTCTACTTATGTTACCAATACTTGACTTATAATGACTACTGTTATAGCTCAGACAACAAAAAACTCAATTTAAGCAATTTGACATGATGTTATAATATTCAAATCGATATCGTAAAATCTCATTATAACACTGTGTGAGAGCGAGAGGGAGAGAAAAATGGTGAGACAGACGTATGTCAAAATCCTGAATGTCAAAAGCAATGTCAACTGTCATTAGCATATGCCGACAGTCGGCAATCGACGCTCAAGGTATTAATTGATTAATTCTATTAGTCAGTATTAGCGAAAATCAAATAGTTTTAGAATTAATATTATAAAATAAATACATATTATTATATAAAAGTTGAACAGACCAGATACTGTAAAGTTAAATATTACAAAATATTGATATATTGTATTAGAGTAAACAACAAAGTTTTGTGTTTATTATTATGTATAACAACTTGAATATGTTTTAGCAAATTTTAGTGTTAATACCGGTGTGGACATGTGTTATTAAGATAATCTTAATGTTTGTACCATAACTTAATCAAGTGTGTGTCCTGTGGAAGAGCGGAGAATCCCACTACAGGTAATTATTTACTTAAAGGGTTTTCTCCAAACATTGTATTAGGCACTTAAGTTTTGCTCAAAGAAATAAATAACTTATTATTATTATTATTATTAGTGAAGATAAAGTAGTGTATGCAACTGCATATAACACGGGTATTAAAACACTTGTTAACTATTTTGAAACTCGCTATCGCTCGTTTCAAAAATTCCGCTCGTGTTTTAATACCCTTCATTATATGACAGTTGCATAAACTACTATTTAACTCCCTTCGACAGGCCCTTTGACCAGTTTTTCTATATCGATTGCATTTTTGATTCGAATAGCCTGACGAAACATTAGGTAATGCTAATTAATGGATTACATTGAGGGGAATTCTCTGCATATTTCACTAAAATGGTCAGGATATTGCATAAGGGCGACTGCACGCGCGCTACTTTTAGCAGCGGTGATCGGCGATTTTGCGACTACACCGATGCTGCATAGTGATGCGACTCGAGTAGGAATTTGCGACTTGAGTCACTCGAGTAAGGTTGTTCCCTCACTCGAGTTTTACTCGAGTAAAAAAGTCACTCGAGTAAAAATGTCACTCGAGTAAAATGTCACTCGAGTAAAAAAGTCACTCGAGTGACGAGTTCACTCGAGTGAAATCGGTCAACTCGGTGCAAATTCACTCGAGTACGAGTTTGACAAACTGACTCGAGTGACTCGAGTAAAAACATGACTCGAGTCGCATCACTAATGCTGCATCACGATTTTGCGACTCTCTGCGTTCAGTCGCGGTCTGAGGCCACTTCCCAGACCCCAGTAACAGTTCCAGCTGCTCTAGTATTTATAATTATAAAAGGAATGTACCTCTGTAGAATCGCTATCGTTACGTATCTTATAATTTGTGGTCTTTATTCTATTTTGGGATACCATGGATGAAAACACTTGCATCTAAGGGCTTTTGCTTGATGATTCGCGTAGATAAACCCTTGGCTGAACCATAACAAATAACAATATAACACATTTTGTTAACAATGTGTTTAGTGGTACTCTCAATAGTCTTCCTTACTACTAATTATTACCGAATGGCAATCTGTCGTTTCTGCCCTGTGCAAATGCACTCGATAATGAAAAAAATAATATGGGAATTTAAATATTTCAACTTATAAAAAAAATCAAAATAGAGCAAGTGTTTTCATGTGTGTAATTTAGGGCCAGATACAGCACAGTATCCAAATAGTGCCTACTACAATAGTTTCTACAAGCGTCCGCTAGATGTCACTGTCAATATTCTACATCGCGCTAGCGGTAGTGCTTGACGAAAACATGACTACTCCCAGAACAACTCGACTCGTTAACTCTGGTTTCCCTTCAAAACGTATAAATCTTTCGCCTTTTACTAAAGATTTCCGTGGAGGGGAACACTCAAATGAGTCTTCTCATATTTTTGATGGCCTGGCGTGAGCTAGGCTTTATTAAATAACGAATAATGATCTAACATTTAAGTAAAATAAATTAATTTCGTATAATTAAATATTATTTCTGCTGAATCATGCAATATAGCTACTGGCGAATGCTCCGGCCTCCGACGCTCGATACGTTATACTAGTGATGCGACTCGAGTCAGTTTGTCAAACTCGTACTCAGATGAAAAAAAAATCCTACTCGAGTGAACTTGCACTTGAGTTACTGAGTGAACTCGTCACTCGTGACATTTTTACTCGAGTATAATTCGAGTGAGGGAACAATCTTACTCGAGTGACTCGAGTCGCATCACTACGTTATACTCGCGGTCTCTTTGCGACTAAATCGCCGCGTTTGGCGTTTTTTAGTGTGCGCTGGGGAACTTCTGGTCGCTGCATTCAACTTCTAAAAGGCAGGCGCCCATCGCCGGTGCTAAAAGTAGCTTGTGTGCGGTGGGACTGAGTCGTAGCAACGCGAACACAAACACCGTGGAATATGGAGGGAATGTTAATGGGGATTCCGGATTGCTATGGATATGTTCGGTAAATACTAGCGTGTACGATTGTGTGTAGGTACATCTGTGGGAGCTAATGAGATCAAAAGCGTTTGTGATGTGATTTACTAAAACATTATCGAATTATATCTGAAGTTTACGCGACATTGCTCATCACAAAAAAATAACTTTACCGAATTTATTCGTGGTTTATTTAATCATTTTACAAGCAATCATGGCGTCCACCAGTAACCATGGTTACTGTAAAGCTTCTTAAACGTGGGACTTGTAAAATAGACTATTTGAAAGGCGATAAAATCAATGGTTAAAGTTGATTTATTGTAACATTATAGAATGACTAGCTTCCGCCCGCGGCTTCGCCCGCGTGGATTTCGGACTTCAAAAATTATTCAAAATTTTAACTTATTATGTTATTCTGATATGAAAGCTGTAAAGTTTCATGAAAATCCGTTCAGTAGTTTTTGTGTGAAAGCGTAACAAACATCTTTACAAACTTTCGCCTTTATAATAGTAGTAGGATTTTACAAGCAACCACGGAGTCCACCAGTGACCATGGTTGCTGTAAAGCTTAAACGTGGGACTTGTAAAATGATCTGATGAACGGAGATAAAATCAGTTAAAGTTGATTTATTGTAACATTATAGAATGATTTTTCGTTGGCAGCAATTAAAAAGTCTGCTGTTTATCTTGAATTGCGACGATTGTCTCTTTTCGCTTTGTTACTTCCGATACGATGTAACGTTTCCCGTGGCCCATGGTGGGGTGTAGATAACGAGGGAAACACATTTGCATCAAAGTTTTCGCCTTTTTTGTCGGAAGGTGAATTGCCAATTACAGGGACCGGAAAACCCCTTCTTTTGATTAAGCCTATTTTTAGGGTAACCCTATTGAAGTCTTACCCAAATGATAGGGTAACCCTATCGATAGTGTAAGTCTATCGATGTGGAAACCCTATTGAATAAGGTTAACTACTTTTGATGCGCTTACCCAATTATAAGCGGTTAATATTTAAGCGCTTACCCTATGATAAGGTTACCCTATGTTTGTCTCTGTTCCGCGCATGCTGTTTTCTTTAAATTTTTATAAAAATGCGTAATTGAACTCTGAGTGCGAGATTGAATTTCGTGAGCGTAGAGGTTCAAGTTGCTTGCGCGTCGTAAAAACCCTATGAACGGGTAAGCTGTGCAATAGGGTTTTCTAATAGGGTTAGTGCTTACACGAATAACTCTATTGATAAGGTTACCCTTAAGATAGACTAAGTCGACGATCGAGTTAACGGTTTGATAGGGTTTTTGAAAACAAGTCTATGAAATACCCTTTCAAAAACCCCTTTAAGGGTAAGCGGTTCCGGTCCCTGTTGCCAAAACAGTTCGTCGAACTAGCGAAGACTTTTCTGTATTCTGGTTTAGAGCAACTAAACGAGGATAGATCCCACTCTTTCCCCGTAAAATTGTCGGATATCTATGGACATGGCCTGTGGAAATTCTTTATAACTATTATTACACACCTACCTCAACATGAAAGTAGTAAAGTTGTTAAAAAATTGCTTAAACTTTTTCGGAGGAGTCTAATTAAAAACACTATGTAACAGGAGAAATTTATTTATTAGATCTATAGGAACACTATCTAGTTATATCTTATCTTATATTTTTATTGCTTTAATTAATACCAAACGAAGTGGACTCGGGACAGCCTAGATACCTCTAAAAGCTTTACAATTGGGAATAAACATTATTGTTATTTCTCAAACGACTATTCGTACTCGTTGTTTCTAAAACGACTATCCGTAGTCGTTATTTCTAAAACGACTATCCGTAGTCGTTATTTCTAAAACGACTATCCGTAGTCGTTATTTCTAAAACGACTATCCGTAGTCGTTATTTCTCAAATGACTATCCGTTGTCGTATAGTCCGCTACACACGATCTGACGGAGATTCGTGAGACCGGATGCTAGACAGCCGCTCCTGCACCATCACAGACTGGAGTTTCTGCTGGCACACCAGCGCCCTCTCCAAAGGCATCTTCTTGAGTTGCACTGCCAGGCTTTTGCAGAACAGATCGAACTCATGCTCCTCTTCAGCATTCTCCTCATTAATGGTATTGTAGTAGACTTCTTCATCATGTCTCGGCTTTGGTTCAGTATAGTCGTCAGGTTCGTCGGCTGTCAGCTGGTGTCCAACGGCTGTGTCGCAGCTGTACTGCTCGGGCTGATACTCGCTCTCGTACAACTCGTCTATTCCGTTGGAGTCGTTGTTGATGCTCGATTCCGATAAATGCTCTGTCTTGACGTTACTCTGAAACACGTGAAGCTTTTGATAAGAGTTTACATGCCGTTTTCCCGTAAAACAAAAAAAACATGTGCCCTGCGGTATTCAAACAAACAAACTCTTCAGCTTTATATTATTATTTATTAGTAAGTATAGATAATAATAAATAATATTTATTTAATATTATAAATGCGAAAGTTTGTACGTATGTTTGTTTGTTTGTTACTCCTTCATACAAAAACTTCTGAACCGATTTTCATGAAATTTGGCACACACATAGAGAGTAACATGGATTAAAACATAGGATAGTTTTTATCCCGAAAGTATGTTCCTGGGGGATGCCATGGGATGATTTATCACGGGATCGAAATTTGCGCGGGCGAAACCGCGGGGCGCAGCTAGAACGTTATAAACGTAAGTCTAGCTCCGTGCTATGTACAGTAAGCACTTGTAAGTTGTACTGCTGGTTCAGACTACGGAGTAGGAGGAACTCCCACGCTGCATGCACGCATGTCGAGTTGGGCCGTCACAACTGGGGAGGTACCTCTTGCTTGCACGATACCGGCGGAAAGTGACACTCGCTCTCGTACAACTCGTCTATTCCATTAGAGTCGTTGTTGTTGCTCGATTCCGATAAATGCTCCGTCTTGACGTTACTCTGAAACACGTGAAGCTTTTGATTAGAGTTTCCTAGCTGTGCCATGCCGTTTTCTCGTAAAAAAAAAAACATGTGCCCTTGCGGTATTCCCGCGTAAAAACCTAAAACCATATAAAACCCCTAGGGAATCATTATTACTAGAGATTAAAAGTATGTCATATCAAATCAAATCAAAATATTTTTATTCAAAATAGAATTTAAAAAATTGTTTTTTGAACGTCAAAAATTTCGTCTACCAACGGTTCAATCCTAGCCCTGTCCTGAGAAGAACCGGCGAAACAAACTCACTATGTTATTCCATATTCCATATATTTTTTAAACACAGAATCTCACAAATCCAATTACAGGCAAAACTACTTTATTCGATCATCAAACACGTTTAATCGATTGGTTGATAAATCTTCGCTAGATCTTTTCTGCTCCTCTCCCAGTCGATACAGACATTTTCTCACAAAGGAGTGGTTCAACAAAACTTTAATTTGATTGTATGTAATTTCCACGTTTGTTTAACATATATTTAAATGTGAAGTAAAACTATTGTCTCCCCCGTAAATCAAGCATTTATTTACTTATATGCGAAATATTAATTTGATTGTATGTAATTTCCACGTTTGTTTAACATATATTTAAATGTGAAGTAAAACTATTGTCTCCCCCGTAAATCAAGCATTTATTTACTTATATGCGAAAATAATGTAACTGAGTACATTTGTTCAATATTGTTACTGTCTATAATAATAATACTGTATTATTTTCCAAATAAAATAAAATATTGCATAGCATACATAGAAATAGCATTAATAATATTTCGCAGCCAATATGGGTGCAGTAACAGGCTAAATAATGTCAAATTACGTTAACTAAACTGGTCTCATAAAGACTTCAAAATGAATATATAAATATATAACATATATATAAATATATAATATGTAATATAATATGTATATTACATATTATATACGCACTCGGCAAAAATATATTAAATAAATTCTTAATATCAAATTCCACTGTCGACATTTTAACAATAAGTACAAGCCAATTAGTTAAGGAGTATGTCGAATATTTTGAAAATATATAAAAAAAATAAATGTTTATTGTTATGTTATGTATTTATTTGACTCTGTATGTTTTGGCTATTTAGCTGTTAATACAAGTTTTTTGTAATTGAAACAAATAAATAAATATTTTTATTTTTATATGATATAGCGAACGCCCGCAACTTCGTTTGCGTAAATCCGTTATTTGCTGCAGTCGTTTAAAAAGTGGCCTACAGCCTTCCACGCTAAATGGGCTAACCATTTACTAAAAGAATTTTTTAAATCGGTACAGGAGTTCCAGAGATTAGCGCGTCCAAACAAACAAACTCTTCAGCTTTATATTATTAGTAAGTATTGATAATAAAAAATTATATTTATATCTTATTATTAATATTATAAATGCGAAAGTTTGCATGTTTGTTTGTTTGTTTATTTGTTTGTTTGTTTGTTTGTTTGTTTGTTACTCCTTCACGCAAAAACTGTTAAACCGATTTTCATGTAATTTGGCACACATGTAAAGAGTAACATGGATTAACACATAGGATAGTTTTATCCCGAAAGAATATTCCTGGGGGATGCCATGGGATGATTTATCACGGGATCGAAATTCGCGCGGGTGAAACCGCGGGACGCAGCTAGTAAGTTCATTCAGTTTGCTCACAATATAATGAAAATAACTTTGCCTCCGTTGTTATTCTCATGGGCAAAATTTAAGTATTTTCATTTCTTTGGCAAAGCTTGACAAAATTTATTACTTGCCTCATATTTATAAGTTGTAGTATTAATGTACCGTGTAGATCGTAATTTTTCTTTTTTTAGAGTATAATGGGGCAAAGGAGCCAATAAAAACAAAACAACAAACAACCATACAAACTTGCGCATTTATAATATTATTAAGATTTCGTCGCAAACAATTATATGAAGTTACTAGCTTACGTCCCCGGCTTCGCCCGCGTGGATTTCGGACTTCAAAAATGATTCAAAATTTTAACTTCTTATGTTATTCTGATATGAAAGCTATATTACTGTAAAGTTTCATGAAAATCCGTTCAGTAGTTTTTGTGTGAAAGAGTAACAAACATTCTTACAAACTTTCCCAGTTATAATATTAGGTAGTAGGATTACGTCGCAA
The DNA here is from genome assembly GCA_001625245.1 of Calycopis cecrops. NCBI lineage: Eukaryota > Metazoa > Arthropoda > Insecta > Lepidoptera > Lycaenidae > Calycopis > Calycopis cecrops. The sequence continues at coordinate 315,245 of LUGF01038629.1, read as the reverse complement.
ACAATATTAATATTTTTTGTAAGAGGTGATATCATGCATTGTAACCCGAATGGGATCCGCACGACCGGGGAAGTATCCATCACAACATCCTGCCGCAAAATTACACTTTTGTTGATCTCGTGAGTTTCCGGTGGCCTATTGGATTAAAGGGCAACATGTTTGCATAGCAATAACGCGGATGTCTGTGTCGCTCGATTATGCGGGTGTCTATGGGCGTTCGTCATTGGGCTCCGACTGCTCTATACCCCCTAATAATAAAAAAAAATACTTACTTACTTTACTACTAAAAAAATACCTAAAAATACTCACAACCAGCGTTGCCGAGCTTTGCCTAGGGACGGAGACGCTGCTAAGAAACTCCGCGCTCTTGAACCAGTACAGGCTCGGTACGTACGAATTCTCCGAAGAACCGCCGCTCGCGGATTGCTTGATCCTACTCAGCTCTGCTGTGTAACGGGTCCTTATTGTCTTTATCTTGCGCTTTATGTCCTCCTCGTTAAGGTCCTCGATGTTCAAGTCCCTTATTATTGACCTCATGGCCTTGGAGCGCTGGGTTTTGTCCTTGTACCCGTCTGTCTTGTGGTTCCAAAGGCAGGGGTGGTTCTTGTATTTCTCCAGAAAGAGTAGAGTGCTCTTCAAGTCCCACTTATATTTACTCATAGCGACAGTAGCAGCGCCCCTCGGATTCACACGTATTTACTTAGCTCTTATTCGTAGTAGCGTGATGATATACAGCCTATAACCTTCCTTGGTAAAAGGGCTGTCTGACAGTGTAAGAATATTCAAAATAGCAGCAGTGGTTCCCGAGAATAGCGCGTCTAAACAAACAAACTCGTCAGCTTCGTTAAAGTTAAATTCCAGGCCGCCGCGGGCAGTGAATCGACCGGCGCGAATGAAACGGGCGCCGCTTCACTCGATAATCGCTCGTGCGAATGAAAGAGACGGAGACATATAACGCCCAGCGTCCGTCTCGCTCTCGGCGGTCTCGCGGCACCGCCCGAACACAAATTACTCGCGATCGCCGTTTCACTGCGCGGATGAGTGAAACAAAAGTATGCCTTCGCTGCGCTCACTCTGACTGATCGCTATATTGTAACTAGTGAATAAAGGACGGGTTTAAAGCGACGGCCGTAGATGAGTCACGAGCAAGTGAAGGACTCCAACGATTGAATCACGAGCGTAGCGAGTGATTTAAGATTATTGTACAACTAAGGCGCAATACACACTGAGCCCGCCGAGTCGCCGACATAATATGTCGGCAACTTTTGGTCGGCGGTCTAGTTGGCGGCTTCACTTATTACAAGTCGGATAATTTGGTCGGCGCGGCGGCTTGAGATAAGAAATTTATTTGGCTGGATTGCTCCAAAGGGAACGAAGCTGTTGGGCGAGCGCAAGCGTACCCAAGCCGCCAACATGTCGGCGGGTAACACGCGCAGCATATGTTGCCGACATGATTCTTTTCATACAGGCCGCCGCGCGCCGGGTTGTGTCGCCGGTCTTTGTCGGCGGCCCGGCGGGCTCAGTGTGTATTGCGCCTTAGAATCCTGAGCGACGCGAGTGATTCATGGCCCTCGATATAAATTCGTACTTTATTCAGGAGTTGCATACTATACTGTATACCACGACTACGAGAAAAATACATAATTTAATATAATATATATAAATATAAATTGAACATTAAAATTAGAGCGATGACTGAAATTAAGCGTAATTTTCTTAATAAATCAATAGGTGGCCAACTTGTAAAACAATATTTATTTGTTGTCGATGGTCAGAACTTTCTGCTGGAGGAAACTCGGGGGCATCTTTGAACGTTGAAGGGCGCGGAGTCCATGGGCCTTCAGGTTTATGCTGCTGGCTGTCTGAAGGCTGCGTTTCGATTTAGTTTCGATACAATCTTCGATATAACCCTCAGCCACGGTAGTGGGCTTCCATCCACCATGTCGCTTTAATTCCGTCATATCTACACCAGTGTTTGCCACTAACGTGGCAGAGTTCCTTCGGAAAGAATGTCCTGTATACATCTCGGGATTTGGTAGCTTTAAAAATGTTGCAATGTCTTTTGGCATGGAACCAATTTTATTTATTCCAATCGGATTTTTGTACATTTATTTTTAGAATAGAACAAAAAAATCTATAATTGTTTGTTATCGGAGGACGAAAACTTTGATACTTTTCTACGATTTTCATGTAATCATTACTACGAAGGTTCGGTCGATTTTCCTTTTTGGTATCCTTTAAAGTAATAAGTAAAGTCAGAGATCGTTTGCACGTAACTAGGGTTGCCATCCGTCCGGGTTTCCCCGGATTTTTCCTAGTTTAGAGGGCGTCCGGGGAGCGTCCGGGCGAGGTTTTATTTGTAGTCCGGATTTTGATTTGATTTATTTCATTTTAGAATGATTGATTTGATTCAAAAAACTAAGACTAAAAATTTCAAGTTTTGGAAGAAATGTTTATGGTATGGTTACTGGAAGTATTTTTTTAAAGTTCGTTATTTAGTTTAAAATAGCATTAAAATAAATAAATACATGACTTATGATCGAAAAAACTATATTTTATTCTTCTGAGTATCTTATGAAAAATACTATTTTCTAACGTCCGGTTAGGAAGCTCTGAAATCCGGGGTTTTTACGTGCCTTGTCCTGGTTGACAGATTTTTGTGATGGCAACCCTACACGTCACCCACTGTCCGTATAACAAGCTCATTTGAACGACAGTCTCCACTAATGCCGAGAATGAACGCAACCTGCAAAAAAAAAATAGAAAAACTGTTACAAAATTCATGTTGATAGGTTTACAGTTAAATAGTTCTAAAACACCTACTTGTATTAAGCAAGATTTGTTGGAGATTTTCTTTCTATTACTGCCAAAAAGTCTGGCGCTTCATTCAAAAAGCGTTCAACATTTTGAGCGGTATAAACCAGGGATTTTTTCCTTTTATAGCCTTCTGGTAGCCTTTTAAGGTAGGCTTGCAAGTTAGAATATGTTTTTATATCAATATTATGCCTTGTTTTTATAGTACACCGCAACATAGAATATACAAACAAATCCATAATGTCAATGACTTCCTTTTCTTCGACAGTTCATTGAAATAAGTTAAGAAAACAATCTCAGAAAATGTGCCCGAAGCTTGATTTTAATTTTTCCATTTACAAAACTTTTTTTTTTGTTTTGATGTAAACCATTAACCAGCCGTGATTTGTTGGGTAGCAAGTTTTCTACAATATCGGCCGCCCTCTCTGTCATAAATTCAGGTGTTAACACAATATCTTCTTCGTCACTTGAATGCATAATCGATTTATTATAAAATAACACTAAACTTTGTGTCCGTACAATTCACAGTAAGTATTTGAAATGGCGCCAATTCACTATTTTTTTTCTATAATGGCAGCAAATAACACTAAACAGTTTTTAATCTAATGCCAAACTCCTTGTCGCATATCGACCAATGAAATCTCGAGAATTTATTTGCATCAAAGAGTTTGAATTTCGAATCTTAGCGCAAGGAGTTTGTGTAAGCATTGAAATGGAGATCGGATAATATATTTTTGTGTTCCAAATTCAAAAACAGTGAATAAAAAAAATAGTGAATAAAAAGGCATTTTTATTCACTGTTTTGCGTGAATAAAATAAGCTTTTTAGAGTAGGTATGGTATAAAATGTGTTACTGTATATTACAATGTAAAAATTCTAAACGCATTAGTCATATTGTCGTTCTGAAAGAGCTTGATATATTGAAATTAAAAAAGAACGAGGACGGCTTGTATTTCCGTCGATAACTTATAAATAGACGTTTGGGAAATTGGGGCGGAATCGTGCGTGGAGACGCGTACCTCTGGTCCGCTTCTCGGTTGGCTTATTTTAATTTTCATTATAGTACCTCCTGTATGGGGGCAAACGAGCAGTCCGAGCTGACTAGGTCTACGCCCATGGACGTCCGCATGATTGTTACTCAGATGTGTTGCCCTCGTTTCATCCACGCCTCCAATGGGCCACCGACTAACAATCGCACGAATCGCGATAGCGTAGCTGTCACTTTACGGCGATATCAAATGAGCGAGAGGTACCTCCCCGGTCGTGCCGAACCAATTCCTGCGTAATGTAGCACAGACTACGTCTTGCAGCAAACACAGCACTACCGCTTACTGCAACACGGCCGTGTCTCGTACAGCAGCATGGCACTACCTCTTGTTGTATGCAAATAGTAATCTGATGCGGGCCGGATCGATTGTTGCCGCGGAGGCCTTGGCAGTGAGTGACGTCACCGAGCACTGGCCTCTCGGGAGCACCGCGGCGTACACATCCGAAAATAAATGGCGGACAAAATCGCGAGCGCAATCTGTATTATTTGTGCAGATACGAAATTACCGCACTCGATGACGAATGGAAACTTTTAACGGTTATGTAAATTTGGAAGCGGTAGGTCAATATTGATGGGGATTTTTTATACTATAAGAGGAAAACGAGCAGTCGGAGTCATAATTTCCTTACTACGGACGCCCATAAATATCCGCATAAAAGTTACACACCCACTTCATGGGCCACCGGCTACTTACAGCTCGAAACCCGATAACACAGCTGTTCCTTTACGCCGGTATCGTGTAAGCGAAAGGTAGGCATTACCTATTACTATATGTTTAGAACACTAGCGACAATAACTGGTCAAATGCATTTACGCACTACAATCTGTCCTGGGTGGGATAGGTCAACCGCGACCTCGGATGAACCTAATGTCCACTAAAAACATGGTGCCCTGGTACTAAACCCACTAACAACAAGCTAATATAAAATAAGGAATAGAAAATAAATAAAGTAATGTAAATGGTTATTATCAAATTTAACATGATCTGAATTTATTTCGCTATCACTGAGCTCGGATAAAGTTTGGCTGTAAATATCACAACCACTTGGTTTTCGAGTCTAACTAACCGAAACAATATCGATGTATGTAATGTCTATATATAGTCCATAGTTATATATTATGTTATATATTTATATCATTTTAGGTGCCAATGCGAAATTTTATCACCAAATCACGACCTCGCTTGTAAACGATAATATTATGTTACTTTGTCGCTAAATATTGTATTAAACTAGCTTTGCCACGCAGTTTTCGTTAGCGTCATATGATGAATAAACTTCACCCCCTATTTCACCCACTTAGGGGTTGAATTATTAAAAATCCTTGGTAGCTCATCTTCAGCGTAAATCCCTGGTACCAAATTTCAAGTTTCAAGGTAGGTACAGTTGTTTCGGGTGTGCGTTTTTTTTTCTTTTTTTTTTAGCATAGGAGGCAAACGAGCAATTAGGTCACCTGATGTAAAGTGAACACCAACGCCCACAGACATTCGTAACACCAGTGGTCTAACAGATGCGTTGCCGATTGCGAAATGCGTTCAGTCAGGTTTGCCTTTTATAATATTATGTACATTGTACAATATATATTTGTAAAAATAAGAGATTGTTTAATATTGTTTTAATTTGAAACGTATACTATTTAAATATGGCGGAGCGTACTCACAAATTAGACTTATTACGTTGTGAGTAGGGAATGCAATCCCGCAGGAAATTCTCAATCCCGGTATTTGCGGGACTGGACATTTTCAATCCCGCGGGATCCCGATATTTGCGGGATCCCGCATGAACAAAACTTCATGCATAATTTATAACTTCTGATGGTACGTAATGAAACAAATCTAATTATATATAATCATTTATTATAAATTAACTTACTTATTTAAAATTGAGAAAGTTAGAAAACTAAAAATTTTTAATTAAAATTGACAAAAGTAGAAAACTAAACATTATTTTGAAAATAACTTCTTAAAAACGTTAAGGTGTTGATTGTTTCATCTGCTAAACGGCTCCTGACCTTACAAACTAGCTATATGACCAGCAGCAGAAAATGCTCGTTCTGCGTTCATAATACATGATTTTTGCTTCTCTGCAATCCCGCAAATCCCGGGGATCCCGCTCATTTTACGAACGGGATTAATCCCGCACATGGCATGCGGGACCCCGGTATTTCGGGATCCCGGTATCCCGGTATTGCATTCCCTAGTTGTGAGTTATAAGTGAAGATAAGTTGGTCTGTAAAATTGAATTCATGACATTGTACGGCCACGTTACTTGTTCAGATGTTGAGGAAAACGTCGCAATAAATGCGTGCGATAAGATTAAAGCTATCGCAGTATTTGTATGCATGCGGCCCAATGTGTGTTACGTTGGGCCGCGACGACTTTTATATACCACCTAGCTGCGCCCCGCGGTTTCACCTGCGCTAATTTCTATCCCGTGGAAAATCGAAAATCGTCCCAGGACACAGTAACATTTTTTCGGGATTAAAACTATCCTGTGTTAATCCATGTTTCACCCGCGTTAATTTCGATATCGTGGAAAATCATCCCATGGCATCCCGTAGGAACATTTTTCGAGATAAAAACTATACTATGTGTTAATCCATGTTACCCTCTATGTGTGTGCCAAATTTCGTGAAAATCAGTTCAGCAGTTTTTGCGTGAATGGTAACAAACAAACAAACATACAAACTTTCGCATTTATAATATTAATGGGATTGACTGACATTTGATCTACAATTGAAGGTCTTGCCCAATAGATCTCGCTATTGTTCGATACATACATCTCGCTTACACGAGACCGGCGTAAAGTGACAGATCTGCTGTCTCGTTTTGTGCGGTGTGTAAGCTGGTGGCCAATGGAGGTGGGAGGAGAAAGGAGGGCAGCGCATCTGTATATCTTCAATGTGGATGTCTATGGGCGTCGGTAGTCATGAAAATGGCTACAACTGCTCGTTTGCCCCCCTATACCATAAAAAAAAAAAAAAATAAAGGGCATGAAAAAAGAAATTAGTACAGTTCCAAAATTTACAATTAGAAGTAAAAGATCAGATTTATTAAGCTTTAACGAATCATACATCGCGCCTTAATCAAGTTACAACTCCAAAAACTGTATATCGTAGTTAAATAGTCTAGTCGAAATGTTCAAAATGGTGTTAATTCTTGATAAAGGTCCTAAAAATATGAGCGATAGCTCATTGGATTCGGAATGACGTCTAGAAAAAATGTTTTGAAGGATTTTACTGCATGATAAAAATTGCAAAAGTTATTAACAAATTAAGATGAAAAAAAAAGGTATTTCGTTTTTTGGCAATAACTCAAAAACTATTAATATTTTAGAAATTTAAAAAAAGATTCTTAAAGAGGAGGAAATTTCCAAAAAAAAAGTCCTACCTCCCGGAACTCTACCTCCATTATTTATAATTTTAATTTAGTGCTGAAAATAGGGCCCCGC
>LUGF01038629.1:268448-299877 GCA_001625245.1 Calycopis cecrops | reverse complement strand
ACACCGCACGAAACGCGACAGCACAGCTGTCACTTTACGCCAGTCTCGTGTAAGCGAGAGGTACCTCTCCGGTCGTGCCGGCCCAATTCAACTGCATGCAAGCATGCAGTGTGGCACTACCTCTTACCGGCGCAGACGAAATCGGCGCAGAGTCGGCGCCGATACACGACCAGGCGTCAGTTCAGTGTGTGAGCGTCGGTCCCACCAGACTAAAAACATTAAAATACTTAAATAATCGTCAGTCCGGACCTTCATCCATCAGTGCGCTTATACTATGAGTGGTCCGTCATTCTAAAATCAATCACAGACTGAACAGACGCCAAACTGACTGTGTAACCTCTGTCTAATGGTCACCGCATACATATCGCCTCGGAAAGGGAACGTAACCGTATCGCCTTACGATCGAAGCGAGGCAATTGCGTTACGTTTCCCATTAATGTGCATTGCAGTATGGAGTTTGATACAAAGAATACTGACAGGTTCCAGGCGATAGGGTTACAATCCCTTTCCAAGTTTATGTGTACGGTGATCTTTGGTTAGCATTTGCCCTGCGAATTCAACATGGCGTCATAACACTAATCCACACATGAGGTAATTAAAGCTCTGAATCACGCCGGCCTCGCTCCCGGTTCAGATTAATTAGAACTTATCACACAACGTTGACTCACGGCATGGCGGATTCGATTGGCTTTGCACTCATCGGCCGCGGCTGTATGTGGGTGGTGTACGTGCAGTTAGTTTGTCACCGAATTTCATCAGCATCGCATTACCATGGCCTTTTTAGGGTTGTCCAGGTAAAAAAGGGACACTATCTGAATATCACCGAGCTGTAAGCTGGCTGTATTTCGTAAACCTTGATAGCAAACTTGAAATTATCACAGACGATGGAATTACATTGCTGTAATAATAACAAATGACCCATGGAGGTGGGAGGAGAAAGGGGTCAGCGCATATGTATATTCTCTATGCAGATGTCTACGGGCGTCGGTAGTCATGAAAATGGCTACAACTGCTCGTTTGCCCCCCTATAACATAAAAAAAAATACAAAAATTGGTAAAACTATTTAAGGCTATCTAAGGCTATGCGATGTTAATAGAAATTGGTTGTCACCACCATGCTATGATAAATAGGAGCGGCGAGTGCGGGTAACGTGGGTGAAGCAGCAGGACACTCCTTGTTTTGTTGTTTTAGTGATGAAATTATAATTTTCAGATTATATGTCCATTTGCATTGTAAGTTCTTACTTTTCCTACCTACCTAGGACCTAGGAACCCTTAAAGTTTTGAAAACTGTGCGATCTCCAAGATGTCGCGCTATGCAATAAACGGCTTTAACTTTTAATTGATTTAGAAGCATGATTTTTTCTGTGCTTGAAGAGATTGCAGACATATTATAAAGCGTGGATGATGCTGAAATTCATGTCAATACAATGTTGGCAACGCATCTGTTAGACATCTGATGTTTCGGATGTCTGTGGGCGTTGGTGTTCACTTTACATCAGGTGACCTAACTGCTCGGTTGCCTCCTATGCTATAAAAAAAAAATCAGTATTTGACATGAATTTCAGCACCATCCTTCGTGGAGATTCCTGAAAAACAGATCTTTACACCCTTCCAGACGGACAACAAATAAACCCACCAAGGGTTCTGTGAGTTACGGAACCCCAGAACCCTAATTGCATCCGCACATGTAATATTTAAGTAACAGAGCGGAACCCATCACGAAATGCCAAGCCGCTGAGGTCGCGCCATAGGTCAGTGCGGTTCCAAAATGTCAAGTGTTCAGCCGAAGGTGATTGTTCATTTATGTAACGAGGCATGCCGGAAAGGTTACCGAGTGTTCTGGCCTCGAGGCCTGACGAGATTCATCGTCATCAGCTTCATGGGGTCGATATGCCTCTTCGACTGCCTCGTGGTCTAGTGGTAGGCGTGTTCTACCACAGACGTGAGGTCCTGGGTTCGAATCCCGGGCCGGACTAAAAATTGTTATTGGGACTTTTCTATTTCTAATAACAGTCCGGAGTCGGGAAGTAGGCGGTGGTACACCCCCGTGCTTCGGAGAGCACGTTTAGCCGTCGGCCCTGCGCCTGATTTCTCACCGGTCGTGTCGGATTGCCGTCCCATCGGAATATGCGAATGAGGGAATAGAGAGTGCACTTGTGTCTGCGCGCACACTTGTGCACTATAATATGTCTCGCTCTATCGTCTCTATAGAGACGAGCATATACTATAATATGCTCGTCTCTATAGAGACGGCCGCCGTAGCCGAATTCGGCTAGGAGGACCTTATTAAATGCTTCCTCCTCCTCTCATTTCTTATCCACCCCTAGGCTACTAGCGTTGAATACTATTCTGAGGGCTTTGAGGCTTGACGAGATTCATTATCGGTTGCGGTAAACTTTCAACGTATGTGCTAATTGATGAACCATCTAGGAATTTATATTAACCCTTGAGTAGCTACTTCAAGATCGTTCATCTAGTATAGGAAGAGGTAGTGCCTTGCATGCAGTCGAATTGGGCCGGCACGACCGGGGAGCTACCTCTCGCTTGCACGAGACCGGCGTAAAGTGACAGCTGTGCTGTCGCGTTTTGTGCGGTGTGTAAGTAGCCGGTGGCAAATGGAGATGGGAGGAGAAAGGAGGCCAGCACATCTGTATAGCCTCTATGCGGATGTCTATGGGCGTCACTGGTCATGAAGATGGCTCCGACTGCTCGTTTGCCCCCTATACCATAAAAAAAATCATCGATTGACTGGCAAGAGGACGCGCCATTGGTGCATTGCAGCCGCATGAGGCCGGACAGATACCTGTGCACATGAACACACAATCATTTACAACATGATGCTTTTAAGTGACAGCTATACTGTCGCACATCGTGCGGTTTGAGTGAAAGGCGGAAGGAAGGAAACCCGTCTGTATAATCTTTATGAGCTTCGATACATATGAAAAGGCTCCGACTGCTCGTTTGTCCCCTTTTTTTTTAACATAGGAGGCAAACGAACAGTTGGGTCACGTGATGTAAAGTGATCCCGAACGCCCACAGACATCCGTAACACCAGAGGTCTAACAGATGCGTTGCCGACCTTTGAGGAAAGAATAAGCGCTTTTCTTTTCTTTTGACGACCAGACTAGCACAGTGGTACAGGGCTCGTATTAGTGGAGCATGTTGCGCCAGTGGTCGCGGGTTCGAATCCCGCCTTGGTCATGGATGTTTATCTATTGTGTATTTCTATAATAAAAATCTTAAATATATAAAATTTCTTAAATTTATAAAACAAATTAAATATATTCCGTTGTCTAGTACCCTTAACACAAGTCCTTACGGTACTTAGCACGGGGCTAGGCTAACGTGGTGTGTAAAAGTCCACAGATATTTATTTATCTATTTCTTGAAGATCCCTAGGTCGTATCGGTCCGGAAATACCGAGGGAGGCAGCTGATTCCAAATTGAAATGGTGCGCGGGATGAAATTGCGCTTATAGCGCCAGAGGATCTAGGTGGTGACGATGGAATTTGGAATTTCGGCGCGAAGTCCTATATGGAATGGAATAATGGAATTCAGCTGCGAGTATAATCAGAACAATACCTCGGAACACTTCCCGTGATAAAATATCTATCCTCTTATACTATAATAATCTTTCTAAGTACTTTAGTTTGTAATTAGTACTCTTAGTACATTCAATTAGAACGAGGTCTGAGGAAAAAGCTATTATTACATTCGTAAATTTTGCATTCCTCATCGTGAAGTCTTGGTTTTCATTGAAATGTGCTGATGATCGGTGATACAATTTCTCATTTAGCCTCTGTTACATAATTGTTGCTGTCACGAAGGCTTTTTGAGTTATTATTTTCTATAATTTCTAATTAGTTAAAACAATAAATAAGTGTACAATGGTCAATTATTTTAACTATTATATATTTTATTGAAATTAAAAGCCTGGCCCTAAAAATCCGATGTGTATTACACGAGCACTTTGGCACTATTTCATTAAATTTCATTTCGTTATGTTATAAAATTTTTGTTAGAAATAAATGCATGTGCTAGAAAAGCACCTCTCTCCACCGTTTACCGTTACCGTGGTTGGATATAAGCTGCTACAACTTCTATCTATTTGTATTCGTAATGTGACACAGACACGAAATGCCACGCAAACGGGCTAAGAATAAGTGTGTACTACTGAATATGGGCATTGTTCCTTGATAGCTTAAAGTTTTTACTTCTATCGTCTGTTTCTATGACCTTTTGATGTACCTGGAGGCAGTCGCGTTATCAAGGCCTCATACGTTAAAATCCATCAAGACGTTAACACTGGAGCAAAAAACATTCATACCTACATACATACACTATAGGTCTTATCAACGAAGTCGAGTGAAAAGTACTCCAAAGACTATCAACTGGTAATACGACCGAAGTTTCGTTTAAGGGACCCAGTTACGAAGCACACAAGGATACGGGCTAAGTGCAAGTGTGTGCTACTGAATACAGGTCTTTGTTACTTGATAGTTTAAATTATTTACATTCATGTCCACGGTGCAACTCGCGTTATAGCAAAGAGGTTAACGCTACGCTATACTTTTTAGTAAGAGGTAGTGCCACGCTGCATGCTTGCATGCAGCCGAATTGGGCCGGCACGACCGGGGAGGTACCTCTCGCTTACACGAGACCGGCGTGAAGTGACAGCTGTGCTGTCGCGTTTCGTGCGGTGTGTAAGTAGCCGGTGGCCCATAGAGGTGGGAGGAGAAAGGGGGGCAGCGCATCTGTATAGTCTATGCCGATGTCTATGGGCGTCGGTAGTCATGAAAATGGCTACAACTGCTCGTTTGCCCCCCTATACCATAAAAAAAAAAAACAAAAAATACTTACACTCGAAACATAACCTGTCAGTCTTACCGACGGAGGTAGGTAAAATGTACTCGCTGTACTCCAACGTCTATCAACTAATAATGCGACCGAAGTTGCGCTCGGGAGCCCCAGTCACGAGGCGCAGGCACGAAATGCCATGGACACGGACTAGGCTACATGTATTTTTAACTGCGCCGCCTTTGTGCTGGAGATAACGTTCTCTTTTTAACCCTCTTTACATGAGGATGATTCAATGAAAATGTTTAGTAGTGAAAACTTCTTAAGCGGTGTTAGACAGGGAAATATAGTAGGAGTTCGCGTCAGCAGACATGCTATGAGATAAGAGGACTTACATATAACATTTTAAGGTACTTATAAGTAAGTTTTCACTTCTATCGGAATTCCTAAGACTGCCTGTTGGTTTTCATTATTCAGGAATACAACAGTATTATAAAGTCTATGGAGGTTTTATATTTGTTAATATTTTCCCATGATTTTTTTTATTTATGAAGAGGGTTTTAACTTGTGTGATTTTCGCCCTCATAATAATAATGCCCAATAGCGATTTTTTTCTCTTTCATTTTATTAACTAATTTTTTAATTTGAAGGGTTCATGTTTGAATCCTTCAAATTTAAAGAAAGAGAAGAAAGATAAGCAAAATAATTTTTGTCAAGTAGCTTTTGTGACCAATTTCTTAGCATTGTATTGCTTATGTTTCTTCATCTTTGTTAATGTGAAATCCTATGTTAACCTAGAATATAGTTTTGATATTTGGAGTTAGTACCTCACTCACCGTATCCACCGGTTAGTGAGCTCAGTTGTTGATTGATCTTTCATTAGCTCCACACAGCCAGAGATTGATGGTTTAGATGTTTATCGAGAGATCATATCTAAACCTAATCATGACAAAGATTAATGGTAAGCGACGCCTGCTGGGATGTACCGAACATTTTCTCTATTAGGAATTTAATGTAGGCTTTTAAGCGATATAGTTTTCTGTCTCATCATCATCTGCGTGTGGCCTACTGATGAACGTAGGCCTCTTTCCACAAGCACCAAGAAAATCCAAGCTAGTCCTGTCTTTACTTGACGGAGATCGTCCTATTTAGTCTTACAGCTGTCATTCATATTCTCCAGGCATAGATAGATATGGGGGAATTGAAAGTTGTAATAAATATATAATTTATCTACAACAAATGTGTTGTTTCTTCACGTTAGTTCTCTAACGCGGTAGGCAGAGAGAAGTGAGTGCCACACATTACTCCTTATACATTTGTCTTGCGTCGTCTACGTTCATTATTAACTTCATCCAAACACGCCGGTTCAGACTGTGCTCGATCAACCTGATGATGATTGGTATGCCTACCACAAAACTGATTTATTTTTAACTAGTGTTTGTTTTCGCAAGTCTTCAGAATGTTTAAATTCGAAGTTTAAGGAAAATTCACAGATAAGCCCCACTCGTAGCCTTATCATTGGATTTTCCTCAAACAACACATTTTCCAAGCCTCTAGGTTTAGATACGATGCAATGGATCGGTAAAATGAAGGAACAAATGAGTTTAGATAATGTTTATCGCTGGCCTGGCGTGTGTGACGGCGATAAAAAACAGTCTGCGCGCCGTCGGGCCTCCATCACGAAACTGTGTTGCGGACAAAAAGAAAAGTTTAAAAAAATGCCGTTGTTTAATACGTTTTATAGGTATTGTATGTGAATTAAGGGATGAAAGCAATACGAAAATGCATTTTTAGATTTTTAGTGAGTTTGTCCTACGTCCTAAACAGTAACATGCTCAACTTCTAGACCGATAGAACGTGTATTGCCTGATTCTTTCGATTATTACATAGTAATTAAATTGATAATATTAATTCTTAAAGATATTTGTTCTAGATTGAGGCTTATAATATTTTTTTCTGTATGCTATAAAATCCTGAGCATAGCTTTTCTTCTTCACGCTAGTTCTCTAATGGGGTAAGCCGTATTCCGCTTATGTTATGTACTGATCACTTCAGAATCATGTTCTTATTTGCTCTCTAAAGAAGAAAACTAGAGCCCCCTTTCGGGGTTTCTTCTTTTTAAATTATGTTTTTAAACCTGTCCACCATTTATATGCACATTGGACACAGCAGTCCGACAGGACGTGTGCGTGTCGCACGTCGCATGCAGCACGTCGCATGCCGCACGTCGCATGCCGCACGTCGCATACCGCACGCCGCATGCCGCCCGTTGCCTTCGTCCGCAATAGCCATACGAACGTGCTCCTCATGAGAAGTTCTCCTCGTTCGATTATCACTTCATAATCGTGTTCGTTTTTAAAGAGTAAACTCCAGCCGCGTGCCACATATGACACATACCTATATCAATTTATTATTTAAACTGTCCACCATTTATAAGAACATTGGGCACAACAGTCCGCCAGGGCGTGTGCGTGTCGGTCGCACGTCGCGTGCCGCCCGTCGCCTGATGCGCGCTAATTCCTCACGCGAGCGTGCGTGTGCGACACGCGAGCGTCCGCAATGGCCGAGCGTGCTCCTTGGGGAATACATTAAGGTTGCCAGCCCTAAATTATTAAAACAAGGATTTTAAGCGTGTTTTCCCCAGGTTACACTAAGGTTGGCATCCCTGAACTATAAAAACTAGAATTTTTAGGGTGTGCTGCTCAGGGGATACAATAAGGTTGCCTGCCCTAAATTGCAAAAGAATTTTTAATGTGTTTTCCTCTTTAATGTATTCCACATTAAGGTTGCCATCCTTACAAAACCTGGGATTTGTAATTTAAAAATAAATAAGGTACAGTAATAATGTCCTATGAATGTCGGTTACAGTCGCTGTCTCTATAGACAAACTGCTAGACAGGTAACATATTCTAATTCCTTATCCCCTTTTTTCGATATGACGGTAGTAGGTATGATTGATGACACAACTGTATAGTAATGCTCGCACACCAAAACCGACGGCTTAACTTGGTCTCCGAGGCATTCAGATCACAGCCAACTATCCGAGTTCAGACTTTAATTAGCAATAAAAAAAATCCCAATATCTCGCCCCAACATTTGTACCCGGACGCTCACAGTACTTATGTGGTAGAAGTTGCCTCGGTATGAATTGATCATAAGGGAAACAGAATGTTAGTTAAAAAAGAAGACGATCTTCGTGCAGTCCAGGAAGTAGCCGAAACTCGGACGTCTTCGTGTTTATGAAAAGAGACACGTTTCATTTTATATGACCCTATCATGCCGCTCTCCCAATCCGTCCAGGATTGGGTTTATATCACAGAACACAAAAAAGCAGACTGGTGAACAACCTTGTGGAATACACTAGTTCAAATTGGACGTATTGTAGTAGCTATCGATAAGCTTATGCTTTACTTATTAACTAACTCCACAGTTTTGCCAGTACCAGTGTTACGTCGTAGCCGATTAGGCCTGCCACGACCGGGAAAATCACACGCTCAAGGCAACAGCTACGCCTGGTCGTGGTTTGTGTTGATCTGAGTGATCTATCGAGCCATCTCACCAATCAAGACTCACTGACGACTTCAACCACATAAATTAGTCGACGCCGCTACCGTTTAGCGACGAAAGTAGAATGCAACAAAGCCAAATATAAAATTCCGATGGCGTGTCCGGTGCATTATTTACGGTAGCTCTCCAAAGATGGTAATGGAGGTATGACGTGCAACACGCGAGGGGCTAGCGTGCGATTACCCTCCCCTGCTGGGCGTGTTGCGTGCGACGAAACAGAGAGATCGCGTGAAGCCCGGGCGTGAAGTGGATCGAGGCTATTATTTAGTACATCATCATCATAGCTTGACTGACGAGCGACGGCGGCGCGTGGTTACAAATTGGCTTTAAAACGAATGGTCCCAGATGGGCGGGATTCCCTGGGTTTGTCCCCCTTTGCGTGATGTCATAAGTCCCGAATAATGATACACTGTCCCGACAAAATTGATATTTACAAAAATAGGGCAAAATGTTCAATTAGTTTTGTGAAATTTTGAAATTTAACACCTCTACCAGAAAGAAATAGAAATATATATTTTTTTGTTTCGATCATAATCCAAAAAAAACGTTTTATTTTTAACTGTTCAAATATTGACAGACCCATCCTGTGTTTGTTTCTTCGGTTCTTCTTAGGTAAGGGCTAAGGTTGAGCCTGTGGTGGAGTATTGGTTCTAATAGAGATGAGTATAGTCTTATTTTCAAACTTCTATTTCTAACAAAAACAATGTGGATGTATATTCTTTATAGAATCGTAAACTTAAAAAAAAACATTTGATTATGTGATGGTCTTTAGAAAATTGGAGGTGCGAAATGTTTCTGAGTTGGTACTACCAATTTTCGCCAGGTGGCGCCACTGTCATTCCAATTACATTGTTTGTCCATGACAGGCTCCTAAAGTAGTGGAGTAATATTAATCAAATTTTGCACTTAAATGTAGCTTTGGCCATCTTAAAATATACAATTAATATTTTATTGGTATTATTTTGATAATGTCTGGGATAACTTTTATCCACAGCTACGCTTGGCCCGTGTTTGACGAACTGGTTTATTTCCGTGCCCATGAGACTGCACACGGTGTACGTATATTAAGAAAGCCAAAGCCGCTCCGTGTAATTGCGTGCGGCGCGCACTCGTTTACACCGCCAGTACACGCCCCCCTTTGTTTCAGGTAAGCCGGAGGAAGTCCTTTGTTTGACGTACGGATAAGGATCAGCGCACAGTGCGATGTAAGTACAATATTTGAATGAAATTACTTGACCTAAGTGATTTGTTTTGGGTTTCGCGCTTTACCGTGCTCTAGGTCTCTAGGTCTTCTAAGTACAATATTTGATTTATGTCACTTGATGGGGTCACAAGGAATCCTAGATGGCGATGGTCCAAGGTGAGCTTTACCTTACTCTAGGTCTTCTAAATACAATATTTCACTAAAATTACTTGGCGTAAGGGATCACAGCGGATCTTAGATGGGGGATGTTCCAAGGTGAGTTTTCATCTAGATCTGCCTTGTGTTTTGCGCTTAACCGTCTATATTCACAATACATTTCTTCTTCTTCATCATCTTCATCTTAAATACGGCTATGTTTGCACTTTTTAAAGCTTCTTTGGCATATGATCAGGCGTTCATTTTCATTTACGCTTACGGTCGGCATTTCTATCTTGGATTTGTGGCGTTCTCTCACAGATCTTGGTTGGAGATCTTGTCTGACCAAAAGTACAATACTATATCAAAATATTGAAATATATTTGGAAAATAAGATATGTGTGCATTAGTACTCGGTACAAGTGAAACGTGAGAAAAGGAAGCTACGAAAGAACTTAAGCTTATATAAAAATTATATTGCGATATAGACAAGTTAAATTGCATAATTGCTAGCCGTTGAAAATACATTGGAATTTGCTATCGAATTTGTAACTTGTACCATATCCACCTACCACCAATATTAAATTGAAGGCAAGACTCAAAGTTGAGTTAATAAATCTTGTTTATGCTTTTGTATTATAACATACAACAGAATTCATTTTTGTTAATTACTTAGGAAACTTTTGCTTATCTTTTATCTTTATATATTTTATTATTCTACAAATTTATCGTTAACAACTATATGTTGAATGAAATAATAATCGTTTTCTGACAACCTATCAATGTCAATTAAAATTTCCAACGATTTGTTGACTGTTCGTCTAGCCTCTTGTACTATAATAAAATGTAGAAGTAGTTTGCGTCAGTCTTTATCCTCAGCTCTTTGACACGCATCACCCTTAAGCTTTCTCTTATTTTCAAAGCTTCCATTCAATTAGTGTATTATGTTCGGTGTGTATGTATGTTTGTATTGCTGCGTGCTGAGCCCGCTGTTATTGTTTTTGTTTGAGTCGTGGGGTTAGTTTTTTGTACACTCGTCTGTGCCTCGCGGCGCTTGTGAGAGAACCGTTAGAGCAGAGTACTCTTTACGAGGTTAAGATTGTTTTTTATAAAAACGTACAGTCGTCTTGTTTGTTTACTGCTTATTTTATAAAAAAATATAAAATATGCTATTAAATGTTAGACTAAATAACTATTAAAATAAATACTGACAATATAAGCAATAAGGTCGCCTTTTGTGTACATAATCTGAACTAAGCATACCTTATAAGATTGTCTGTTTATATATTCGTGTACACAATAAAGAATAATTCATTCATTCATTCATTAATTATATTTTCTTGTACCAAGTGTAATTCGCATCCAAAGCGTATCTAAAAATACCTCATACTTAAAATCCGTCAAACATAATAACTAAATTAATTGAAAATTTAATTAGAACAACAGAAAAGTGTTGATACTCTTAAAACTACTGGACCACTTCTTACCACACGTAGCTAAGGATCACCGCAAGGATAATGGCATACAAATAGAAATGGGTCGAAATCGGTCCATCCTTTTGAGACCTACCATGCGACAGATATACACACATAGACTCACAGACATCGGTGTTAAAACCCTTTTACAAATCTACATACACACGCTTCAAAACCTTAGTCCTCTCCGGACGCAGTAAGGTAAAATCAGGTTCTATAGCGCGCTTTACGAGAGCAATTCACGACTAGACTCGGCTGGGGTGTGAGCTGTTATTCGTCAGCCCAGTCGACCTTCCACCGACTGGTCCGGTCACATCTGTCAAACGCCCCAGCGACCTTGTCACGACGTGTACTTGTGAGTCGCACTATCAATTCACTAAAATTGTATTTGTAACGTTTAATTTAGTTCGAGATAGTGTTGTATTACATCCAAATCGGCACAGTTGGGAGGTTCTCTGGACTATTGGATGGATGGATAGAAGGACAACAAGTCTGCATAAGAATTGTGCGGATTTCTGTGTTTTATTTGTGTCTGCGGACTCACTTGTGCAATAAAATGTGTCTCGTGCAGTAAGTTAGTCTTTGCTGACGTCATTGAAATTTGGGTAGGCCGATATTATTGTTACTTGTTGCCACTGTGGCCCAGAAGAGCCGGCCCTTCTCGCTTCTATAATGTACGCCAGCCACTAGCAACGGTTCTCCTAACATCTCCATAGTTATAGTTTCTGGAAATATATCTAGCACACAGCGCACGAAACCGTAGTGCATGTCTATTCATAGTCATCCGGCGAGTTACGGCCTCACGCCGGGTACGGCGCATAAATATTTATCGCTCTTACATCACGCCACTGCGGCTCCTAGACGGTTTAGGTGCCACTGGTTGGAAACCACAAGTGAGCGTGTGCGTTTGTGAGTTGCCGGCGGCTCAGAAGGAGGGCCATATCGTTGGGGCCATTAATATGCGAGGGTGGTCATATACTTCCACATCGTTTGACTCTTACAAATTCTCCTGAGCCTCATTGGGTGCATGAATTTTTTAAGCACCCCGGAAAATTCATCCAGACCCCCTCTCCATCCACCCGAAGAGCCACCGCTTACGCACAAACCACAAGAAGCTGCAGCTTAAGTGGGAGTATGTGAGCGAGAATACCTACAATTGGGCTGCAAAGCATCATGAACCTCTAACAGAACCTCTCTCTGGTTGATCTTTGGTTGCCAGTACGGATGATGCCAGCGGAAACACACTATATCGTGCCGCAGTCGTGCCCGCGTGTAGTTACACAGCGGCGTGATACCGAGTGGTATGAAAATGTTTTTACATTATTGTGTAACGTATCAAGGCCGCGTGCACTTAAATCATTCCACTCATACCTGTGCGGCCTGTGGCAAAAACATGTTTGTGTTGGGGATCCACAGGCGGGCTGTAAAGCCGTTGTTACTTGTATTGCATAGGTAGTGACTGAGTATTCAAAACTCAGAAGAGTTAGTAAGAGGTAGTGCACGCTGCATACGGACGTCTATCAATGAGCGTCGGTAATCGAATAGAAAAATCGAAAAAAGCTCCTTGTGGTTACTAATGCCCTAATAAACATTGCGATATACCGACCGATGGTATGGACCTAGATGAACATATTCTTTAGAATCGATTGCACAAGATTTGAGAAGAGAATCGGGTTTAAATTTTTTTGAATAATCTTATATTGATTCTATCACCGCATAAAACGCGACAGCAAAGCCCATCGTTTTACACCCGACTTTTTTGAGCGAAACGTAGATGAGTGCTAGCTCGTTTTTAAGCGGAATACGCATTCTATCGTGGTACACTCAGCTTTTATGGTCACTATAGGAAAGTGAATATTATAATGGGGCTGTAATTAACAAAACAGATATATAATGCGAATGTGGAGGGATGTAAGTTCTGATGATCAAGCCTGACGTAGCATGATCAGAATGATCGGGCGACGAATGTGGAGGAAGAAAGGCAAGGAAGAATCGTGATATGTGGCAGTCTGACTCTCTGCACACCCCGTTAGGGAACTGGCGTTAAGATGTTACTCCTAAGTAAGGTATATATATGAATAGATTACACAGAACCCCGCACTTTTATTCAACTCGCTCTTGCATCTGCCAGCAGCGACCGGTTGTAGTACGTTTGAAACAAGCACGTAGAACCATTTACAACCCGTTCGGTGTTATTGATTACATTCAAATAGAAATTCCGTTTTCTCAAACCGGTCGGTCGGCTTGTACCGTCGCGTCGTGTTACATTATATTTATTGCGGTGGAACCGTCGCATGCTTCGGCGAGACCGGGACACGCCTCGACACTTGATATACCAATAGATGCAATATCTTCTCTTACGCTATGCCTCCCTGGTACTTCTGTTTTCTTAGAGAGAAGGTCTCTGGTGGTTTCAAGACAGTTTGAGCTTTAAGGCACTCGTGTTCCCCGCTGTGTTTAAAATGATCTAGTGAAATCGCTGATCTCGTTCCTGACGTTGAGTGCTCTTCTGAGTTTGTGGTGGGATCCATGTACGTCTTTCTATCATTTTTGGTCTATTGATTCAGCCGATCATGAGGATTCAAGACTCAGGTAAAATAGTTGTTGACAGAATTCAATCTCTAATTACAGTCCGAAGGCAGGAAGCTAACGGTATTCCTCCGTGCCAATGAATCGTCGATCCTACAGCTGATTTCGCTCCGAATATGTCAGATGACTGTTGCAGTCCCATCGGTATATGAGAATGGGAGATTAGAGAGTGTAGAGAATGCACTTGGGTCTGTGTAGGTACTGTAAAATATCTTCGAATATAAGAATGAGAGAATAGAGAGTGCATCTGTGTCTTTACATTATTCTTGTGATATAGAATGAAATTGGAATTAATGGAAGAATGGGAGAGTAGAAAGTGTACTTACGTCTAGGCACTATACAATATCTTAAGTATAAGTGTTACTTGTTTCTATTCTATTCTATTCTGGTGTCTATGCCGTAGCCTCATTAATAACTTTATTATTTCTCGAACTCCGGTTCTGATTGGCAACGAACGAGCGGTCGTTCCGGAGCGCGCGCAGGTCACAAAAACGTGAAGCGACGGGTTAGTGGGTGAGAACGTTCCCACGTGGGGCCCATTGTGCCTTGATGTAACCGCAGATCTTGCGGGTTGCTACATGTACATCGTTGATACGGTACGATTGAATATTCAGTTGCTAGCTGCGTCACACTGGCGCGCCCGTCTCGCTATATCCCTTGTATGCCAAATTTCAGCTGAATTGATCTAGTAGTTCCAGATATGATGTCAGATCAGTTACGTCAAAAATTGGGCTCTCGTGACCTGAAGTTGGTTTTTCGGCGGTCGCTTTTCGTACGGGGAGTCCAGACTGCCCATAACGATGGGAAGCAAGGAGCTCCTCTCATCAGCATAATATCCATAATATGGTTTACTCCACCACTAAAAGGCTCTTTCTTACTGGTCTTTGCCCCCGTTATGCTATGAAAAGTCCACCAAGGAGCAATATGACCTGTGACGACGACGCTTCAACGAATTCGCTAAAAGAGGGTTAGTAGTTTATGGCAGTTGCCAGCTCAGCAGTGTTAATGCCAGACGGCAATCGGTCTGGTGCTAATTTCTTATCTGCCTCTAACTTATTAGCAGGGGTAAGAAAATAATGGATCGACTTCTCCTAAAATGCAAGCTTGTTCTAAACTCTACTATGTTCTTTTTTGTTTTGACTTGCTTTGTCTTGTCAGTGGCAGGGCTGTTACTCTTAGCTGTGACCTAAAAAAATCTGGCGAGTAAAATCTTAATCTTTGCTAAACAGTAACCGGCCGTGTGCTTAGATCTTGGGCATTTTCTCTTTCAAGCCAGGTTCACTCCTATGGACTAAACTCCAGTCGAGTTTCGGAGTTGACTTGAGCTTTTTTTTTCCTGAAATTTTAATTTCCTGTTTAAATTGCTGGCCGTGGCGTCAGCAGTTTTTGCCGGTGTTTGAAACAATACAATAGATTGGCACAGTAATTAGAGTGGGTTTTTGCGGCCGCACAATGCCCGACACGGGAACATTTGCACAATCGGCTGGAATCGAACGTGGGAACTGGTGGTGAAATCACTTATGCTAATGCAGTCTACTTGTAATTGGTAATGTCTGGGCTGTTGGACGTTGCTAACTCACACACCCATATGCCAACTGGGGAGGCAAAGCCTTAGTTGTGTGGATGTTTATGGACGTCGAGTCATTGAAATAATTCGACTGCTCGTTTGCATAAAAGAAAGAAAGAAGATTATCATCGTCACATCGTCACACAAGTTGCCTACAAAGGTAGAGAGTACGGATAGAACATGAACGATGACAGATACGTCAAACTGTGACGTAAGAGACAAGGTGAATATTAGTCATTTTGCCGTGACGATTTTTCGTTTCATTGACATATACACACATATCAGGTAACACTAATAAAAGCTTTTGAAAAAAAAAAATACACATCGTAGCTTATCACTCGGTTATCTCTACCTACCCCATTGAGGATTAAAGAACAGATGTGTTGTGTCGTTGTTATAGTAAACATAGCAATAGTAAAAATAACACTGTCTTATACGTCAGCTGCACGGATGATTGTAACTGTACAAAAACGGGTCATCATCAGCCTATTGCAGTACACTGTTGGACATAGGCCTCTCCCATAGCACGTCACTGACCTCGATCTTCGGCTATCCTTCCCTACTTCCTGGCCACAGCTTTTCGTATGTCGCTCCATTTAGGCACGGGGCGTCCTACTCTACGTTCGCTGGTACGCGGTCTCCACTTTAGAACCGAACTAAAGATGGTTATATTATTTTTATCCCATTCAAACGGATTGCGTCTTTAACTTTGTCTTGTGGTATTTATTACTGATATACTAACCGCTGTACTATAACTGTACCGTGACGAAATACATTCCCGCCTAAAGTTAATATGGCGAATGTGGAATTATCATATAATATGTATAATTATGCAACGCGCGTAGCGGCGCGTCGACACGTCGAGAATCAAGCCCAAATGTCAAGGTGACGGCGGGAAAGGAAACGCCTGGTGACGTCACCGCGGCCATCTTGCGACACTTGCGTTTAGCGTACAGCCGGCGTATTTAGGACGCTAGACTATCAGCGTCTTCATTCACTGCCGCACATTAATTAGGCTAAATATAATGCCGTCTCGATAGTGACGTGTCGTGTATCGTGCGGTTTGGGCTGGCCAAGGGTTCATTGGGGTGGATGGGATGAAGGAGGGCAATTAACGCAAATGTAGATCACAATTGCGTTAATAAGCGGCGGTAGTCAGCAAATGTTGCTGACCACCGCTTAATTTTGGAGACATTTACTGAGAATTTACTGAGTTTGAGTTGCCGATATTCCCATTATATGCGCTGAAAAATCTGAGGATTTGTGTCACAGGTTACATCATTAAAGTGTCAACTGTCTGTATTCTATTAGATACTTAACTCGGTACCGTACTTTAAACCTGAAACAAGAGGTAGTGGATATGCTATTGCTTCGTGCAGGCCCATTAAGTGAATGGGGTAAATTACCTCTGCATGACCTTTGACAGTGTGAGTGTCTATAGGGTTAAGTAGTCACCAGATATCAGCGATGGCTTTTCTGCCCTCCCACGCCATGTAAAAACCTTGCACATCAAGTTTTTCTCGTACACTTGCCAAGAATGGTTTTCTTAGTGGATACCATTTGTTCGGGTTATTGTATAGTTTTTATATGCAAAACATCAGGTTGTTTCGAATGCTAATTCGACCCGTCCATCTACCGTGTCATGTTAGTGGCATTATTTGCATAAAAAATATAAAATGGGTAGAAATACTTAGGTATTATACATACACACTATATGTACTACGCATTAAGCTGTGTTTACACTCACTTATTTCTTTAGTCAATATTAAGCAGACGTTAGATATGAATATAAAAGGGCTCCGGTCCTACTTAAACCCTGGTTGTCAAATCTAGATAGATAGATCAGAACTCGCACATCTTCCGCATATTTGTCAAAAATCGAGTCCCTTATGAGGAACCAAATTCCCTCAAGAAGAGAAACAACCTCCTCTACTTTGTTTTTAATGTTGCTCATCATAAATTATATATATCATCTAATGTATAAAATTCTCGTGTCACAGTTTTCGTTGCCATACTCCTCCGAAACGGCTTGACCGATTCTCATGAAATTTTGTGAGCATATTGAGTAGGTCTGAGAATCGGCCAACATCTATTTTTCATCCCGACATTCCCACGGGATCGAAAGTTACGCGGGTAAAACCGCGGGGCGCAGCTAGTATTATATAAGTTATAATATATGTCTGTTGTTTCTCATCACAGAATAAGTCTACCAATAATAGAGACGGTACAATGCAACTGTTTTCCAGTTGGACTCCTTGTTTCTTGTGTAAAAATGTTTCCTAGTGCCGTTTAGAAGCTAATGACGCTAGATTAGAAACGATTAGACGTACCTAATTTTGAGGTTGGTATTTAAGTAGGTACCTACGACGCTTTAAAAACGATGTCGGTGGAGTTCTGTCTCACTGGCCCTTCCTCCACCTCTCTTTTTAACTTCCCATACTATGCCACGTTCGCTTCCTTCTTTGTCTTATCGATATTTGTCCTTCTTATCTATTCTTCTTCCTCTCTTTACTCCTAATTTTCCTTCTACTATGATTTGAATGACAGCGTATCTTAAGTGGTGCCTAAACACCTTTACTCGTCTTCTTTCCAGGGTTTTTTTTATAGTAAAGCGGGCAGTCGAGAAGTTGCTCCATTAGCTGCTATGGGCTTGCGCGCTTCTATAGACGTCCAAGTAGAGTTTATACAAATGCATTGCCCTTCTTCCTCCACCCCCGTGGACTACCTGATAATAACCCACTTTACCCCGACATCGTGTAAGCAAGAGGTACCTCCCTACTGGCCCAATTCAGCTGCAATGCAGCGTGGTACGTACTAGTTAAAAACACACACAGCCAGCAACAAAGTTTTTGTGACGATTTGCGCTACAAATATTTCATTACACAAAAACAATAAAATTTGAATGCATAATATTATGGAGTCATAAAAACCACGGCCTTCAACCCGTAGTTACAACTTAAATAAACTCCACCTTCAAAACGTTTCGCGCTTCGGTGATTTGAAAAATATTGCTCACATTTTTTACCACGAGCACGTTAAGTTATAAAAATATAAATAGTGCTGATTATTATACGTTATATTATGCGGTGGCCCGTGGAGGGAGGAGGAAGGAGGATATGCGTCTGTGTAACCTCTATGCGGATGTATATAGGAAAGAGGGAAATGTGTCTGTATAGCCTCTATACGGATGTATATGGGTGTCGGTAGTCATATAAAAAATACACAAAAAACCTAAAACGTAGATAAAGTACTATACAGCCCATGTGAAACAATTACTATAGATCGGATGATGAGTAAGAATTGATCTGTCTAGTGCAGGGTTTCTTGAACTTTTTGCAATCACAGACCCCTTTCCAAAATTTAAAAGCTCCGCATCCCCTTTTAAAAATATTTTAGTACAAATCTTATTTATGTAGTATATGTATTATATTAAAAATCACTGTATGTACACAAGAATGTTAGGGTTTAACTGAGCTACCGCGGACCTCTGATACATATGCCACGGAACCCCAGGGAGTCCGTGGACCCCACTTTATGAAACCTTGGTCTCATGGATAGTCTTTGTGCGAGGTAATATGTAACAAACGTTAACAGACTTGAAATTGGCACATAATATATGTTTATCTACACTAATGTTGTAACATTCTACTTATGTTTCCAATACTTGACTTATAATAACTACTCTTATAGCTCAGACAACAAAAAACTCAATTTAAGCAATTTCACATGATGTTATAATATCCAAACGATATCGTAAAATCTCATTATAACATTGTGCCGATGGGCGAGCCTTATGTCAAAATCCTTAACAGCGCGCGCTCGCTCCTGATTGGCCCTGCGCGCTGCAGCTGCGCTCTCATTGGTTAGATTTTTATGGTGGCAAGTTCACTGTCACAATACACCTACGAGCTCTACTGCTTGCCCCGCGACCGCTACAGCTGCTGGATCAATAATTAACATTAACTTTCAAAATTGTACCATCCAAAATTTGAACAATTATTATAAATAAACTATTGTCAGCTTTTACTCTTGTTATTTGATTAATTGCATTAGTGAAGATAAAGTAGTGTATGCAACTGCATATAACACGGGTATTAAAACACTCGTTACTATTATGAAACTTGCTGCGCTCGTTTCATAAACTCACGCTCGAGTTTTAATACCCTTCATTTTACGACAGTTGCATAAACTACTATTATTGGGATTGGGATCTGAAATAACATAAATATTTTTCATCTCCAAAAGATAATCTTTCCTTTGAGTGTTACCCGCGTAATATAGGTATTGATGAAACCATGGAACATAGATATAATATGCGAAATATTTGACTTGAAATGTTCGTTCGTTACAAAGGTGCATGAACATATCAATCCCACTGCTGAAAAATCCAATACTGAACAAGCCGTAATTATTAAAGGTTGGATGACGATTGTGATGATGATACTGAATGAAACTGATGCAGATATGGAACTCTGGTAGGTGATATAGATATGCGTTTCTCAGTATAAAGGCTTTACGGTCGATATTCCGCCTATCTCTGTTATCTGAGTCGATAAGAGCAATGTCATTTGTAACATATATTTTTATAGCATAGAGGAATACACATTAATAACCGGCGGCATTTAATGACTACCGACTCCTATTAACAAGTTATGGGTTGACTCCTTCGCCTCTTCTCCCCCATCTGACTTTTAAGATAGTAAGTACTGCGTGAGTTAGAGGTACCTTTTGGTCGTAGCTACCCAATTCCGCTGAAATGGAGCATGGCTTTCTTTCTTTCTGCTCTATAATATCTATATATTAATACGTAGGGGAAAATCTTTAGGGCCAATCACAGAAACGAACAAATTTTTTATTCTTGTGTATTCTAAAATTTACTGAAACAAAGATTAACAAAAAAATAGTTAATTAAATCGAAAATTAGGAATATCAAGCACGTCAAGCAGAACGTGTAGCTAGAAAATGAGATAGTTTCAGATCAGAAAATTATTTAAGTAATCTTTTTTAATATAAATGCCGTATTATCATTGGCATTATTATCTAATTCAGTGTCATTTGATTATAATAATTATTTATCAAAAGAATAAACTTGCATTCTTCTTAATTTCAGCATTATTATACCTGACATTTGTTTTGGCCTACCAAAGCCGTATTTGGATTTCCAATTATGAATATGCAATCGGAATTGATAAATCATTTGTAGATCTCTCGTGCTCGGATCATGCATTGTACTGTAAGGAGAATTTCATTGTTTGAATTTTGAATATCAATTCGAAATTCAAACAACGAAATTCTGATGACTTAATCCGACTGACATTTCAAACAGAAGCTTCAGTCGTTCATGGATAACCCGAAATGTACACGATTCATCCATCCATGGAAATTTCTCGTATCGTTCCCGTGCGTTGTTTCCATATTCCCACGACCTGGAGAAGGCCTAAATTTACGGGATTGTTTCAAAAGGACATAGTTTTTAAGCGTCATATATACGCTACGCAATTATGTAGATTTCTATATTTATTACTCCGTTCCGAACGACCTGACATATTTGCTGACGAATTATGCTTTAAAGGTTTGAAAGAAGCCAAAATGATATTTTTTTAAATTTTCTTTCTCATTGTGGGTTTGATCTCTTAATCATTAAAGGTGATTGGATTGGCTAGATATAATATACATTTTCTACATTAAACCTGTGGTAGAATAAAAGGCACATGAGACCATTTTCAGTGCATGTTCTCGATTAGAGGCCGTATTTAGGAAGATAAAATAAATCATTTCAAACATTTATCTGTTGGAATCGTCTGTTCCGCGCTGGATGCTAATAGTAAATACCATCTCCAGATCAGCTATTCTTGAGTTTGTCTCATTAAAAGACGCTTTTGCCCGGCCGTGGGCAGATGAAGTATGACGATGATACAAATGCACTCAAGCCATTCGTTAGCTGTAGCAGACAGATATTACGTCCTCCACAAACGTACGGCCTCCTGTATCCATTATTGAGTATTATTGGATTTTCAACGAGGAGCGTTTCGAATGTATGTGATTTGCGTTTTAGATCGGAGATTTACAGCCTTGCGTCGAGTTTTATGGAGTTCCGCGCGGATGCCAGAGGTAAACACTAAACACGATATATTCGGTAAAGTCTACGTTCATTGCTTTAGTACGATCGACTTTTCAGCAATTATTATCTTGATGAAACTGATCTATGAATAATATGATGACCATAAAAAGACTGTTAAATCCCTCTGCATCCTTTTTTATCACGTGTAAGGACAAATATCAGTCGGTAGCCGTTTTGTTACTACCGGCGACCATATCCATCGGCACAGGGACAGGTAATGCAGATGCGTTTCTCTTCTTCACAGATTAGGCCATCTGGATCCCAAGCGTACAAAACACGACAGCATTACAACATGCCGGTATTGTGTGAACGAAAGCCTTTATTTCGGTTACATGCAATAGCCTGTAACACTTTGCATTATAATCAAATTCATAGAATCTACGAGGGATTTCCTTTATTGTCACACGAAGCACGACCATTCTCAGAGTTACTGAATGTTGCTCAGGCCTATGTGTGTGTCTAGAATGTTCATTTCTCATATAATTAGCTTATAAAATGACACGTAGTATATCCAATTTAATAGGGATTTTATTGGTAATTGACTTCACACGATATCGTATTCTATTACACCCAGCAGATGTAATTCTATAAAAATAAAAGTAAAAGAAATAAAATTATAATGATCTACTCTGCTTCCCACGACTTCCGGATTCACAGAAATAAGTCATTGAAAAGATTGACGAATAATATTTTTTTTTATTTCATGATTTTCAAGTGGCTTTCAAATGCGCGACATAGCTGTCGCCCTGCGGTGGTAATATATGAGCGAAAGGTACTTTCGCCGTGTCTGATTCAGCTGCTACCCAGCATAGCACTACCTCTTACTGATGATGATATAAATGACGTGGACATTTCCACAAAACAAACGCTTATTTCGGTTGCCACGAAACAAGTGGCGCGCAACGAATTTAATGAGCTATTCAAACTGGGTTGAACGTTGATAGTAAATTTTAATTATTACCGCCACCGCTTCATAGTATAATCGGCGATGTTTTATCACGGCTTCTCACCAATTACCGCTGGGAAACTGCTCGCTTTTGATAATAATGCATTGTGATTCTTAAATGTGCGCAAGCGTACTAAAAGCAAGGCATGACCACAAAACTTCATCATCATCTTCCTTTAGTCTCTGGCACAGATGGTAGGTGGTTGTTTACCGGTTACCTGTTTGTTGTCTACCTGGTTGTTACATGTTTACCGGTTTCTTGGGATATAGAATCGAAACAATGTTAACTAAATTTTTATTTTAAAAGTATTGAATCAGCGAAGATGATCAACATACTGATGAAACAGATATCATTCGAAACGGAACGTAGCTGTTGGCAAACGTAAAATTTACTACTTCTTCCAGTTACTACAAACTTGTACCAAGTTCTTCATTATCTTCCGTTACTATTGCGCTTTGGTCCACATGATAGGTTGAAATTGATTAGTGATTATTTAATAAAGCGTAATCCTCAGAAGTACGTAAATTACTTTTGGTATAACGCAAAAAATACCAATAGTGACCCACGTATATAATTAGATCGTACATTTCAGAAGTAATGATGCTTGTGAAGCCAAAAATGTACTACCGAATTATGTTTACGGTCGCGGTTCAGTTTCAAATTGCCATTGTAATTGCGATTGGCCAGATTTCTCAATGGTGACGCTAAACCTCGCCGTGATAACACCAGTACCGACTATTGACATAACGCATGCGATACACAGTTCTGCATATCTGAGCACGTTCAGGACATACAGAGTTACAAACACGAATCTCCCTGCGCGTGCGTGTTAACAATGCACTAGAGTTGTCACGTTTTGGAGGTCACGTTTCACCGTGAAGTCATCGCGGTTGGGTAACTCTCCTGCTATCGTGTACTTTCCTACGTGTTTGTTCTGTTTGGTTCTACTGTTTTGTAACAGTCGCCGATAGGTTTATCTACGGTGGAAAGCCAATATTCTAATATCGTCAATAAAACTCGAGCACATACGTGTTACTGATAATTATTAAAAGTTGTGCATAAGGACGTCAGACCAATGTATGTCGTTATGATTTTCTGCAACAAATTACGAGATGGCGTGATTTAAATTGAAAAATTTAACTGCGGGTCACAATAATATTGTCGATACGAATTTCTGAGAGAACTTCTCTTACATCTCTTAATTCGATTCTAAAGGTCTCTGGACCTGTGAATATAGATAGGTCAACGTATAGTAAATATTCGTAGCATTTAAGAAGAATATATTAAAATGATCTCTCGAATGTGCTTTACCTTTTCTATTATTTAAGAAACGCTTTTGAAAGTAGCCTATATGAGGAGTTCCTCAGGGATCAGCATCAACGCCCCTATTGTTATCAATGTACATGTAAGCAATAGTTACATTTTAATAAAAATTGGGAGGAAAAATGGAGGATATATTAATGATTTTCTTGATCATTGCGATTATATGTCACCGATAATGTACCTTCTTGATATATTACCAATGTGTTGTTGATTGTGTTTAGATTCGATGATAGGATACTTACATAAGATACGATTGATATAAAATCAAAAATAAAGAAACAACTTATTTTGTTCTGTTCCAGTTACATAGGTATAAGTATATTGTGCTTTCTGTCGTCATAGTGTTCGTGATTATAATATATTGCTACTTTGAATGGAAGGAAGGAGAGCAAAGTACCGGACATAACAATAATTATGCATACGTTTTTCCATCCTATTACTATATATCAGTCTTATATTCCAGTTATATTATAGTCATCGAAAGCTACGATTGCTTGTTTGAACCCATATAGGTACTATGCAAATAAATATCTCTATCCCCAGGTTTTGCCCGTTGCAAGGTTAATCATACAGATTTGTTAGTATCTTATCAAGTTGATACTGCCATCGTACGATGTGTGTGATTCAAATTAATTCAAAGCCACTAAAGATTCATCCTAAAATAGAACCACCTTAAAAATACACATTTGAATATGTAACCGTGCTTCCGAACGAGTTTCCAATTTTAAAATACGTGCTCGTTTTTTAAAGCAGATAAAAAGTGAGATTTCATAATGGACGTGAAATTACATATTCAATGCATGCGCGTTACGAAAAAATATGCTCCAAATAAAGTTCTGTGACATCAGGCGGGGTGATAAGGTGATAAGGATTGACGCAAGTGTGGATTATCTGTGTAGATATTTTTAGTGCTGGCAATGACTCAAAGATAACCGCCCAACAACAAATGCATGTACTAAAGTGCCTAGATTACGCCGACATATCTGATAATAGATTTTACCTATTTTTTTCCATTATGAAGCAAAAAATATTTATCGACGCTTAGTAAATATGTTGTAATATGTTCATTCAAACTGAAAGATATATAACACCTGTTTCATATAAATGTATTATATTTCATTCTTGACACACCTCTTTTGTTATATGAAATAACCACAACTTTTATCAGTGCTTTAAGAATGCCAAAATATATGGTGTTTTATTATACAGTTATAAAGCACAAACAATGTTCATAAACATATTTAGATTTTCCTTGCTAAACGTGTCTGGATCAGTGTTCGACCAGAAGTACGTAACGGAACTGTCAGTCAGTTAGCCTTTTTTTTTAGTTGAGGAAAATTATTTATCGTCGCGTCGTCATCGACTTGGGTGGGTTCGATAGTGTATGGGATTCGCAGCGTCTACATAATATTTCCGAACACCTATGAACACCGCACGTGTGCCATCATCACTGTCTTTGGTAAGGTGCTCCGTAACTTTTAATCACCAGCTGATTAGCTGTCGAGATGTTGACCGAACTCACGGCACAGTATCATCATCATCATCAGCTGGAAGACGTCCACTGTTGGACATAAAGGGAAAAAAAAATAAAAGGTCACGGTCACAAGTGACGTGCATCCTGCGATTTTACTTCACGACACAGTGTACCTCATCCCAATAAGTGTCCCACAATCGGCTCTTGATACAAGTTCAAAAGCGAAAAATTGGCTTTTCTAAGTTTGGATTCAGCTAAATTCACATCGCCTCACCACCACGACAAGGTTTAAACTACTGTTGGATACTTATTAACGTCCGCACTACCAGAGGTTATGCCAATACGCCGTCTTTTACCATTTTCCTCCTTTCTATTTGTGACTCTGTCTCGAAGCATCTCAACGCCCTGCCGGACTCTTTCAGTCATGGTTGTCACTTGGACTGGTTTTATCATCACGGAACTGGGCGGTCCAGCCGGTTAGCGATCTTCTGTGCGGATTTGTTCAAGTACTTTCCTCATGCGTAGGTGGTGGGCGTCAAATGGTATGACCATTAAACTTAGATAGTAAAGAATCTCTCTGATGGCCTGTTTTCTGCGTTATGCGTTCTGCATTATTCACATGGTTTTTTTGTTCTAATCTGAATTTATGATGTAAAAGCGAAAAGATCCCATACAGCTTCCTAGGCTTGATAAAGGTGTTCTGGTGACTAGACCTAACGCCCCCCATCCCTCCCTCCCTTTCACATACATGCAACACTGCCGATAATCAAGGAAACGGATAATGCTGTAATAATGTAAACATAATATTGTCTGTGACTCATTAGACATGGGACAGCAGCTGGCGCGCTGATCACATATTGTACGCGCGAGATTGTGCCAACTAAGGTCACGACTTACAGAAAAAAAATTCCAAGTACATTACAACACAGGAAATAAACGTTCAGTTAAATAACTAAATAAAAGAAAATATTTTACTCGAATTCAGAATCCGATTTCCGAAATAAATAACCTATTTATTGATCGTGAAAGTAATATTCTACTGGTTCAACCCTAGCCGGGACCAGATAAGAATTGGTGAAACAAACTCAGTGATTACAAATTGTTAAAGATACGAAGAGATTGACATGTCTAAAATAAAAATAAATAAAATTGTAGATTAAAAAAAAAGTGATGCTCATATGGCCATGGTATTACTAAGAAATCTTAGTACGCTTTGTTTAGTGATTACCCCCTCATAGCTACAAAGAATGACGTGTTGACTCTAGACTGGGCAGGAGAGTACGTGACTTAGATAACATGGGTTATGTAAAGTGACTCGCGCGTGACGCGTGATCGGTATCTGTAGTGGCCGGTGAGTGGTGAGTGATGTAATAGTAGTTAGTGCCTGTAGAGATGTAGCCTCTGCCTCTTGGTCTAATGGTAAGCATCTTCGACATAGTCGTCCCGGGTTTGAAGACAGGCAGAAATGTGTTTGTGCAATATAATATCTCATGTGCAGATGGTTCGTCTCTATAGTGGCCGAAATTCGTCTAAGACGACATTATTATTATTAGAGATCTAACTGTAAATATAACCACTTAGCAATCGTACTGTATCAGCCGATACGCAGTTGCTTAGGGCATCACGCCTTGAGAGCACCAGAAAGGGCGTGAAAAAGGACTGATATTTGTAAGAACTTCAGTAGCGGTTTAGACCTTACGTAAATAAAGTACTAGCATCTTTTCTAGGGGTCACCACAATCAGAATGAAAAAAAAAACTTGTTACTATAAAGCATTCCATCAGTGATGAATTAGCCCATACACAACTTGAGAAATTGCATAGGGGCACCAGGTACTGCAAGAAAAAATCCAGAAATATGTTCGTTTTTTCCTCAAATGTAAAATAAAGAGATTGAATCGAAAAGTGCCTAGGCCTAGAATGAGACCAGAGGTCAGGATGGTAACTTGAGTCCATCGCAAGATCATGAATTCGGCGGGATGACGGTAGCAGGATAGATAGCGGTGGGTAATTTTATTTCTTGACTCCAGAAAAAAACTGCCATACTCCTGTTGAGCCCACTAATTTGTGCAACAAATTACAAGAATAATGAGATTCCCATTTACCTAAGTAACTACTTAATCTTCAAATGTCGATAATATGTTTGCAGGAACTCTGGTCTTGTATATGTGTATGCTTGTATCATGTTTCTTACTGTATCATGCGAGCTAGATTTACCCTGTTAGCGCCTGACCAACACCTCATGGCACTACTCTTACATAACATTTATTTTTGCCATTTGTTACATTCACCACCAGTACCCTAAGGGTCTTTAAAGCAGTTTCTAAGTAGCGAAGTTCTAACCAGTACAAAGAAGTGCTTTAAACCTTGACCCCAGAAGCTGATCTACTGTCTCAAGATCAAGGATCTCGCCTGTCGAAGATCGTCGCGCTTATCGGGCGCTTGTAAACATCCGGCTCGGTGCAGCAAACAAAAGTTACTACGGTGATACGCGCCTGGAAAGTTCCCGGCCGATAGCTTATCTGGCACGCGGAGCGGCGGTGCGGGTGACGTGGGCAGAGAGAAGCATCATCATGAATAACCAGACCAAAGAACATCTGTGGACTGTCATCTGGTGGTAAGCATCTTCGAGATTCGGACCAAATAAATTTGAAAAAATTGAATTTGCCTGAAGAAACCGAGTGTTGCATTCATTAGAATTTTGCAACCATTAAGCAGGAATTGGGCATGTGACAGCCCATGCCTTGGACAGCACGTTGAAAAGTCTGTGCACCTGAGCCGGTAAGTCTGGATTGTAAGAATTTAGACAAAAGAAGGCAAACTATATCAGTAACTCCCTTGTTTATGTGATACATAAGCATTAGACAGTCTTACCCACTCATAGACAACTGCGTAAAACCGGATAAACTTGATGATGACGACGTTACGTAACCGTCAGACATCTTATCATATTTCCTTATCGCTCGAAGACAGTTATGTGTTGATAAACTTTCAACAACAACACATTTAGATAGGGTTATTTTTGTTGTAATTACAATCTACTGCGCCACTCCTGATATCGCTGGCCGGTTGACGGGCGGTCTACGTATTTGTAGTAACGTAGGATCTTGTTCTTTATGGTATTAAATGTACATATAACTAATAAGCGTATGTGGTAGGTTCAATATAAAGGGTAGTTAAGCTAGAGTTAGTGCCTGCAGTCGAATTAAGCGTCTAGACCGGGCAAGTACCCACGTCACTTGCATGATATCGACTTTAAAGTGATGGCCATGCTATTGCGTTTCGTGCGATTCGTGAGTAGCCGGTGGCCCGTTGGGGAGGTTGGGGTGAAAGAGGCAACGCAGGTGCCATTAATGTGGATTTAGTTTTTTTTTATTTTTTTTTTTATGGTATAGGAGGGCAAACGAGCAGTTGTAGCCATTTTCATGACCACCGACGCCCACAGACATCTGCATAGACTACAGATGCGCTGCCCCCCTTTCTCCCACCTCCGTGGACCACCAGCTACTTACACACCGCACAAAACGCGACAGCACAGCTGTCACTTCACGCCGGTCTCGTGTAAGCGAGAGGTACCTCCCCGGTCGTGCCGGCCCATTTCGGCTGCATGCAAGCATGCAGCGTGGCAGTACCTCTTACTAAATCTATATATATATATATGTATATCTTAGTAGTAATCAAATAGCACTAATGCCTAAAAAGTTTGAGCAAGTCAAAATGTTGTTGGTGATTAATTACTAAACTATTATTTTATTAATTTAAAGAATGGATACCAATAACAATATATTGGGTAACAATAATTTCGGAGATTAATGTTGAAAGATTGCTAGCGCCCATAATCCCATACAAGAAGAGGCTGTAGCTCATCTTTGCCCTGTCAATCCACACTATTTTACGCAAACTACAACTAGACAGTATACCTAACTATAACTCCACGACTTCACGTACAACTGAGTACAATATCTAACTACACTCGACCTTTGGGACCTCTCATTTCTAGCCATGATGAAACCAAATCGTAACTGTTACTTAGTAACCTCCATATAACCCGACACGTCATCTGTACCCAGCGTCAATGACGTCACATTGACGCCACCTTACAACTCTAAGCGTATTACGGCGCCTAGTGCGGAGGGGGAAATACAAACGAAATTGTGACCGAGTTGTACGCAATGTTTATCGCGTTCTTGAAACTGTCCGTCTGTGTGTATACCAGTGACGTCACTTGGGTATTTGTGTAAACTTCGAGATAACGCCGAAAAACAGCGCGATATGTTTTAATTGGGTAACCGTAAACAAGCGAATTTATCCTATAAATATTTTAATAACTCGATAACGGTGGAGTAGTTTGTAATACGGTCGCCTCATTATCGCTTGTTTTTTGCGTGATTATTAATAATCATGACTAGTACCTTGCTCCGGCTTCGCACGGGTATTTAGAAAAGTTTTTAACACGCACTCTTACGCACAGATATACTACACCCTTGTCAATAATTTGGGCTAAGTACGCGATTTGAATGGAGGGGAAAATGTACCTAATGTTCCC
Organism: Calycopis cecrops; assembly: GCA_001625245.1. Classification (NCBI taxonomy): domain Eukaryota; kingdom Metazoa; phylum Arthropoda; class Insecta; order Lepidoptera; family Lycaenidae; genus Calycopis; species Calycopis cecrops. The sequence continues at coordinate 270,131 of LUGF01038629.1, read as the reverse complement.
ACATTATGTGCATTAGGTAAGTGTGAAATCGGGTGGGTGACACGACGTTTTTTAGTAGCGAAGCGGGTTAGGGCGTAGTTAACGTCCATTAATATCCGCACGGTTTCAGGTTATATAGGTAAGTTGCCCTCCCCTTCCCCCCTCCAATAATCAGCTGGTTTTCACAACCTCACGAAGTCCCATTGCTCATCAAAAGGCTGATGATGCTTAGCCTCCTGCCGTGTCGCTATCAGGCCCTGTGCTAGACTAGATTGTAAAATATATATCTACTTTAGATATAAGATAATACGTATTTTTCAGAATATTACATAAGTATAAGCAAAACATCTTTACGAGGCAATTTGTACAAGAAATTTGTGAATTCCTTTAGATCTTATCTAATGAGTTGACAATCAATCAATTGTATGTCAACGCAGAATCATTTAAACGGATCATATCTATTGTAATAGAAGTGATTACAGGGATTTCGTCGCGGGTGCACTTGAGCGTCTTACAAGCTCGGTGTTGCTTTACAGACATCATTGACGCAGACATCTGTCCCCAGTGCACCCGTGGCCAGGGTTGTAAAGTCTGAATCGTAGATATAAAATCTGTATGTAAAGGTGAACCTGACTGATATATCAATAGACAGCCGAAACTACTGTAAGTACTACATGGACGCGGTAAGTTGGGAACTGGTAAGAATGCGAAGAATGCTCTCCACCCCCGCACTTCCCCCGATGTCGCCCTAATATGGCGAAATCGGTGTTGGGGGGGTAGAGAGCGGGGAATGGAATTTTTGCCAGGACCCAACTTACCGCGTCCGTGTTGTATCTACAAACTTGAAATTTGGTACAGGGGTCCATTTCATGATGTAAGTGAGCATTAAGAAAATATCATAGAAATTCAACCCCTAAGGGGGTGAAATGGGGGCTCTGTGGTACATATTCGTATCTCATATTAGAAAGACAGTTGTACACACTAGAGTTGACAATGCCTACGTCATAACATATTATGGCCGGATCCCTGTGACTAATATAAATACGCTAAAAGTAATTACAAATTAATTAATATAAAAAATAATATATTTTATACTATAAAAATACAACAGGACAAACGAATGGTCAGAGCAATTTTCATAGCCCTGCTGCCTCCCCCGCCCTCCGTGCCACCCGCTGCTTACACTGCACGAAATGCAACAGCACGCGAGGCCGTGCCGGCCCAATTCGGCTGCATGCATCCGCGCTCGCCCTGCACACGAGCATTGCAGCAACAGCCATCACTAAATGATAGCAGCACGCAACTCGTGACAGCGTCGTGGGCGCCGCGGTGTGATTAGGGTTGCCAACTCTCCCGGAATTCCGGGTTTCTCCCCGAAATAGGGCTTGATTTTTAAAATGTCTCCAGGAAAACAGGTAAAATCGCCCAAACTGGCTAGTGGCGGGTGGCGTTCAAGTTGCAACCCCGGCGGGCAGTGGCAAAATTAAATTATTGTAATGTCAATGTCAAAAATGCCTTCCGACCATGTTTATAACCTTTTTTTTAGTCTTCCTGGATTTTTGGGCAAATGAGTTGGCAGCCCTAGGTGTGCTGCCACGTGACCACCGCGGTTATCAGACGCGCTGTTTTTTTAAACATTGCACCCGCGATATCGCATTATTTTAAACAAATGTTTCATCGTTTTCGACGCACATGCTGCGTGAT
>LUGF01038629.1:257528-268107 GCA_001625245.1 Calycopis cecrops | reverse complement strand
AGCTGCGGGCGGAAGATAGTTACTACTAAATAATAATATTGTAAATAACCAGCTGCGCTCCGCGGAATCACCAGCGAAAGTTCGATCTCGTGGAAATAATTATTGAGATTGCGATGAAAAATAGATGTTGTCCGATTTGCAGACATACCCAACAGGCACACAAAATTTCATGAGAATCTGTCTAGCCGTTTCAAAGGAGTATGGTATACATATAACATAGTGACACGAGATGTAAGAGATTATTTTGAACCGATTGGTAATAAAAATCAAGCAGTCATAGGGACTGGCGATAGAAGTGAAAACTTAAAATAACTTATAAAGGCCTGCGCAGACGAGGGATTTTTGTCCGCGGATAAAAATATATACAAAGTACCGCGTACTTTTTATCCCTTATTTACGTCGATACGTCGATAAAAAGTTGTCAGCGATCTATTTTCGCGGTCAAAAATCCTCATCGGCGCAGGCCTTAATTCTTATTACGTAGCACAGGAAAATAGCTACGCGAACTAGTGGCATCCATGAGGCGTATACTTTTTCTGATGCTAACTCACATTTTCCTCCCTAACGAGGCTCAAGAAAATTTCACTACACAAGGAATTATACTTAAAAACGAGAACAAAAAGGTGTCCTTAGAGGTCCATGAGTGCTTAATGCTCACTTGCGGCCTTATTGTATAAAAAATGCACGATTTTTTTTTTATTGTATAGGAGGGCAAACGAGCAGTCGGAGTCATTTTCATGACTACCGACGCCCACAAACATCCGCATAGAGGCTATACAGATGCGCTGCCCTCCTTTCTCCTCCCACCTCCATGGACCACCGGCATCTTACCAACCGCACACTGCTGCTCTGAGCTGCTCAAGCATCAACCACATTTTAAAGTGATCTGGGAAATTAACAACTCAAACCTACTAATATAAAGAGTTTGTCAAAAATTTTGTACGGATATACAATTTTAAATAATGTAAAAATAGTTTGAGCTTACTCAAAAACGACTAGTAAAATATAAAAAAGATGTGATGGCCAAGTAAATAATAGCATAATTTGGCTGCTCTTAAACCACTCTTGGATGACGCACTCTTACATCGACGGAAAAGACTGTCTGCCTATGAACCAAACTACCTATACTAGGGCCTTAAGATCATTTATATACCCTTAAAAGGGCCCCTTTCTCAATTCTAAGGTCCCTAAGAAACAGCTTAATCGGGCGCTGCCTGGACTCGTCGCCCGGTGACATAGTTTCAGCTGAAGCTATATTGAACTTGCCACAGAGTCAAAAATGTGTAGCAATAAAAGTTTTATGATAAGAGATGCAAAGAGAAACATAAATTAGAGACATTTATTACAACACCGACATAAACCTGACTAATAAACCTCTAGCCATTAGTGCAGTGTCTTTTGTGGTGAGCTTTATTTACAGAAATGCTAATGGTGAAACACACGAATTCGTGCGCTGGACATGAAGAATGAAGGCACTAAAACAGTTTTAGTGTCATTGTTGTGGCATATTTTTAAACTCACTGTATGTATACGCGCGATAATCGTATAAATCTTGGAGTTTTGGAGTAGTTTAAAATTTTAATGTGTGTATGTGTGGGAATATAAGAAAAAGGACTGTTAACGTAACAGAAAAACAGGAGGACAATTAATATTCTGATAATTTAATGCAACCCGACGTAAAGTGACAGCTGTGCTGTCTCGTTCCGTGCGGTGTGTAAGTAGCCGGGGGCCCGTGGAGGTGGGAGGAGAAAGGAGGACAGCGCATCTGTATAGCCACTATGCGGATGTATGCGAACCTGAAACATAACTAAGTATTTGAACTGCATTTAGGCTTATAATGACGCGTTAATTCTAAGAAATTCACGGATTGAAATCCGGTGTCCGCACACAAAACCCGTCACGTGGTGTGATGTCAAGTCATGGTGGCGAGGTAATTTCCATACGGTGTCGGGCGCCGCGGTTTTCCTTAAGGAAAGTGCTCGGTGCGGCGTTGCATTATGCGTCAAGTGATTGGACACTATCAGCGCCGTGCGGTTTCACTTGACCGTACTGCGCACTGCAGGCACCGGCTTTTAGTAAGAGGTAGTGCCACGCTTGATGGGGCTCGAACCGGCCACCGCCGTCAGAGGGCAACCCAAGCCCTGATACGGCCCCCTCGAACCCCTTGCGGGGTTGTGAGAAGACAGATAGATAGATGCATGCACGCCATGCAGCCTATTTGGGCACGGCACGACTGGGGAGGTCTCACGCTATACCGGCATAAGTGACAGCTGTGCTGTCGCGTTACTCGTGTAAGTAACCGGTGGCCCATGAAGGTGGCAAGAGGAAGGAGGGCAAGGCATTTGTGTGAACTCTATGGGGATGTCTGTAGGCGTCGGTAGTCATGAAAATGGCTTCGATGGCTTGATACTCGATACACTATTAAAAAAATACTGCGCTTCTATTTGTCGTAGTGTGGTGGTATTTAATTTATAATCTTCTTTTATAAATGGGCTGTGTAATACCAAAAGAGTTTCCTTCAGAGAAATCCTTTGTTCCGGGAGAATCCCGGAATTCCGGGAGAGTTGGTAACCCTAGCCGGTGGGCGTCCACTGCTAGACGTAGGCCTTCCCAATAGAGCTCTTTTTTTTTTTTTAGGTAGAACTATGCGAAGACAGAAGGTCAGTGCAGCTTCATCGATATGAGAGGCGAGCACACTGGGGAGCTCAAGCCTCTGTATTTGTGGTCGATGGGGGGGCAGACCCCCCCTTCTTTCCCAGCTACTGGGAGAAGGCAAACCGGACTATTGCGATTAATAGGTTATACTATTATTTTCTTGGCCGAGAATAGAGCTCTATTGTTATAGTTTTCATACCACGTCTCAAATCGTGTACGGAGAATACTCCACAAGAATGATGTAGTGCCCTGCTGTCTGCGGCTTGAGCTGGCACTCGGTACACAGTGTAGAGGAAGTCGATGTTTGCCCGCACTATCTGTATCTTATCAGAGGTATGCGCCGATTTGCGTGCGACCGTTTTGGTGCGTTATGTAATGGTGCTCTTTGAAAATATTCTGTTGGACCGTTGGAAACGATGGATGTTCTATAGTAATACGGGGACATAACAATTGTATACAGGGTTATATTTTGGTTACCGGCCAAATTTTAAAATAAGGAAGTAAACGTCATTCCAAGGGTGTGTTTTAAATTTTATCGTCTAATTGTAATATTTTGTTATATAAAAATCGATTTGAAATGGTCCTTAAAAATACAGCGATCGTGGTTCATACCGGAAATGTATCTTCACTGACTGACTGACTTCAAGGTCAGTGACGCCAGCCGAGCGACACTCGCAAGTCAAATGCCACGTGGTGACCAAGAAATTTTAACTAATTATTTTTTTATTCTTTTTTATTTCTTAAATCGAATATATTATTGATTCTGAACCAAACCTGAAAATTTGGCCGGTGATCAAAAAATAATCCTGTATACACCAATTGTCGGATATTGTAGTACTTTGTGCTGCGGACGCATGTTCCATAAAATCTCCGAGAAATTGTAAGCTTTTTTATACGGGGCAAACGAGCAACGACGGGTCATTTTCATGACTACAGAGGCTCATAGATATACCTACGCCTAGAGGTTATACAGATGCGTTACCCTCCCTCCTCCTCCCCCCTCCGCCGGCTACTTACACGCCGCACGAAACGCGACAGCACAGCTGTCACTTTACGCCGGTCTCGTGTAAGTGAGATGTACCTCCCCGGTCGTGCCGGCACTATTGTGTGTGCATGCATGCAGCATGGCGCACTTTCTAAACTGTGACTGAAATAGACAAAAGTTCAATTAAAAGAACAGAAAACTCGAACCTTCTTCTCCAGTGGGCCGCCGGAAACTCATAGACGACCAGGCTGGCGCAGTGGTGCAGAACTCGGATTAGTGGAGCATGTTGCGCCAGGGATCGCGGGTTCGAATCCCGCCTTGGTCATGGATGTTTAGCTATGTATTATATGTATTTCTATAATAAAAATCTTAAATATGTAAAATTTCTAAACTTTACAAAACATATTAAATATATTCCGTTGTTTAGTACTCGTAACACAAGTCCTTACGATACTTAGCACGGGGCTAGACTAGCGTGGTGTGTAAAGTCCACAGATATTTCTTTATTTATTTATTATAGACCGCACGAAACACGACAGCGCTTTGTGGCGGTATCATGAGCGAGAGTTATCTCCCCGGTCGTGCCTGCTAAATTCGGAGCAATGCAGCTAAGCACAGCCTTTTACTAAGCGAAAGCGGTACAGCGAACGTCTCTATAGGCATTCATATATTATTAATGCATTTAAAAGTACGTCAAGTATGTCATAAATTATTATGATTTATTTTTTATTTTATTAACATTGCCTTCGCAGTACATAAACAGCAAAATTTATTTGAACACTAATGTTAGTTAATACTAATAATAATAATAATTTATCTGTGGAACTGCGGACACCACGTTAGCCGAGCCACGTGCTAAGTACAGTTATGATTTGTTTTATTTATTTATTTTTTTTATGGTATAGGGGGGCAAACGAGCAGTTGTAGCCATTTTCATGACTACCGACGCCCATAGACATCGGCATATAGACTATACAGATGCGCTGCCCCCCTTTCTCCTCCCACCTCCATGAGCCACCGGCTACTTACACACCGCACGAAACGCGACAGCCCAGCTGTCACTTCACGCCGGTCTCGTGTAAGCGAGAGGCACCTCCCCGGTCGTGCCGGCCCAATTCGGCTGCATGCAAGCATGCAGCGTGACACTACCTCTTACTAAATACGCACTACTCTTATGCGTACAGGAAGACAGAAAATGACCTGGACAGGATTCCAATTTGTGACCGACGTAACATGCACGGCAATCCCGAACCGTTCCACTGCTGACAGCGCCATGTACATGCAATTCAATATTTTGATTTCCTTATTCACTTGGAAAATAAATTTAAATGAAACTAATATTTAAGGGTCGCCCCCATACAGATATCTTTATTCTTCCCTTTTTTTTTTGGTTTTCTTATTCATTGTTTATTTTGTACATACTTTAATTACAATTCGTCAAAATAATATTTTTTTTGTATTTTAAACATTATTTTAATACGTTTGTTGGGCCTTATACATAAAGAACATATATTTACATCATCTCAATATAAAACCCAGCTGCGGAAAATACCACGATTGTGATATTGTTGAAAAACAAACACGTATCAAGTTTTAAAAGTTGCGCAATAACCTTCGACACCGATGCTCTGTCGGCCGCGGACCACAAGGGCCCGTCTGTCTGCCGGACACCGGGCCCTCTGTTCTGTCGACACGTTATCTTACGAGGAACTCCTCAGGGGAACTTACTGGGTACCATCTTGTTTGTTCTTTACACGTTTCCTGGTATTTGTGGAGTGTTTGCGCGCCGGTTTGTCTATTGTCGTATATTGTCGGAGTAAGGCGAGGTCTTGTAGTTTGACTACACTAAAATTTTTGAAGTGAAAACTTCTTTAGAGGTTTTAGTTTGATATGATATGATGAAAACTTGCAATTGCTTAAATATTTATAAAATGTTTAATAATATATAATATATATAATAATAAAATAATAACAATAAAAAAATATTTATAAAAAAAGCAACTTTAAGTGCCGACATAATGCCGTCTTAGTCAAATATCGGGTACGGCCATTTCTATAAACACTATAAATAATATCTGTCGACTGTACACACCACGTTAGGTTAGGCCCATGCTAAGTACCGTAAGGACTTGTGTTACGGGTACTAGACAACGGAATATATTTAAAATGTTTTATAAATTTAAGAAATTTGATATATTTAAAAGTTTTATTATAGAAGTACATACAATACATAGATAAACATCCATGACCATGTCGGGATTCGAACCCGCGACCTCTGCCGCAACATACTCCTCTTATCCGAGCCCTGTACCACTGCGCCAGCCTGGTCGTCAAAGACGGCCAAAAAGACTAGCCAACATATTACGTGTAACACCTCTTCCTTCCTGACAACGCTGTGTATTTTTTCGTCCGGGACTCGAACCTAGGCATTCACTACATGTGGCTGCACAAACTCAGCACTAGACGGCGAGGACGCTGTACTACCTACGTAGTCGCATGACCTAATACAGGTCCTGCGGTTTGCCTGTTTACCCTGCGCCTAGTTTTCCTGTACGCCGCGGTTATTATTAAACATTACCTAGACTTGGTGATCAACATCACCACCTACCCGGCCCCTGCTCAACTGCATTGAGTCCATCTGTGAACGTGACTACTGTAAGATACTGATATTGACTTAGCATAAACTTAAGAAATCAATTACTACTTAGCATAGAATTTAAAATAGCCTTTGAAAAGTTCTTTGAACGGATTCTGTGCACTAGCTAAAGAGGACGTGGGATAACTTAAGTTATAAACTTATTTTTTCCCATGGCAGAGGGACATTTTTTCGGGATAATAACTATCCTATGTGTTAATCCAAATTACTCTCTATGTGTGTGCCAAATTTAATGAAAATCGGTTCAGCAGTTTTTACGTGTAGGAGTAAAAAACAAACAAACTTTTGCATTTATAATATTAGTAGGATAGGATTACCTATAAAGCTGAAGCTGTATCTTTAAACATGCTAATCTCAGGGGCAACTGCCCTGATTTGAAAAATGTATTGTTAGAAGGCGAATTTATCTTTATACCATTACATTGAACTATATTACTATCGTACGTAGTAGTAACAACTCACTGTACTATTACATACTAGCTTCCGCCCGCGGCTTCGCCCGCGTGGATTTCGGACTTCAAAAATTATTCAAAATTTTAACTTATGTTATTCTGATATGAAAGCTATATTAATGTAAAGTTTCATGAAAATCCGTCCAGTAGTTTCGGAGATTAGTCCGAACAAACGGACAAACAGACGAACAAAAAAATTAAAAATCATAGAAGTGTTCTATTACTATTTTAAAATCGCCCCCAATTAGTTTTTCGTAAATATATTCAATGTACAGACACTAAAATTTTACTGTTTAATTATATGTATAGATACAGTTATTTATACACACTTGACGCCACTACCAACAGAAGCGAAGCACGCGGGTTACTCGAGTGAACCCGCTCGGCGCTGCTAGTTACCGCGAGTCCCGGCCGGGGCAGGCTGCAGTGACATCCGGGACGACTTGGTAACCGGGCCAAGGATCGCGCGACCCGGTCGGCCGGGTATTGATCCTCCGCTGGCCCGACACTTCGCTGGGCTGCCACAAGGTCATTAGCATTGACAAAAATGTACCTGCTTAAATATAATCCTATTAATATTATAAATGCGAAAGTTTGTATGTTTGTTTGTTTGTTACTTCTTCTCGCAAGAATTGCTGAACCGATTTTTATGAAATTTGGCACACACAGAGGGTAACTTGGGTTAACACATGATAGTTTTTATCCCGAAAAATGTTCCTATGGGATGCCCTGGGATGATCTTTTTTCCACAGAATTTACGCGGGTGAAACCGCGGGGCGCAGCTAGTATAATATATCATGTCATTCTACAGTTTTAATGATAAGACGATGATCATCATCATCAACATCAGCACCAGCCCTTATCGATTAGATTCGTCGGTTAGGCAACATTCAGAAAGCTTAATTATGTTTTCACGAGAGGAGAAGAAGTCTTTAACCAATGATAGTAATATGAAGTATTTATCATCAGGTATACACCAGAGAATAAATACCAGGAAGGAAGATAAAAATCTAATTAGTTAATAGAAGTTGTATAAAAAGTATCCATTAACTAATTAATCGATTGATAAATTCGATGTGACTCAAAGTGACAAAGGTACACTCCATTTTCTACTATCTATTTTTAGTACCTACAGGCCCTTTTTTTCGCTTTGGATTGCTCTAAGGTATTCCCAGGTTGCGGAAAACCGGGAATGGTTTCGAACGAACGCGATGACATAAAATCGCGACTCCACCAACTGGTGCCCTAGGATGCTCTAAGGTAAACTACCTAGGAAGTTTTGTAGTTCATTCCAACAGCTGTATTGTCGAAAACCTAAGCAATTTTATTCCTACCTGGTGCATTAAATCTGTAACCTTTTTTTTTATTTTTTTATTATAAGATAAGGGGCAAACGAGCAGTTGGTAGATGACTACCGCCGCCCATAGACATATGCAAAACTCGAGGCTTTGCAGGCGCGTTGCCAACTAATCCTAAGTAGTTATGACTACAATAATAGAACTTTACCGGATTTTATCGAGGTTTATTTTACAAGCCCAAAGTTTGAGAAGCTTTACAGCAACCACGGTCACGGATGAACGGCCTATATATTACAATAGTTGCGCCCCGCAGTTTCACCCGCTTAAATTTCGATGCCGTGGAAAATCAGCCCATGGCATTCTATGGGAACACTTTTTCGGAATGAAAACTATCTGATTTGTTAATCTAAGTTACCCTCTATGTGTGTGCCAAATTTCATGAACATCGGTTCGAAAAACAAACAAACAAACAAACAAACAAGCATACAAACTTTCGCATTTATAATATTAATAGAATGAGTAATATTCGCGTATACTTAAGACGTCATAATATTATGTTTACTTTATAATGAATGTAAGACCAAATATTCTGGCTTTGATCAGTTATTTCACTAGCAGAAATCTACACCATTTACGAGTGACATAGGCTATATTTAATTAGTAGTTACGCCATGTTTACTAGGTGGTAGAGTCGACGACGACTCTCCCGGACATTCAGACGCCACCGCTTTAACTATTCCTTCCGTGGAATGACAATGCTCGTTATTGTCGTGTTTCAGTCGGAGGGTAGCCGGTGAACTCCACACGCGCAGGAGGCTGAAAATCTAGCCTCAGGTTGGCAAGTCACCATTACCACCTTTCATGTGTATAGGCGACGGCATTTCTAACCATCTAGAAATCAGTCTGCTTGTTAGCCTTCCACTGAGATAAAAAAAAATGTAGCTGTGCCCGCGTATCGTCTATCCCAAGGGAAACTTTGATAAGTTCAGGAATTAACGCCCAACGAATAATAATAATAATAAATAATCATTATTGCACATACACCAATAGAAATAACAAAAACAAAATAATATACAGGAATGTACAATGCAGCGACCTTATCGCCTTAAAGCGATATCTTCCACAGAAGTATTGGCTGGAGATATTAGAATGCCTTAAAAAAATGAGAAATAGACAGCTAGTATGATATTTTATAGTTTTTATTCCGACATATAAACGAAACCGCGGCATAAACATAGCGCGTTCATTTTACAATAAAGTGTTATTGTAAAGTGACGCCGGGTGAAAGACCAGGTCACGCCGGCATCGGGGCCAAGGATCCTGCACCGTATTGATCCGGTGCGAGAGTGCGCACTGATGCCACGAGATCGCCACGACACTGTTGTCAGGGTGTGCGGTGTGGCGAGGCAAACCATCAAGCACCATACACTTCTACAGACTTAGGACATTATAGTGTGGTTCCTATCATTTAGCAAATCTCTGGAAAGGATATGATTACAAGTTAAATACTGTTAGTATACTGCGAGTACTACGAGTGTACAATCGTATTGTAATGCAGCAAATCTGTAATGTATAAATAGTTCGTATTTTGAGGACACCCGCTGTCCCTGGAGTTGAGGACACCCGCTGTCCTCGGCGACGATAATAATAGCATAACCTATTAATCGCAACAAGTCCGGTTTACCATCTCCCATTAGTCTGGGAAAGAAGGGGGGGTCTGGGACAGACCCCCCCTTCTTCCTATCGACCACAATTTACAGGGGCTCGAGTTAACGCTCGCCTCTCATATAGATGAAGCTGTCCTAGGCATTTTGCCTGCTTTAGCGTAGAATCTATCTAAAAAAAAAAAAAAAAAATTTNTTCGTATTCTTCGATATAGTCATGGGGAAACGCTCAAACGTAGTCAACAAATGGCTCAGACTGCTCATAATCTCCCTGCCTAGATTATTTTTTAACTTTCTCGCTAAAACTATAAAAATTTTAATGAAAATTTGTATAGATAGCATGAGACTATCCCAAAAATGCAATTGGGCTTTAGATATTGGGTTGGCATTGTGAAAACTGTTATATTCTCTAGTTGGTTCGGAGTTTTTTTTAATAATCCGGTTTCTGCTAATATAATATATAATAGTTCCCAAAAAGACTTTGGTAAGAGGTAGTGCCACACTGCATGCTTGCATGCAGTCGAATTGGGCCGGCACGACCGGGGAGGTACCTCTCGCTTACACGACACTGGCGTAAAGTGACAGCTGTGATGTCGCGTTTCGTGCGGTGTGTAAGTAGCCGGTGGCCCATGGAGGTGGGAGGAGAAAGGAGGGCAGCGCATCTGTATAGCCACTATGCGGATGTTTGTGGGCGTCGGTAGTCATGAAAATGACTCCGATTGCTCTTTTGCCCTCCTATATCATAAAAAAAAGACTTTGTAAACAGCACAGCTATGAAAATAAAGGCAGCCTGCGATTGATAAAATCACACGGATGGTGATGAATTTAACGTACATGACGCACATTGTAAAAATAATGCATTATGTAACT
>LUGF01038629.1:208817-221081 GCA_001625245.1 Calycopis cecrops | reverse complement strand
GCTCACCGGCTCTGTTCCCCAACGTGCAATTCTCGACTCCCTACAAAGAGGGCTCACTATTCGATCTTTCTGGAATATGACATCACTGAAAAATATAAGTCGTCATCGTCTTCGTCAGTCCTGGTTTTTGCAGCTTCGTCAGTCCTGGTTTTTGCAGCTTCGTCTTTGCATATTCTTCCTCGTAGTGCGTAAATGTCTTCAGCAGACGAAAACTTGATTCTGTTGATACTAAATCCTGATGATAGACTGGGCCCACTGTAGTCCGCAAGACGCCATCCGACATTAGATTTCGCTCGTTATTGTACAAGTCACATTCTCATAGAACATGGTCTCTGGTCTCAACTTCACAACTGGCCACAAGGGCAGGATGGCCAATCACACAACGCCATTTTTGCAGGCGACCTCTAATCACACGTGCTCTGTTAGTATCTGCGAACTAACATCCCCCATTGGTGTGCCAGACGCGATGTAACTTCTGGAGTGGAGTAGTACAGCTCCCTTCCGGCTCAACCCAGCGTGTCTGACAAGCGAAAATGACATCGCCCGCGATTGAGCTTTTCTTTTTTTTGCGTTAATGCCCTTAAGCCCCTCTCCCAACTCTATGTTGTGAGAGCGTCGACACCAAATGGCTCCAGTATATGTCAGGATTGCAACATAGATTCCGTGATACAGGAGCCTAAGTGCCCGGCACCTCACACCTCACGAGGAAGTAGAGACACATGAGAAATTTCCGAAAAAAGAGAAGTCTTTCGTTTGGCGGCCTTCTCGGCTATCAAAACCGCAAGCAGCGCAAAGGATCTAGCATCATCTATGTGTACTTTAAGCACCTTAATCACAGATACACTTGCGATCGAGGTATCCGAATGTACGGGTCCGCCTTTGAAATATGTCTTAATTTTCATAGTCTGGGACTTGGCTGCGAAAAATATTAGCCTATTACGGATACCCCAATCTGTCAAACTTGAAGATAGTTGAACATTTCTATCGGATAACGACGCGCGACGGAACCACGATCGCAAGCGTCAAATCGTGCGAGTAGACCACAAAACTTAAATCTTCTTGCACCTCTTGACAATTTAAAGAGATCATTCAGGAGGAGTTCCCATAATCTGGGGCCGAACCCAGAGGACATCCCATTGTGGAAACCTTCCGAAGAGTGCGGTGGCCGACTGTGAAGCCTACATTGCGGTTACAGAAATAGTCTGATAGATGTGAAATACTCATAGATTTTGCTTTTAATATAATCATTGGCCACCATGCGTATTATCGAAGGCTCCATAGATATTCAAAAGGACGAGCTGGACGCACACATAAAATGAGGAATTATCCGACTATTTAGAACACGGATTTTAATGCGCCAACAGTAGAACGCCTCTAACGAAGCCATGAAGATTTTCAGAAATACCATGATGTAAATTATGAGGCGTTCTAAAACTTTTCCTTGTAGTAATCCAAATCCAATAAAGTAATCGGCCGGTAAGCCTTCGGATCCGTTAATGACTTGTTATATCCCTTTGACAACACTATCCGGAAAGACCCCTTCGGTGACACACGCTGTCTATATTATCAACATCATTTCAGCGGAAAATATTGAATTTAGCCCTCGAAGAGATCCCGATTCAGAGAAAGTTGTCGGTCAGTAAGGGACCCAGTTTTAACGCCACTGGTTTTTTTTAATTCTATATCAAAGCTAAGGTTTGCAAAGACTTAGAAATAAAGTTGATAAAATGCGGAATAGTACGTGTGGCACGTGGCATTGTGCGCAGTTATTTTTTTTGTAATTTGTATTTATTTTGTAGACGTTCGTTATTATTTAAATGTGCGGACTGCGATAGGACTTTAGTTATTAACGTACAGACTCCACAGGGGGTTGTACTGTAGCTTAGGCCTTCGTATTTAGGTTTTTAGTTTAAAAAGTCACGTACCTATATAGACAATTTTTATTAAGGAACTTTAATTTTAAAGCAAAAATACACCAGTCACCATGATGATATCATCAAATGCATTTCTGCGGCTGGGCATAACAGTACTAATGTCTTTGTACATCGGACCTACATATGGAATTGACTATTATCAACCTGAGCAAGTGCACATCGCATTCGGATGTAAGTATTTTCTTCAAATTCTTATGAATAAAGGTTTAAAGTAAAACACGCCACGTTCCCTTTAAACTTTAAAGGAATATAGTACAGTTTATTAGAAGTCAAATAAATCCTAAAGTACTTATGCAAAAATGAATCGTGTACGAGTTATTAATTTTATTCTTTTTTTTGCGAGTTTAAAAATTAATAATTTTTTTTTTCATTCTATCATATTTTTTATGGTACACACACACAATAAACGATAATTTAAAAAATGCTATCTTCAAACATTTTTAAATCAGAGCTCCAAAACCGTACAAGATATCGATTTTGAATTTTTTATTTTTTTTTGATGGCGTAAGTTTTCTACAAAAAAAGACTATGGATCGAACCTCGTTTTGGATCTACGGACCCACCATCCTTGCTCACTCGTTATTTAAATACTGTGGATAAATAACTTCATTGGAATGAACAGGCTAGGCAAGTAATGAAATGTCTATTTAAATTGAAAAATTTGAAATGGTGATAAGTTGTTGAATCCGAGGGTGAGAAAATAGATGTTTGATCACGGTGCAAAAAAATATTCTGTGGTTGGATAAATTATTTAATAATTGGCATTGCATATCTGTTTTTATTCATGTTCATGACTCCTAACGACCATAGACATCCGGATGCAGATACAGATCTTACAGTTGTGTTGCCCTCCTTCCTCCTCCCTCCAGCACGGGCCACCGGCTACTTTTAAGTTATACACCGTACGAAACGCGTCAGCACAGCTGTCACTTTCCGCCGGTATCGTGCATTAGGCTATAGATAAACTTTAAAAGATGTCCATATATTTTTTTTATTTTAAGTAATTGGCGCTCGCGGACAAACCGAGCAAACAATAAAACTCCCGCCGCCTGCCGTCCTATACAGATCTGGGATCTGTCAGCAACAGGGCACCTCAGCGACTGGCCCCTTAAGGAACCAAACTTTCTAAAAAAAGAGAGGCAAGGTAACGCAAAATACCTTGACGCACACTGCAACAGTGACAACGTCAGACCCTACAACGTCCAGGTTTCCATCCTGACCCCTGGGCCCAATATTCCAAAGGAGCACGACAACGATTTGTCAGTCGTCCAGTATATGGAAGTCAACACATAGGCTATACATATGCGTTCCATCTTCCGTGCCCCCACCTGGGCAACCGGCTACTTACAAACTCCACAGCATAGGACTTTACGCCGGCGTCTTGTAAGTGAGAGGTACCCGGATCGTTCCGGCACAATACGTCTTCATGTGTGGCACTACCTCTTACTACTAATACAATAACAGCGGCAGTGCAACAATAGAGATAGCTGGTTACTGATTAGTAAGAGGTAGTGCCACGCTGCACGGATGCATGCAGCCGAATTGGGCAGGTACGACCGGAGAGGCATCTTTCGTTTACACGAGACTGGCGTAAAGTGACAGCGGTTCTATTGCGTTTCGTGCTGTGTCTAGGTAGTCGGTGCACCACGGAGGGGCGATGAGGAAGAAGGGCAACGCACCTGCATAACCTCTATGCGGATGTCTATGGGCGTCGGTAGTCATTAAAATGGCTCCTACTGCTTTTGAAACGTTGTACTGTAAAAAAGCGCCTTACACTTATATTTGGTCACAGACAGCCCCGACGAGATGATGATCACATGGACGACTCTCAACGACACCGAAGAGTCCTGCGTGAAGTTCGGAGAGCAGGGCCTGGACAACGAGACTAAGGGCCACATGCGCCCCTTCATAGACGGAGGCCACGAGAAGCGCACCATATATATGCACAATTGTATGCTGAAGTCCCTCAAGCCTGACACTAAATACAGTACGTGCTATAGTTATAGACAGTTTACTCTTCTCGACCTTTACACGAAACCGGCTTATGGGCGTCGGTAGACATGAAATTGGCTTCGATTGCTCGTTTGCCCCCCTCAAAAGAACCATCAGGCAGTCTATCCGTACTATGATAACACTATCAATATACTTGTGCTGCTGTTACTTGCAATGTTGCAAAGGTAGTGGCTAACGCGTGCCTTATTGCACAATTGTCTATCATATATAATAACCCAATAAATAACAATTTTATCATAAAAAATGTTTTCATCGATACAATATTGTAATCAAAGATGTTGTTAAACAAAATTGTTGTTATCAAACTTCGTGTCATATCGGCTTCGTGTCATAGCTGTGCTAGGCGTATCTCTATCTTCATAACTCTATGGTTGTTTATTTTTGTCTGTCACTTTACGCCGGTATTTTTCAAGCGAGAGGTATCTCGTCGGTCGTGCCGGCCCTATTCGGCTGCATGCATGCATGCAGCGTGGCACTACATCTTACTACGTCTAGTGGTAAATGCCATATTTTACTATAGGGTTGCCATGGCCACCTCCTACCTTCATCAGATCCGTATGTCATCTTGCCCAAGTAATTAAGCGAACATTCACTCTATCACATTTTTATTTTTGGAATAGAATATAGTAGAACGTCATCTAGGTGTAAATTCTTCGTAATTTTTTTTTAAACCCAAACACGTAGTTGCTACATTTTGTTGAATAGTTCCCATGGCCGCATTCCGTCTCCATCAACAGATTTTGTTTGTTTGCGATTATTCGATGACCGAATCCCTTGTTAGGTATCTACTCGCTAAAGGAATTGGCCGAGACAGCGGCTATCGTTTGCCGCCGAAGCTTTCCGCTTAGGGGCGAATTGGAAGCAGGGCGGGACGGCACCCCGAGGCCCCCATGACTGAAAAATAATTCGTTATCGATCGACCGTAGACCGCCACGACCCGAGAGAGTCGCAAAACCGACGGCTTGACGTGCTCTCCGAGGCATGCGTGTGCAACACCACCTACTTCCTGACTCAGGACTGTTATTAATAATTGAAAAACATGATGATGTCACTTTTTGGTTCCATCCGGAGTCCGAACCCGGGAACGCACAACTGCATCCCTCAAGAGCGAAGTACGCATCTATCTGGTCCGGGCTAGTCTTACCTACACTTGCACGCCATGACACCTTTACTACCTCTGTCTTTACGCGATTCACTGTTACTTTGTCGTCAAAGTCCGTGAAACGTATCTCCGAATACTTGACAAGCATTTGCATCCCTGCCACCTCTGGAACACTAACTTTAGTAGGCCTACCAGAGCATCTAATTTTAGTCGTTGAAGGAACTGAGTATTTTGTATTAATTGGTTGCCGGTCGACTGATACATTCTAACAGGTCCTAATATCAAGTCTATACGTAACTACTGCCAGGAACACAACTCTTGTATTTTATTGAAATTTATTACAAATTAAGAAAACTTATTTCGTTGGAGTCAAACTGTCCGATAGTCCAAAAGGTGCAAATTTCAGTCACTAGTTGGCATGGCAGTCTAGATATGCCCTATATGGCGCCCTACGGTCTTTATATAATTGCTATGTGAGAAAGAAACGTGATCTCTTGCAAACTGCACATTTTATTGATGACTATTTGATGCAAGTTTCTGTTCTCAGAGTACATCGTGGGGGGTAGCAGGGGCTGGTCGGAGGAGTTTTCTTTTAAAACCCTACCAAAGGAAGGAGTGCTGCGCATAGGAGTGTACGGAGACCTTGGCAACACCAGCGCAAAGGTAATTATTACTTCTCTAAGCCTAATTACGACCTTCAATATGAAAATATATATATACCCTATAGAGACTAGTCAGTTAGGACGATCGAGCACTGCCAAGCCCAATACCAACAAACAGAAGGAAGAGAGGAGATAAACACTTTTTCCAGAACGTCCGTGCGGCCTAGATAGGTAAAGTACTCAAGATGGAAAATTTAAATAGTGTCATCTGCTCAGGATATTACTTAGCCTATTTACATCGGGTTGGTCTAGCCGACTCTCCCCCTTGCTCGTGTGGCTTGGGAGAGCCGAAAACCAGTGCAAATGTAATAAATGTTTGTTCAGTTCTAACCCTGGATTTATTGCGCAGTGGAAGTGACGATATACTCAAGGGACAACAGAAAGAACTTTGTCTGCGATTACGCAGAGCTATATTAAACTTAATAGGTGCAATTACCTTGTGTCTCCGGGGTCCGGCCTAATATAATATCACATTAACCTTTAAAACCTATGGCCATAAATTTCAAGCATGTAATGAGATATACTTAGCCTTCCGTGAAGCTGCAATCCGCCCGAAATATGAATCTTCTTAGGCAAGCCTCTCAAGCGGGGGTGTCAAAGTCCTTTATTTTCAACTTATACACAACACGAATCAATCACAAGTTCATTTAGTTAGGCAATTAATTTACACTCCCGATAATATCAAAAGGGGAACCAACACTCAACTTAGCAATCATAAACTCAAGTCTTAAATTATGTACGCGACCGGTCTCAGCGGTATCAAACAAGGCGTAAAACAATTAACAAGTCAGCGATCTCTCAAGAGATTCAACAACAATATGGCGTCTTACTCAAAACTCACGCGTCGCAACAGCACGGCAGCGACCGACGCGGCCTCACGCGGCCCACACCGGTATTACAATAATTATGCTGAACACGCCTAGATGGCATCACACGTGGTTTAGAACAATGTTATTTGCAATTTTATTTTTTTTTCTTTGTAACAGAACTTATGACTAGACTAGGCATTTACCTCAAAAAAAATTTGTTCAACAAATACATTACCTTTGTTTCACATGGTTGTCTGTCGGAATCCACAAGCAAGGTCTTTTATGTATTCCGGACATTGCATTTAGGTTTTCTCAGCTCGTTGTTTGTTAAACAATACATTTAATATATTAAACTTAATATTACGTGACCCAGCGGGAGATACCTTAATATATTGGGTTTAACAATCAGAGACATTAGATTGCTGTCTATGACTGTATATGCATCTCTTGACAACTCATCATATAGCTGGACGACTTAATGTTTTTCAACTATATTATAGTCAACTGTATTGTTCGAATTATTTAGCAGAGGTAATTAGATTACTAGGAGGGCTAAAATGTAAAAGTAACAGCACTTAAATTGTACTCAGTGGACGAAATTATGTAATGAGACAAAGGTAACAAAATTGGAATGTAGGTCAATATTAAAGATCTTAAATGTACCGCTTCAAAATATAATAAAATTATGAATGATATTCACCTATTGAAATATTAAATGTATAAAATGTAGAACTGTAAAATTAAAACAAACTTACTACACTACTCAACGCAAACACGGGCATCAGCTATCGACTATCGTCTGTCACGACTTGTACTCCTACTACGACGTAGGAATATTAAAGATTGATTGTATTGAGATTTTAGAAAGAGATAGTGCCGTGCTACATACATTCATGCAGCTGAATTGGGCCGGCACGACCAGGCAGGTACCTCTTGCATAAGCATGAATAATGTGTACTTCACGCCTTCACTTAGCGCCGGTAACGTGTTAACGTTTTCGGCATTAAGTGACTGCTGTACTTCGCTTCTCTAAACAGCCGGTTCCCCATGAAGTGGGGAGTAAGTAAGAAGGCAACGTATAATAGCCACGAAAATGGCTCCGTCTGATCGTTTGCCCCCTTCTACTATTTAAAAAAAACAGTATCTGTCGTGACGCGTTTCCGTTTCACTGCAGGCGCTGCCGTACATCAAAGAAGAGGCGGAACGCGACCACTTCGACTTTATCCTGCACCTCGGTGATTTCGCACATGACTTGCAAGACGATAACGCAAGGGTGGGAGACGAGTTCATGCGGCAGATACAGCCGATAGCCGCCAAACTGCCCTACATGACGTGCCCTGGGAACCACGAGCACTCATAGTTAGTATACACTACATTCTTCCTTTACAGGGTTATTTTTAAAACACCAGCAAGCTTTCAGATAGATAACTAGCATCTTTGACAACAACATTTGTTCCACTAGTTTTCTTAATTCGCTATTTCATTTTTTCATTCAAAAAATAAAATTTTTCGCACGAGCTTTATAAAATGCATTGTATAATTACGTAAGATCAGGTCAACAAATCATTAAAGTGTGCGGATGGGGAAAGCGAGGGCCAGGGGGTCGACCAGCTGGCCACATACGTGGGCGGCGCGGGACTTACAAATGCCACCACAATTCATCAAAAACTTAAAGGATCGTTCCAATTAATATATTGGTTTATGTCAAAATCCGTCGAAAAAATGTTGTAAAAGATGCGAGCTATCTATATCTGGGAGCTTGAGCGTGCTGTTGTGTTTCGTACAGTGAGTAAGTATCCGGTGGCCCATAGAGAGGGAGAAGGAAGGAGGGCAACGCGTCTGTATAACCTTTATGCGATCACCGTTAGTCATGAAAAGGGAGTCGGACCTTTTTGCCCTATTATACTATAAAAAAAAAAACGTTTATTCACAGCAACTTTAGTAACTACAAGAATCGCTTCCGCATGCCCACATCGGACCCGGACACTATGTTCTACAGCTTCAACCAGGGTCCCGTGCACTTTGTAGCCGTCGACACCGAGGCGTACTACTACTTCTGCTTTTACGGAGGGCTAGTGCTGGTCGACACACAGTACAACTGGTTGAAGGAGGATCTAGCTAACGCTGCAAAACCGGAGAACAGGTAGGCGAATACTGGTGATGAAGGTTCGATCGATAATTTCCACTCGCGATTTATGTCTAGGATGGGCACCTAATCCTAGGGCTAAACCTACAACTACAACTGCTGGGTTGGTTTTGTTAAAACATCCCAGCAGCTGTAGCTTTCCGGTAATAGCTGGAATGTTTAAACTTTAAGCTGCGCGTCCTTTTGCGTTGAAGACCGTTCCATATGTTGCTTTTTTCAATGCGTGCGAAAACGATTATCTAAACCTTGGCTCGAGGTTGATCATTACGTTTCTGAGTTTCTAACTAGTCACAGCATTTTTAAAAGCAAACTCTTTAGTTTTAAACTGGTACCGTCATCCCTCTGTGATTGCTCAATAGAAGGCGACGAATATGAACAAACCGCATATCACATCCTATGGGAGTGTAGTATTTGGCAAGCTGAGAGAAATGTAATGCTTGATAACATTCGTAGTGTTACTGGTGTAGTTTATTATAGCGACCTGGTGGTCAATTTAAGGAACTTTCGTGCATTCAAATAATTTCGTAATAAATATTACTGGCAGCAAATAAATATAACTCAACCATAATAATACCCTTGATAACAACAAAGTAACATAAGGCGTAATCCATATCAATTCATTTATTTATTTTCCCGTGGTGCATAGTAGCTGGGCTTCACCTGGCTGCTCTTTCTACTTCTTGACTTATTTAAGTCACTGCAATCTTGTACTGTCTCCCGTTTTGATTAGGGAGGGAAATTGGAATTACTCCCTACTCCTCCTACTTTCTTCTGATAGCATAGCAGCGGTGGAAACGAAAGGTGGGCCAAAACCCGTAAATGTACTATGACTGAATTTGCAAATCCCCATGGAGGTGGGAGGAGAAAGGGGGACAGCGCATATGTATATTCTCTATGCAGATGTCTATGGGCGTCGGTAGTCATGAAAATGGCTCCGACTGCTCGTTTGCCCTCCTATACCATAAAAAAAAAAAAAAAAATCCCGCTCGGCTCGCCCATGTGGAGCTGGTAAACTCCGCGCTTTCACCGGCTACACGCGTCAAGGGTTTTTTGACCTTATCTTCCTATGTACGCGATGCATTTATAATACTCGGACGAAAAATTAAATTTATAAATATGATTCATAGTAAAAATTTTGATATGAAAAAATAAAATAGAGAATTAAGAAATCTTGTAGAACAAATGATGTTAAAGATGCTAATTATCCATATCTGACAGCTTGATGGTGTTTTAAGAATAATCCTATATATATAGAAATAATCGAACACGATTACAAAAGCGTCCACTGTAACCTTACAGACAGAAACGGCCCTGGATCATCATGTTCGGCCACCGTCCCATGTACTGCAGCAGCAAAGGCGACGGCTGTTGGAACAAGTATCTGCAGAACAGAGTGGGAGCGAAGGGCCGCGGAGGTGAGTGCCCCTGTTGTTTTTAGGCCTTGAGTCTTGTTCGGACCCGGACCTAAATACTGGTGCGACTCGGATGTAGACCGACTCGAGTGGAGAAAGACTGCCGGATGGCGTGTGTATTTCAATTGCACACGTAAATTTGACTTGATATTGACATTATAAGGGAAGTTGGAAGCGGACGACATGACGCAGCAGCGGACGACGTGTAGTCGTTTCATGTCGTCACGACACGTCGTCACGACACGTCGTCACGACCTGCAGTCATGATTTTGAACCCGACTGCAGATGGCAACAGCAGATGGAATCCAGTTGATTCCGAGTGTTCCGTGAAACAAGATGTCTGACATGTTCAAAAATAGTGATCGCAGTTTTTTATACATTTTATTAGAAGAGGAAGAAGACGCTGATGACTTTTATTTAAAACATTTCCATTTTTTTCCAAATATTATCTTTTATGACCTTGTTGGAATAGTTTTTGTGAAATGCATCGTACAGTGCGGGATGTTGGGCCACCTGGTTTATAAGTTTATTTTCTTGAGAATCGGAAAAATTCATTTTGAAAAGACACTCATGGGACGTGTCGTTACTCCGGCGACAGCGGCACTACTGATTCGCGGTCGGGCGACACTGGCGTCTGCCGCTCGACGACGTGTCGCTAGCTTCGTGTCGCTAACTACAGAGGTAATTTCATAGAAATACATAGAAACCAGTAGAGTCGCTGCGACACGTCATCTGCTGCTGCCTCATGTCGTCCGCTTCTAACTTGTACTTTAATAGTCGTGTCAAAGTTGTTTTGTAGACGCAAAAACATGAAAATGAAAATGAAAAAGTTTTTATTCAAAATAGAATTACAAGAATTACTTTTTGAACGTCAATAATTAAATCTACCACCGGTTCAACCCTAGCCCTGTCCTGAGAAGAACCGGCGAAACAAACTCAGCGGGCCTCATGTTGTGATGATATGAAAAAGTAAAAATAAAAAATACAAATACATTTGCATATTGTTAATGATATAATACCCAAAGCCTACAACTGTGCGTTTCAGGCGCAACTTTTTACCGCGCATAACATAATTGTGGAATTTGCTGCCACAGTCGGTATTTCCGAACCGATACGATCTGGGGCTCTTCAAAAAGAGCTTACTCTCATTTAAAAGGCCAGCAACGCGCCAGCAAAGCCTACAGTTTTGCGGATGTTTGTGGGCGATGAGACATGAATACGTAACATTTTGTGTGTCCTAGCGCTGGAGCCACTGCTGAATGAGTACGGAGTGGACTTGGTGTTGTGGGCACACCAGCACAGCTACGAGCGCTTGTGGCCTGTGTACAACCTGACGGTCTATAACGGCACAAAAGGCCCGTATATCAATCCCAGGTGAGTAGACTAGCACTTAGCACATTATAATAGGCAGATATCTCCTTCCTAGTTAGCTATGCTACGTTCAGAACCTACTAATAATTTTTACGAACATAATTTCTGTATTCCTACCACGGAACTTGGAGATAAGAAGGTGACACCACTTAACGGTTAAAGCGGCGCTGATATAGTCGATAATGATCTTAGAAAGAATCACGTTTTCATTACCTACCACTGAACGCAGTAGCGATGGTGCGTCTAGACTACACATCAATTACATGTATCTGTAAACTGTGGTCCGGACGGTCTATAATGAATATTGTAGTCGCCATATTTATTATCTATTTTATGTTATAGTGGAGTGCCTGGAGCATATAAAACGGCAAAACCTCGGACTAGAGTTACAGTGAATGGATTAATAAGATCGATGTGGGATATTGTTTTTTAAACTATAAATAGCAATGTTTATCCAATATTTTTTTGTGCATTTCACTTTTTTTTTTTTTTATCAAATTATTATAAAAAAATATAATGTTTGACCATATATTTCACTTAAAACAGTATTTTTTTTATTTATATGTTAAATCTTACCCGAGTAGACATATAGAAACATTTTTCAAAGATACCTGTGTATGAAAATAGCAGTAGGGATAATATATAAACTTAAACTAAAAACATAAACTCAAAATATATGCTCATTTCAGTAAATTAATACAATCCGAATAATATTTTGTTGCAAGTGTCTATAAGTCGGTTATATCAGAAATCCTTTTATGGATATCTCGATAATAATCAGTTTTCTGTACGGCTATAAATTTGTCATCACTGCC
>LUGF01038629.1:188706-208738 GCA_001625245.1 Calycopis cecrops | reverse complement strand
AAAAAAAAAAAAGTGAAATGCACAAAAAAATATTGGGTAAACATTGCTATTTATAGTTTAAAAAACAATATCCCACATCGAACATATTAATTCATTCACTGTAACTCTAGTCCGAGGTAAAACCCCCCAGGAACTCCACTATTATACTTGGGACCAAATTAGAAGCCCGATTTGACGTTTGTCACTTCAGATGACGGGATAACTTTGTAAGAACGTTTACGTAACATAACGAAAAATACAATTCGAAATCCAATTTAACAACGAGTATAACGAGTAAGGTAAGCGTCAAATTTTCATGTGCAAATTTCTGTTAAAAAATGATTCAAACACGAATTAATGGGTCGCCTGGATGAGGTTATACCGGCGGATTGACAGGTGCAATACTGGACCGTTGTTAAACAATTTTTATATCAAATGAAATCGCTTATGAGGAAAATAGAATTTTCTTACAAACAATGTTTGAAAAATGAAAAATGATAATAAATGTATAATTACTGTATTATTAACTATTTTAATACATATTTTAACTGTATTTAGATATGCAATATGGATATTTTGTTACTATAGAAAATGATCGATATAATCAACATTCAACCCAACAACAATAATTGATGTCACTGAATGGCTCCAATTGCTTGTTTCCCTCTTATACGATAAATATATGTTGTATTATTTATTTATGATGTTGTTGCTTCAGGGCTCCGGTGCACATGATTACCGGGTCGGCGGGGAGCAAGGCGAACACAGACGGCTTTCTAAGTATGTTTTTGGAATTTACACTCTACTATACTACTACTATTACCCTAGAAAATATCATTTTTAAGTCCCACGGTATGTAAAAAAAATAAAAGTAAAAGCGTGATTAAGGCTGTGTAAATCAGAGCTTAGGCTGTCACAGACTACGCAAATTCGGTAAGTTATCTGTATCTGAGCGTATATCTGTCAATATCACTCTCTATACTGAACTGGAGCACCACATACTACTCAGACAACTTATATTTTACAGTCACTTATCTGTAGGCACAGACATATATTGAAGGATGGTTTTATACGTAAATCTTATCGTATCTGCTTAGTGTGTGACAGACTTAACGCTTTACCTCATTTAATAGCTACGCCAGGATTTCAATGTATTGACCAGGTCCGCACACGGTGTTTTATTCCGCCGATCGCAGTAGGTCAACGTAGATGATTCTAACAGACAATTGCAATAGAAACTTTTTGAACTATATATTCCCAAAAATCTCTTGAAGATTTTGTTTAGGCACTTCTTTTGTATCTTTTTAATGGATGTCTATCAAAATACAAGCCAGTCTAAATGTAGGGACACTGTATAGAATGTATCGATACTGTACTCATGTACTCACAAACTTTTTTGAAAATTAGGTAATCAGGCATCAGTACTATTTCATTCGGATTCCTGAGCATGTGGGCAAATCCTTTAGTGTAGAGGACATTCCAGTTCCTCCTCAGACTCCTAATGTATTAATTTAATATATTCACGTGCCAACTTATATGCAGGGTTATTTTTTGATCACAAATTTTAAAATAAGGAAGTAAAAGTCAACCCAAGAATGTGTTTAAATATTATCATCTAACTTTAATATTTTTTACACAAACGTCAATTTGAAATGGTCCGATAAAATAAATCTATTGTTCGCACATGAAGAGTGCAACTTTCAACAGCGCGGGGATGTGGACACTGGCGCCGTTTCTTCGAGAGTCGAAGTACATAGTTCACAATTGCTGCATTCGAAGCGCAATAATTCACGCGTTTTGTTTTTTGCTTAGGACAAACATAATATGATATTAATTATTTTCTTTATTTTTTTTATTTCATAAATCGAATGTATTATCGATTCTGTACCGAATCTGAAAATTTTATACCGATTTTCAGTAGACAACTCTGTTCATATACTTCAGTCGTAAACCCAACTTTTCTAGCTGTACTTTGTTTTGTACTAGTACTCGATATTGGCCAAAAAGTGCTCATCAAGGTAAAGTATCGATACAAACTATCGATACTTTGCTCGTCTCCCTAACTGAATTACGTATATTAGGTAAGTAATTAATTAACCGGAGACGCTCTGTTGAAGTAAAAACAGCGATGTTCCATTACGGAGAGACATAACAATTTATAAGCTAGTGTGAGGTGAATCTCCAGTTGATTAAATACTCAAAGGTTGAATACGTTTGATTCGTGTGGTTACTTGCTTCTATTTAACGTCTGTTAGGCTCAATTCACACCAAAAGCGCGGCGAAGCACAGCGAAAAGGAGCGCACTTTCAGTGTCATATAAATTTAAACTTTATTTTCATTGCTGTAGTACTTATTATCGAATTCTCGCGACTTCCGCGCGGATTCCAGCGAATTCTCGCGCAGTCGCGGGAATCCGCGCGACTCGTTCGAGTTTCTCATGCGATAATAAGTATTATAGTTATTATTATAAAGTTGAAATTCATATGACACATAAACTGCGCTTCGCTTCTCTGCGCTTCGCCGCGCTTTTGATGTGAATTGACCCTTAAGTTTCAAGTGTCGTTTAGTTTCATGTTTTTTTTTGTAGGGTTGTCTGGTTCTGCGACTTGTTTGGTCATCTTGTGACGCTAATGTATGTTTCAGATGTCTCGGACCCGTGGAGTGCCTTCCATTCGACCCACCACGGGTACTCGCGTATGACCATCTACAACAACACTCACATACATTTTGATCAGGTAACATCTGCTCAGCGAGGCAATAACTAGCAAACGATGCCGCAGTTCACGCTAAACGATCCGAGTCGCGTTATTAAGTTTGTATTCCGTAAACATGTGTAAAAGCGTTTGGAATTTTGCAAACCACAGATCCTATTAGGATTATAAATGCGAAAGTTTGTATGTTTGTTTGTTTGTTTGTTACTCCTTCACACAGTTTACTATAAATGCAAAAATCACTTATCACTATGAAACCATTTCGACACCAACTGCAAGACTGTCGAAAGTAAGAAGTTTAAAGTTTTTTTAATGGAGGAGCGATTATAATCCGATTAAATGATTCTCTAAATTTTAGGCCGAATACGGCGAAGCAACAAGGAGTTTTATGATTTTGTCAGGCGTGTATGTAAGTATGTATGTATGTTCATCTGTGCCCTTGTAGTTTCAAAAATATTTATCCTAATTGGACAAGTAAGGTATCGTTTCTTTTTTTTATGGTATAGAGGGGCAAACGAGCAGTTGAAAACATTTTCATGACTACCGACGGCCGCAGACATCCGCATAGAGGCTATACAGATGCGCTGCCCTCCTTACTACTCCTACCTGCACGGGTCACCGGCTACTTACACACCGCATGAAACGCGAGAGCACGGCTGTCAGATTACGCCGGTCTCATGTAAGCGAGAGGTACCTCCCCGGTCGTACCGGCCCAATTCGGCTGCATGCAAGCATGCAGTGTGGCACTACCTCTTGCTAATAAACGCAAATATTGTCGACGTCTCAACTGTGCACTGGCTATGTAATGTCTTATGAAATTGTATGTGGTGCCATCTATTGGACAAAAAATGACAAATTAAAAAAATATTCTTCAAATGTGTCATGTCATGTTTGGTGTCAAATGAAAGGTTCAAAAATATATATATGTATATTATATATTGTTAGCTTTAGCTCGCCAGTTTGCGTTCAGCCGATAATTGGGAAAGATTTCTAAAATCACTCCTCAGACGTACAACGTTGATAAAAGCAAGATACACTAAATGAAACTACGAAACTATTTGCTATTGAACTATATTTTTTTTGCGTTTTTAAAAAAGTTTGCGAGCAGTTTACGAAAACACGTTTTTGCATGTTATATAGCATAATAATTAAGAAAAAATGTAAACATCCTTTGGACTGACCTGTCGTGACCTGCGTAACGAAACGGCGACGTATGACGTCGCATTTGTACCTACACAGCGAGCGGCAACCTCACACAGGTTAATGACCCTAGTCAACCGTATTCGCGGTCAGCTTACGTAATACGTGTACATAGTGCGAAAAACTTAAAAAAATTCCCGTGACTAAACTATTGCTCTAACTTATCTGACATTTCTTGTGTAGCCTGAAAATGATTTGAATTTTTTATGATATAGGGAGGCAATCTAGCAGTTGGAGACATTTTCATGTCTACCGACGCCTATAGACATCAGCATAGAAGCTATACAGAAGTCACAATGGAACACTACCGTTTTTTCGTTTACGCAGGGGAATATATTTATGTATGATACCTAGGAGCCCGGGTGGCCCCAGGACCTATGTCGGTCTATGTGTACCTATGTGCAACACCGAGTAAACCCCTGCCCCCTGGTGTCTTGAGCCTCTACAGTTAGAGATTCCTGGAGGTGCATGCAACAGGATACCTCCAGCGACAGGCTGGCCTCGGAAACCTATTGCCACATGACACCCACGGTGTACATTATCGTGTAAACTCACCTTTATATTCGGATATATGTTGTTCAGGTGGATGTTGTATTGGACGGAAAGGTCATTGACAGCATGTGGCTCGTGCAAGAGCACCACGAACCCTTAAACTTGTAAAGCAGATCACACAGAAACAAATGGCGGCTACTGGCTCCTATGACGTCACTAGTGTAGTGCATGGGACCAAATTGAACGAGGATGACGTTTAGTTAATATTATGATATTATGTAGTGGTTCAGCCACGATTACTAAGACCCCTCACTACGACAAGGTGGAGATCCGTCGAGGGGGGCATTACAATACAACTTAACCTGCCCTAAACCCATTGTGACATGACAGCCTCTGTGTACAGTAACATGTGAACTAATAAATAATTTGCGGATGTTTGTTGTTCAGGTGGACGTGGATAAGGGCGGCAAGGTCATAGATAGCATGTGGCTCGTGCAAGAGCACCACGGGCCCTTCAACCTTTAAAACGAAGCAGACAAGCGAGTGGCGGACGGTGGCTACTGGCTCCTATGACGTCACTAGTGTAGTGCATGGGACCAAATTGAACTAGGAATGACATTTAGTTAATATTATGATATGTACATTTATTTATAATGATAGCTAATATTATGATAGCTAACAGGTTGAGGGTCAAATGTAAAAAAAATATACAATAAATAAAATATCAGATTTGTTGTGTTTCACTTCATCATGAGCAACTGCTACACCACAACAACACATCTTCACGACTCCTACACATTCGTCTTGCTTCCTCTACTCATTACCTAATATATCTTTAGACAAACAGGCCGGTGGCTAAGCCAACTCTTGACGCCTTCCGACAATACCTTGTCTTGGTCATGTCTTAGTCTTCCCCAGAATTTACATTTTTCCCGTCCTAGTCCTCGAGCGTGCCCTTTCTCATTTTTACACCGACACTTTTTAGGGTTCCGTATCTCAAAGAGAAAAAACGGAACCCTTATAGGATCGCTTTGTTGTCCGTCTGTACGTCTGTCAAGACCCTTTTCTTTAAAACGCTTGAAGGGATTAAGCCGAAATCTTTGTCAAATACGGAGGTTAGTTACGTCTTGATGCCTTGAAAAAATCACACTTCTAAGTTAACACAATAAAATGTTATAGCCATTTATGCACAAATTTTGTATGAAAACGCACTTTTTCGAAAACCTATAGGCTACTTCCCGTTGAGCTATAATTCTGAAATTTGGCAAGAAGCAAGACCTTACATTATACATATAGGAATAAATCTAAAAATTGGTAAATAAAATTTATATCACTGGAAAAATCATTACCAACTTATGCATGTAGTTCGTTTCATACTAAATGTATGCAAGCACCCGCATATATAAGTTTGTCGCAAGGAAGTGTAATTTTCTCAACGTCTATAACTTTTGCTCATACCTCCCGTTCCTACGGAACCCTCGGTGTGCGAGTCTGACTCGCACTTGGCCGGTTTTTTCATACCTAAACTCTCTCTCACTTCATTGTTAAGACTATATACAAGGTTGATACAAGCGAGAGGCATTAAAAACTGCATATTTTGTGTATCGTTTCCAGGCCACACCACAAAAATCAGATCAATTGGAGCAATAGTTTAGCCACAGGAATTTTTCAAAGCTATTTCTCACTTCGTACACGCTGTATCGCAGCTGATCGCTGACTATGGCCGGCCGAGGTCATTAACCCCGTGCTCGCTGTAGTCGCCCGGTACAAAGAGTGTTAACAATTTTTCGCTATTTAACTTGTTAGAAAAAAGTATTGTCGTATACTTGCCCTAAACTTGTTTTTAATAGTTTCTGATTAACTGTAGGCACTTATAATACATGTGGTTTCATTTAATGCCTCTCGTTTTTATCAACCCTGTATAATTGTAACATGATAATTGTACTTTGTATTTGATATATCATAAAAAAAGGAAAAATGAACCCGCTGGCGTCGTCTCCGAACATACCTTTGTATTTTGAGCTCCTGGACGCTATTAACGTAGATACCAATAGCAAGTAGATATCACCAATGTTTGTCCAACGCACACACTACACTACAAATTCTTAAGAGCACAGCTCTTGTCGGTGGAGTCCCTTGGCCAACGCACGTATCTATCAATGCAAATATATTAAAAAATACTCTATGTTAAATTGAACTACAAAGTCAAAGTCTCCAACAAGTGTTAACAATGACATGCTTCAATCAAATTTTATGCCCATTGTAATAATAGACTATTTTAGCCACAGCTAGGCTGTGCGTTGCATAAGCTAGGGTTTAGGTCGCGCTGTGAAATATATTCAATTAAAAAAGAACTGAAACCCATTGATTATACAGGATTATTTATTGAAAACCGGCCAAATTAAGATTTAATTCAAAATCGGTAAATAATACATCTTACTAATATTATAAATGTGAAAGTTTCTTTGTTTGGATGTTTGTCTGTCAATCACGTCGAAACTACTGAACGGATTTTGATAAAATTTGTTATACATATAAGGTATTAGCTGACTTAGATTATAGAATAATTTTATCCCTTGGGATAAAGCAGGAATCGTAGGAAATTCAAAAATGTACATTGAATAATTTTTGATTGAATACTCGGGGCGT
This sequence comes from Calycopis cecrops, assembly GCA_001625245.1. Lineage (NCBI taxonomy): Eukaryota > Metazoa > Arthropoda > Insecta > Lepidoptera > Lycaenidae > Calycopis > Calycopis cecrops. Next base: position 201,707 of record LUGF01038629.1, on the reverse strand, counting down.
GATCTTCATTAAATATCGAAGCCAAAAATATAGTTTTTAGAACTTTTGTCTGCTTGTCTGAATGTATGTCCGGGCAAAACTAAAAAAAGTAGTGCATTGATTTACTTATTGCAGGAATATTAGGTACTAATAGGTCGGGTCAACATAATTATAGGCTACATATTAGGTATCACGCTACCTATATACATTCACAGGAGGAGCTGTGAATCTTTCATTCGGAAGAATTGAGAACCTCCACTTTTAAAGTCCAAAATCCACGCAGGCGAAAATGTGGGCGGAAGTTAGTTACAAGTAAGTATATTATATTTTTATGAAATAAGAATACTTTGTCCTTGTTAAAAACAACTGACTGGTGAAGACGCGACGCCGGTGTCACCAACCACCGCACTTTTTCCCCTTATGTAAAAAATAATAATTCACTCAAACCCCAAATAGTATCGCAAAGAGCACTAACACTACTGCACTATCGACGATCGCGTCATGCGCACATCACGCGTATCTAAATTCTAAATAATATAATTAAGCATTTTAATTTTCACACGCTCTTATTTGTTACTATGTAGCATCAATACTCTAATGATGAATATTATAAGAAAATTATAGGTTACATTTTAAGTGATGAAAGTTTACGTGGTGCACAAAGTCTATACATGACCTCAAGTTTAATATTTGGGAAAAAATAGTACCTACCTGTAAGTAATCTTGGTTAGATTGTTAGCTTAATTGTGAAAAGACGATTTCAAATATTTGAATACCCTTTAGAAAGCTTATTTTATTGTAAGTTACAAAAATAAATAAAATAATACAACAATTTTTAACTTCCAAAGCGTGTGTTTTTTGTGTTTTTATTAAAATTAATTACTGACCATAAAACAATTGATATGAGTACCTACATAAATATAAAATAATGATTAATGATTAGATCATTTAATAAAAATCTGTTTAAAATAAAGATACAAAACAGTTACAATTAAAGTTGATGCAAAGTTCCTGAATTATGTTCGCGTAACAGCTCGTGTGCGGATTGATAGATTTTTTCTATTCTATATCAAATCTAAGGTTTGGAAACTTAAAAACTTTTCAGTGGCCCATGGAGGGGGGAGGAGGGAGGGGGCAACGCATCCGCTTCATCTCTATGCGTCGGATGTCTATGGGCTTTGATAGACATGAAAATGACTCCGACCGCTAGTTTGCCATAAAAAAAAATAAAATAAAATTGATAAAATGCGGTAGAGTACGTGTGGCACGTGGCATTGTGCGCAGTTATTTTTTTTGTAATTTGTATTTATTTTGTAGACGTTCGTTACTATTTAAAGGTGCGGACTGCGATAGGACTTTAGTTATTAACGTACAGACTCCACAGTGGGTTGTACTGTAGCATAGGTCTTCGTATTTAGGTTTTTGGTTTAAAAAGTCACGTATTTAGAGAATTTTAATTAAGTAACTTTAATTATAAATCAAAAATACACCATGATGATATCAAATGCATTTCTGCGGCTGGGCATAACAGTATTAATTTCTTTGTACATCGGACCTACATATGGAATTGACTATTATCAACCTGAGCAAGTGCACATCGCATTCGGATGTAAGTATTTTCTTGATATTATTATGAATAATGGTTGCAAGTAAAACACGCCCCGTTCCTTTAAACTTTAAAGGAATATAGTACAGGTTATTAGAAATCAAACAAATCCTAAAGTACTTACGCAAAAATTAATCGTTTTCGAGTTATTAATTTTATTCTTCTTTTTTTGCGAGATTAAAAATGAATAAAAAAATGCACTCTATCATTTGTTTTATTTAGGTATACACTTTTGTTGTTAATAAACCAAAACGCCCTGTACAGATCTGTCAGCAACAGGGCACTTCAGCGACTGGCCCCCTGAGGAACCAAACTTTCTAAAAAAAAACACGTCTTTTTTTTTTTGTAACACACCTTTACGTACGCTACAACAGTGACAACGGCAGTCCCTACTATGTCGTCGGAAGCGTACTATGGGATCAGGTGCCCAGCCTGACCCCTGGCCCCAATACTCCAAAGGAGCACGCCACCAATTTGTCAGTCGTCCAGTTCTACGCCGCCATCTGCTATTTCAGAAGAACGGGTGGAGGACCCCCGGTTGAGCTGCTCTTAGTCTGGCCTCTCCCCCCAAGCCTGTCCGGTACGGGTAGCCTTGTCCGGTATAACATTGGGGTCTCCCCACCACGACAAGATGGCAGCACCTTCGGGGGATGATACTGACGCCAATAGACGGATGTAGTCTATATACGACTTTACGCCGGCGTCGTGTAAGTGAGAAGTACCGGGATCGTTCCGGCATAATACGTCTTCATGCGTGGCACTACCTCTTACTACTAATACAATAACAGCGGCAGTGCAACAATAGAGATAGGTTGTTACTGATTAGTAAAAGGTAGTGCCACGCTGCACGGATGCATGCAGCCGAATTGGGCAGGTACGACCGGAGAGGCACCTCTCGTTTACACGAGACTGGCGTAAAGTGACAGCTGTTCTATTGCGTTTCGTGCGGTGTCTAAGTAGTCGGTGCACAACGGAGGGGCGATGAGGAAGAAGGGCAACGCACCTGCATATCTTCTATGTGGATGTCTATGGGCGTCGGTAGTCATTAAAATGGCTCCTACTGCTTTTGAACCGTTGTACTGTAAAAAAGCGCCTTACACTTATATTTGGTCACAGACAGCCCCGACGAGATGATGATCACATGGACGACTCTCAGCGACACCAGAGAGTCCCGCGTGAAGTTCGGAGAGCAGGGCCTGAACAACGAGACTAAGGGCCACATGCGCCCCTTCAAAGACGGAGGCAACGAGACGCGCACCATATATATGCACAATTGTATGCTGAAGTCTCTCAAGCCTGACACTAAATACGGTACGTGCTATAGTTATCTGTGTCAGACAGTTTACTTTTCTCCGCTCCGCGGCTCCGATTGCTCGTTTGCCCCCTTATAATAATAAATAGAAAAAAAAACATCAGGTACTAAAAAAAGGAGTATAATTTCGATTCCAGGTCTCTCAAAAGTGTTATCGCCATAGCAAAGCCAGAGCACATTGTCAAAATTGGCGAACGGCTAGTCCGCCTTGCTTCTGGAACTCGTGCATTCTGGTCTCTCGCCAAGGCTGTCCTCGGAAATTTCGGTCTGTCATCCCTACCATCTTTGCGCCGGTGTGATGACTTGTTGGCCCACGATGCAAAAGATAAGGCCGATCTCCTGGGCTGTCTTTTTGCATTCAACTCGACTTTGAATAACCAGGGAACTCCACCGTCTACTATCTCGCGATGTGATCACTCAATGCCGGATATAAAGCAGAGTTCTGTGCGGAAAGCTCTTCTGGCCTTGGATATTCATAAGTCGAGTCGGTCTGATGGAATCGCACCAATTGTGCTACGCAGATGTGCGCCCGAGTTGACACCTGTCTTAACGCGTGTTTTCCCGTACTCCTATTCTGTTGGTATCGTCCCATGGAACTGGAAAATAGATCCAGTGCACCCGATCACCCAAAAAAGGGGACCGCTCCGACCCGTCCAACTACCGGTCTATAACTCCCTTGTTTTCAAAGATCATGGAAACAATTATCAACTGCCAGCTCCTGCGTTATTTAGAGGAACATCAGCTACTCAGCGATCGTCAGTACGGTTTCCGGTTCCGGTCGCTCTGCTGGTGACCTCTTAACTTACCTTACGCATCGATGGGCGGAAGCTGTTGAATTAAAGAGGAAGGCGTTGGCGGTTAGTCTGGACATAGCGAAAGCCTTTGATCGAGTTTGGCACAAAGCTCTTCTTTCCAAGCTTCCGGCTTTTGGAATCTGTGAAACTTTGCGACTGGATCGACAGCTTTTTGACAGACCGGAGCATTAAGGTCGTAGTCGACGGTGCATGCTCGGTCCTCATGTGTGTCAATGCTGGCGTTCCACAAGGCTGTGTTCTGTCACCCACTCTGTTTCCCTTGCATATAAATGACATGCTTCAAACTGATAGCATTCATTGCTATGCAGATGATAGCACTGGTGACGCACTATACACTGGCCGCGTCAATATTTCACGGGCACAAGTCAACGAGTACCGGAACAAACTTGTTTCTGCAATCGAGTCGAGCTTATGAGAAGTCTCTGAATGGGGCCGACTAAATTTAGTCCAATTCAACCCTAAAAAGACACAAGTTTACGCGTTTTCCGCTAAAAGAACACCCTTTGTCGCATGTCGTAACTCCTCGATCCAGAATACTCCCCTCATAACTACAGCTAGCATTGGATAGGCGTCGACATATCGAGTAACGTTCTTTTTCGCGGTCAGTTGGAAGCGAAGGCTAAATTAGCGTCGCAAAAGCTACGTGTGCTCGGCATGGCGAAGCAGTGCTTCACACCAGCCCATCGGCTGCAATTTTGCAAAGCGCGAGTCCGACCGCACATAGAGTACTGCGCTCACCTTTAGGCCGGAGCTCCGCAATATCAGCTCGTTCCATTTATCACGGGGAGTGTTAAAGAACTTATTTTTTTCTCAAAGGTCGGCAACGCATCTGTTAGTCCTCTGGTGTTACGGATGTCTGTGGGCGTTGGTGATCACTTTACATCAGGTGAACCAACTGCTCGTTTGCCTCCTATGCTATATAAAAAAAGGCAGTCGATCACTACTATGATAACACTATCAATATACTTGTGCTGCTGTTACTTGCAATGTTGCAAAGGTAGTGGCTAACGCGTGCCTTATTGCACAATTGTCTATCATATATAATAATCCAATAAATAACAATTTTCTCATAAAAAATGTTTTCATCGATACAATATTGTAATCAAACTTGTTGTTAAACAAAATTGTTGTTTTCAATATTCGTGTCATATCGGCGGAGCGGAATAGCTGTGCTAGGCGTATCTCTATCTTCATAACTCTATGGCTGTTTATTTTTGTCTGTCACTTTATGCCGGTATTTTTCAAGCGAGAGGTATCTCGTCGGTCGTGCCGGCCCAATTCGTCTGCATGCATGCATGCAGCGTGTCACTACCTCTTACTATGGTCTAATGGTAAATGCCATATTTTACTATAGAGTTGTCCTACCTGCATCACATTCGTATGTCATCTTGGCCAAGTCATTGTCAATACAAATTAAAAGTACTCTTACTCTATTATATTTTTATATTTGGAATAGAATATAAAAGAACATCATCTTCTTCGTAAAAAAAATACCCAAACACGATGTTGTTACGACATTTTATGGAGTAGTTCCCATGGCCGCATTCCGTCTCCATCATCAGATTTTGTTTGATTGCGATTATTCGATGACCGAATCCCTTGTCGGGGATCTACTCGCTAAGGGAATTGGCTGACACAGCAGCTATCGTTTGCCGCTGAAGTTTTCCGCTCAGACCCGAATTGGAAACAGAGGGACGGCACCCCGAGGCCCCCATGACTGAAAAATAATTCGTAATCGACCGACCGTAGACCGTCACGACTCGAGAGAGTCGCAAAACCGACGGCTTGACGTTTGGCATGCGTGTGCCACCACCACACCAGCAACTACTTGAATCGGGACTGCTATTAATAATTGAAAAACTCAACGTCACTTTTTGTTCCCATCCGTATTCCGAACCCGGGAACGCACAATTGTAGTTGAACATGCTTACCACTAGATACACATAATTCTATAATGACAAGTATTCTGTGCTTCTATGATACCCAGCTTCTCAAGGTAAACTTGGATTAAAAGATTTTATTATTGAAGAGCTGTCACTATACTCCACTACCTTTGCTGCTGCGTACACTTGTGGAGCGCCTATTTGCATCTTAGCGACATGAATTAGGCATCCCACAAGTGCGAAGTACGTATCTATCTGGTCCAGGCTAGTCTTACCTACACTTGCATGCCATGGTACCTTTAACACCTCTGTAATACCTTTAATACCGCGTAAAGACGCGATCTACGGTTGCTTTGTCGTAAAAGTCCGTGAAACGCAACTCCGAATATGTTACGAGCATTTGCATTCCTGCCACCTCTGGAAACATTAACTTTAGTAGGCCTACCAGAGCATCTTATTTTAGTGTCTGGAAGAACCGAATATTTTGTATTAATTGGTTGCCGGTTGACTGATGCATTCTAACAGATCCTATTCTAATATCCCATCTATTATAATGTCAAGTATATACGTAACTACTGTCAGGAACACAGCTCTATACCAATTGAAATTTATTATAAATTAAGAAAACTTATTTTGTTGGAGTCAAAATCCTCATACAGAAACACACAACTAGCACAGTCCGATAGTCCGAAAGGTGCACATTTCAGTCACTAGTTCGCGTGGCAGTCTAGACATGCCCTATAGGTCTTTATTCAGTTGCTGTGAGAAAGAAACGTGATCTCTTGCAAACTGCACATTTTATTGATGACTATTTTATGCAAGTTTCTGTTCTCAGAGTACATCGTGGGGGGTAGCAGGGGCTGGTCGGAGGTGTTCTCTTTCAAAACCCTACCAAAGGAAGGAGTGCTTCGCATAGGAGTGTACGGAGATCTTGGCAACACCAACGCCCAGGTAAGTATTACTTATCTTGGTCTAATTACGATCTTCAATATAAAAATATCCCCTATAGAGACTAGTCAGTTAGGACGATCGAGCACTGCCAAGCCCGATACCAACAAACAGAGGGAAGAGAGGAGACGAACACGTTTTTCCCGGACATCCGTGAGGCCCTCCTACAGATAGGTAAGGCCTGTGGGCGTCGGAAAACACCATCATCTCGGTGACCCGACTGCTCGTTTGCCCCCTGTACTATAAAAAAAAAAGTTAAAGTACTCAAGCTGGACAATTTAAATAGTGTCATCTTCTCAGGATATGATGACTTAGCCTATTTACATCGGGTTGGTCGGGCCAACTCTCCCCCTTGCTCGTGTTTTTCGGGAGAGTCGGCAACCAGTGGCGGCTGGTGCGTCATAGAACTGGTGGTGCACTTTACTTGCTCACCCAGTATTGAAATTATTAGCTAGGATTAGCAATAGCAATCAAACAAAATGTTACGTTTCCACATTGTTCCACATATAATAATATCGACATAAATCGTAAATAAGTACATTGTCAATTATTTTTTTTTTTCAGAAAACAGATTACCTTAGCCCCACGTAAATATAAAATAACTTACTTTTTAGCAATTTTAAATTTTATCGTATATTTCGTTCGACATTATTCGGTGATTCGGTTCGATGAAGGTTTTTTGCGGTAAACGCGCAAACTTGTGTCTTCTGGGGGTTTAAGCGGGCTAAATTTAGTCGGCACCATTCTGAGGCTTTGGACAATAAAGCTTCAGACAGAAGTTTGTTCCGATACTCGATGACATATTCCCGGGAAATATTGGAGCGGCCAGTATATAAAGCATCTCCGGTGCTGTCATTTGCATAACAATGAAGGCCGCTAGTTTGCAGCATGTTATTTACATGCAAGAGAAACAGCGTACGAGAAAGAATACAGCCTTGGGGAACACCAGCATTGACACGTTTAAGATTGGAGCATGCAACGTAGACAACGACTTTGATGCTGCGATTTGTCAAAAAACTGGTGATGCAATCGCCTAACTTCTCGGGAAGTCCGTATGATGAAAGCTTTGAAAGGAGCGCTTTGCGCCATACCCGATCAAAGGCCTTCCCTATATCCAAACTAACCGAAAATGCCTCCCCCTTGGTTTCAACTGCCGCCGCCCATCGGTGCGATAAGTAAATTAGAAGATCACCGGCGGATCGTCCACGGTGGAAACTATACTGGCGGTGACTAATTATTTGGTGATCTTCTAAGTATCGCAGGTACTGGCAGTTGATTATGGATTCCATAATCAAGGGTTATCGCAATAGGATCATTTAGGATCACAATCAGAGCACTTAGGACTTGCAGTCTATGAGAGTACGCACTGGTAATTTCTTAACTGAATTAAAGATGAACAGGGTGGTAAAATCTAAACAACTACTGAAGCAGTACGCAAAGGGAGGTCACAGAAAAATGTTGTTAACAGATGTGAAAATGTTTACAATTGAGCAACATTTTGACAAACAAAATGACCGTATACATTCACACATTTATGCTCATAGTTCTAAGAAAGCTTGCTAATTAGTTAACTGAGTGCAACGTGGGACTTATCCGACTTAACCATATTTTTGTGAAATAGGTATCATAACATCGGCACAAGTGTATCAAAATACCATTCTTGAGAAAGTAGTTATTTGCCTAAAAAAACTTATTCAATAAATACATTACCTTTGTTTCACATGGTTTTCTGTCGGAATCCACAAGCAAAGTCTTTTATGTATTCAGGACATAGCATTTAGATTTTCACAGCTTGTCGTTTAACAGATACATCTAATATATAAAACTCAATACTACGTGACCCAGCGAAAGATACCCTTATATGTTGGGTTCAACTATCAGGGACATTAGATTGCTGCTCTATGACTGTATATCTCTTGACTCATCTCATCTCATCTCTTGACAACTCATCCACTGTATCATATAGCTGGACGACTTAATATTTTTCAAGTATATTATAGTCAACTATATTGTTCTAATTATTTAGCAGAGGTTATTAGATTACTAGGAGGACTAAAATGTAAAAGTAGGCAGCACCTAAATTGTACTCCATGGACGAAATTATGTAATGAGACAAATGTAACAAAATTGGAATGTAGGTCAATATTAAAGATTTTAAATGTAACGCTTCAAAATATAATAAAATTATGAATGATATTTAACCTATTGAAATATTAAATGTATAAAATGTAGAACTGTAAAATTGGAACAATCTAACTATATTGCTCAACGCAAACACGGGCAAATCTGCTATCGACTATCGTCTGTCACGACTTGTACTTCTACTACGATGTAAGAATATAAAAGATCGATTGTAGTGATATTTTAGAAAGAGATAGTGCCGCGCTACATACATTCATGCAGCTGAATTGAGCCGTCACGACCAGGCAGGTACCTCTTGCATAAGCATGAGTAATGTGTACTTCACGCCGTCACTTAGCGCCGGTAACGTGTAAACGTTTCCGGCATTAAGTGACGGCTGTACTTCGCTTCGCTAAACAGCCGGTTCCCCATGAAGTGGGGAATAAGTAGGAAGGCAATGTATAATAGCCATGAAAATGGCCCGTCTGGTCGTTTGCCCCCTTGTACTATATTAAAAAAATAGTATCTGTCGTGACGCGTTTCAATTTCACTGCAGGCGCTGTCGTACATCCAAGACGAGGCGGATAGCGACCACTTCGACTTTATCCTGCACGTCGGTGATTTCGGATATGACTTACACGACGAGAACGCCAGGGTGGGAGACGAGTTCATGCGGCAGATACAGCCGATAGCCGCCAAACTGCCCTACATGACGTGCCCTGGGAACCACGAGAACTTTTAGTTAGTATACACTACATTCTTCCTTTACAGGATTATTTTTGAAACACCAGGAAGCTATCAGATAGATAACTAGCATCTTTAACAGCAACATTTTTTTTATAGCATAGGAGGCAAACTAGCAGTTAGGTCACTTGATGTGAAGTGATCACCAACGCCCACAGACATCCGTAACACCAAAGGTCTAACAGATGCGTTGCCGACCTTTAGGGAAAGAATAAGCTCTTTTTTTTGAAGATGCCTAGTTCGTATTGGTCCGGAAATACCGAGGGGGGCAGCTGATTCCAAATTGAAATGGTACGCGGGATGAAATTGCGATTATAGCGCACAGTAGTGGACTTCGGAGTATCTAGGTGGTGACGGTAGAATTTGGAATTTTGGAGCGAAGCGAAGCGAATGGAATTCAGCTGCGGGTATTAATCCGAACAATTCCTCGGAACACTCCCCGTGATAAATACGAAAGAAGATGCACAGCGAACTAACATCTTTACGCAAGGCAAAAGGTATCAAGCTGGCGGGAGAGATACTGATTATCGACGATTCGAGTCGCTCTTCGTTGTATACAGTCAAATGGAATGAGCTGATATTGCGGGGCTCCGGCCCAAAGGTGAGAGCAGTACTCCATGTGCGATCGGACTTGCGCTTTGTAAAGTTGCAGGCGATGGGCTGGTATGAAGTGCTGCTTCACCCTGCCGAGCACACCTAGCTTTTGCGACGCTTATTTAGCCTTCGCTTCCAAGTGACCGCGAAAAAGAACGTTACTCGATTTGTTCTCTTAGTTGTCATAATTCGCTATTTTATTTTTTCATCCAAAAAAGAATATGAATTTAGAAGTTTCCCAAGGTCGAGCATTGCTTCCTTGTTATACGCAGCCTGCGGATACGACATCGGTTCATGCTTTCAATCACCTAAGTTCCATATGCAGATGATACAAAAATCTATAGCTTTGTAAAATCGCAATCTGTATCGCAACTGTACTCGATTACAACAGGACTTGGACCGGCTAAATAATTATTGCTCAACAAATAAAATCACAATTAACGCCAAGAAATGTGTGCTTATGACATTCACTAGAAAAAAATACCTTATCAATCATGAATATTTAATAACTAATTCCATAATTACTAGAACACAACTAACAAAAGATTTAAGTGTATTATTGGACCACAAATTAATCTTCCATGACCATATTATATACAACATCGTTAAGAAACCTTATGAACGTTTCGGTTTTATTTTACGTATAAGTAAATCATTCTCAGACGTTTTAAAGTTTCTCTACTTTGCATATGTCAGAAGTACCATTGAATACTGCTGCCTAATCTGGAACCCCCAATATGTAACACATATAGAAAATATTGAAAAAATCCAACCAACTTTCATGAAACATTTAAACTACCGTTCATTTAACACATATTTAAACTACGAGGCATCATGTAAATTGTAAAGCATATAACATAATGATCCAGAATGAGACATAAGATTCCTCCACGAACAACTGTTCCTTCACAAAGTATATCATGGAGCTATTGATCGAGCTCACAGAGCATTTCTTAACACTGTGTACCCCCTCCACCCGAACTAGACACGCGCCTCAGTTCCATGTACCGCGCGCGCATACCAGCTATTACAATAACTCCATCATAATATGTCGAACGCAAAACAGATACAACAAAAATAATAATTTTAGATTGGTGGACTTATATAATATAAGCGGGTATAATTAAAAAAAAAACAGTTACAAATATAATTATACAACAATAATAAAAGAAAATCATAATACGCCTACACACACACACACACACACACATGGACGCACGCACGCACGCACGCACGCACGCACACACACATTCTAGATAGTCTGTACTCTCTGCCTTTAACGTAAAAATAAATCTACAGGTTGATTGGAAGGTGGGTGCGGTGCTTTAAGGTAAAGCTAGTGTAGACCATTTAGAAGCATTTGATCCAAAGATGTCTTAGTCGATGTCTGACTATTTTTTTTTATCGATTTTTTACGGTTTTTGTCAAAAATACCCAAAAATTCACAATTAATCGCTAATAATGGCCACTTGAAAGAATAAGTGATTTGTTTTTAACTTTTATTTATTAAAGTATTGTGTAAGCAATCTAACAAAACATGTTCTAAGCGTTCAGTATCATCAGACATTTGTTTTTACAGACATTTTAATTAAAGAAAAAAATTAAAATTTAACAAACCCCTTTTTATGACGCAATTTAAAAAAAAAACCTAATAGAGATTTTTTTGTTCAAATCTCTTTAAAAACATCATTGGTTATTGCTCTGTCGTTTTAGATATCATTTACGCCAATAACTCATAAAGTAATGAAATTAGGACCTGCCAACCAAATTGAGGGAGAACCATTGACATTGTAGGCGTACTAATAAAACAACAATTTCATTAACAAAAATGTATTCACTCATGTTCGAAATGAGATCCGCGATTTCTAATACAAGCACGGGCCCGTCTTCTTATTTCTGTTGTGGTAATTTTTAACATCATTTCCTCTTTAATTTTTTGAAACGCCGCCGTATTGATCCTCGTTATTAATTCATCTTTAGTGTTTATTTCTATATTCGCATAGACAAGATCCTTGGCTCGACCCCACACAAAAAAGTCCAGCGGAGGCAGATCAGGGGACCGAGCGGGCCAAAAAATGGGCCCATCTCTGCCGATCCAACAGTCAGGGAAACAATAATTTAGGTATTCTCTCACATTCAGTCTCCAATGCGCTGGACAGCCGTCATGTTGAAAAATTAATTCGCGTTCCGTTTCTAATATCGGGGCACCGGATTCTTCTAGAAGCATTGGGAGATCATTTTGAAGAAACTCCAAATAACTGTCGCCATTTAAATTATCTGGTAAGAAATGAGCCCCAATTAATGTTCTTCCAATGACTCCAGCCCATACATTAACGGAAAATCTTCGCTGGAACGACTTCTTCTTTTTCCAATGTGGATTTGCATCTTTGTCAGCCCATTGATGCAGGTTATGGTAAGTAATTTATAATGCCCTCCCTAGAAAATTTGCTTTCATCAGTCCATAAAATTGATTTTAAAAACAATGAATCCTCCATATCTCTTTCAAGAAGGAAACGGCAGAAGCGAATCCTTCTTACAGGATCTTGCTCTTCTAGTCCTTGAACGCCCGTGCCGTGAAATGAATACTTGTCGTTATGGTGCATTGTAGTCCACACCTTCCACTGGGAAATGTTTAAATTCCGAGCTACTACTCTGGTGCTGGTAGTAGGATCCGCTTCAAATGTCGTGTCTGCCTGGGTTGACACCAGGTTCCTCGCGATGTATTCCATTTTCGACGAGCCGACGGAATGTGTTGTGAAACACTCTGGCATTCGGCACTCTACGGTTCGGATAGCGCTCTTGATACATCCGGCGCGCCAAAGATCCATTGCCGTTTGCTCTACCATACATAAATACGATATCACCATATTCCTGATTAGAGGAAGTAGCCATAGTCACTTTACAATAGGAAACAACGGTGTACGAGCGTATTAAATGTCAAATCACCACAATAAACTACAATAGTCCAAAACCAACACGTGCAGGAGTACAAAGCTAGG
>LUGF01038629.1:149911-162457 GCA_001625245.1 Calycopis cecrops | reverse complement strand
TCGCCCCCTCAAAAGGGGCGTACGGGCTCTCCAAAAGGGGGCGAATTTGCCAGGGGGCGAATAATAAGGGGCGAATGGGTGCGTAGCCGTTTTGTCTTATGCACTTATTATTATTATTCTTTTGAGTCTCTCTCAACTTGAACGGTAACAATCACATTTGGTTCGCGTTAAAGTTATTTATTTCTCTGTTCTCGTCAAATGCCTAACAAAATCCCGACAGGCCGGAATTGAATAAATTTGGCCTGACACATCTGTAAACAGCCAAATCCTGACCCGTGATAACCCTAGTCCCACGGCATGAAAAAAAAATAAAAGTAAAAGCGTGATTGACGCCGCGTGAATCAGAGCCTCAGGTTGTCACAGACTTCGCAGTTTCGCATCTATATCTGAGCGCATATCTGTCAATATCGCTCTCTATACTAATCTCAAGGAGCACCACACACTACGCAGATAACGTCTTATATTTTACCCTCAAGTATCTGAGTATATGTCTGTACATATATTGAAGGAGGGTTTTATATGCAGATAAAATGTTATCGTATCTGCTTAATGTGTGACACATTGTGTGTACACAATGTATGACGCCTTAACGCTTTACTGCGATTAATAGCTACGCCAAGATTTCAATGTATCCACCAGGTCCACACACGGTGTTTTACGCTGCTGATCGCAGTAAGTCACTGTTCATTGATCTAACTGACGATTGCAAAAGAACCCTATCTCTTTTGAACTTTCTTGTAACTCGATCTAAATGTATGAGAGGCTGTGAGTACACGAGTAGTATTGATACTGTACTCATGTAGTCACAAGATTTAAAAAAAATTGGTAATCAGACATCAGTGCTATTTATTCGGAGTCCTGAGCAAGTGGGCAAGTCCTCTGTTGTTAGGCTTAAGGCTTCAAGCGGTGTTTTGTTTCATATTTTTGTAGGATTGTCTACTTCAGAGACTTATTTGGTCACCTTTTGATAGCGTCAAAAGGTGACCAAATAAGTATCTGAAGTATAATAATAATAAATATCTGTGGACTTTACCCACATCACGTTAGCCTAGCTAAGTTTATTAATCTGTGGCCTAGCCTCGTGCTAAGTACCGCATGTACGTGTGTTACGGGTTAAGTTGTTTTGTTTGTTATTAGTATGTTTGTTTGTTACCTAAATTGTACGTTTTTACAACTTTCAGATGTCACTAACCCGTGGTCTGCCTTCCGATCGACCCACTACGGGTACTCGCGCATGACCATCCACAACAACACTCACATATATTTTGATCAGGTAACACACATCCGCTCAGCGAGGCAATAACTAGCAACTTATACTTTTGACACACTAAACGAGCCGAGACGTTACAAACGTTACTAATAGTTTGGATTCGGTAAATTTGTATAAAGACATTGTTTTTGGAATATTGAGTAAACCACAGATTACTATAAACCCAAATGTCACTCATCGCCATAAAACCATATAAACGCCAACTGCAAAGCTGCCAAACCTTCGCGAAAGCATAATCAACTTATGTGGTTCTCTATATTTTATTAGTTCTTTTTTATAGTATAGAAGGCATGACCAGCTGGGCTACTGAATACTGATGCTCATGAACATCCGCGTAGAGGTTATACAGAAGTGCTGCTCTCCTTCCTCCTCCGTCTGTGCGCCACAGGATACATGCACACCACAGGAAACACGGCAGCTCAGCTGTCGCTTAACGCCGGTGTTGTGTAAACGAGATGTGCCTGCCCGGTCGCAGCGTAAGGCTGTGTCCCCGGTAGGCAAACTGTGTGTAGACAGACTGAGTTTGAGGCGTATCGGTTTAGTGCGCCATTTCATATATTTGAAATGGAGTGTCCACAGTTTGCTAGTTTTGGCTCAATTTACGCTGTTGGCAGCGTTACGTACGCCGACTGTCTCGGTTAGTGGTCGATTGCGACGCGATCAACGAAAATTGATCTGAGTTTGCAGCTAACTCGAATTTCAGTTCGCCACAAATTTTCTGCTCACTCAGCGAGCTGATAACAGTTTGCGTACTGGGGACACAGCCTAACACTACCTCTTACATTACAACTTAATCTTTTTTTGTAACCCAGGGGAATACCTTTACGTACTCTACGGGTGGAGGACCTCCGACATTGGCTGTCCCAATGGCGGCGTCCCCTGGGCGACGGACCAATCATTCAACGGCCGGTTTAGCCACGGTTTCTAAGACCCCTCACCACGACAAGGTGGCGATCTGTCGAGGGGAGCATTACAATTTACAATACAACTTAACCTGCCCTAAACCCATTGTGACATGACAGCCTCGGTGTACAATAACGTGTAAACAAATAAATAATTTGCGGATGTTTGTTGTTCAGGTGAACGTGGATTCCTACGGCAAGGTCATAGATAGCATGTGGCTCGTGCAAGAGCACCACGGGCCCTTCAACCTGTAAGGCGAAGCAGACAAGCGAGTGGCGGGCGGCGGCTACTGGCTCCTATGACGTCACTAGTGTAGTGCATGGGACAAAATTGAACTAGGAATGACATTTAGTTAATATTATAACATGTACATTTAGTTTATACTATATTTACGTACCTACTGCTATCTGCTAATGTAGAGGATAGCTAATCGATCAGGTTGAGGGTCAAATGTAAAAAATACACAATAAATAATATCTCAGATTTGTTGTATTACTATGAACAACAGCTTAAATGTTTTTCCCCACTTTTTCAAGTTTTGCAATAAACTCTACTCAATTCCATTTACATGAGTAAAACACAATAATCTTCACGCTCTGTTGGGAAAAAACACAGGTAATCCAGTATTGTGAATTTAATACTTATTATGTTATTATTATACCGATACCTGTGATTTTTTCTTATAGTTGTTAGGATTATTCTCTTAAAAAAATAGGTATCCAGTATTGTGGATTCAATACTGGATTACCTGTGATTTCTTCTTTTAGTTTACAATTAGGCACCTAGTTAATAGTTGCCATATTATTTTTTACCACACCAGGAATTTTATTCTATTACGTGGCTAGGAAAATCTTGAGACATTTGCGACAATTTAAAATATCTTGAAACTGAGGAATTTGTACGACTTATCGTTTCATATCTCAAAAAACAATATGCTATTGTAAGTACTTTTTAGTGTTTACGTATCCGATTGTATTTACCAAGAAATACACTACGATACAATCAATAAATTTTTAACAAAACTAAGCCTTTACGTAATTTAACTTCAATGATTATTTTGAAGATTAATCAGTTTTAAAATAACCTACGTCGTAACAATATAGCTGAGCCAGCCAATGCATTATAATTATATTAGGAACCTAAAATCTTAGAAACAACTCGACCTATTTATTTATGAAATTAATATTAATGGTGTCCATTTTTACTGAGTATTTTATCAGATATTTCCAGGGAATTTTAATCTATGCTGGTGACAGCGAGGGTCGTTGTTGGTTAAATGATAAAACTAGAGAACTTCTAAGAATAAAAGTTAGCAACCTCCATCCTATATAAATATTTTACCCCTTTTAACAATGTGAGTAGTAGGGACTATGTTTCTCTTTATTGGTTGCTTTTAATGTGAAACGGCCAATTGTGTAAAACGTGTAGTGTGTAGGAATACAAAAGAATATTAATCTTAAACTTTGCCCAAACACGATCATTAACTAAAACTACCGGTACTAGTTTTATTTTAATAAATGGCAACTTTGTGTCGTTCCTAGGGAAAAGTTGAATATCTGTTTGGTAACACGGACCGCTATTAAAATTATTTTTGTTACACTTCACAACAACATATTTCTTTGTAGTGGAGTATCGATAAGTACCTTACAATAGGCGCAACAAATGCTTCGTAAACAACATACATAATATTGCGTTTATTCTACAAGTGTCCCAAGATAATATTCACGTTTGAGGTTTAATTTTACGCGTTGGGTTTTAGTTTACAATAATTACGAGCTCAGCGATAAGATCCTTTTGATCTCGGCTCTCTCTGGCGGCTCTTTTCGCGGCCATGCGTTTGTTTGAATGAATTTATGAACGCAACCCGACCGGTGCGATGCCTGCTACGCAAACGGGTTGGGGTCACGGGTATTCCCGACAGTCCGAATTTAAGGAACGCCAGCCAAAACAATTGATATTTGATTGAACAGTCATACAATAGAAGGTGTGCGCAAGGTGCGCATTAGTTTTTCATAATGAGAAATTCTAGCAGTAAAAACAATAAAATAGTATGTGTGTTACTGATTATTTTAACGTGTTTCCATAATGAGTTACAGTAATTTAGAAAAAAAAAAGAAATTATCTGGATACCAGAACGGAGAATGTTACTAGGTATGCCAAATCGCTTGAAAGTTTGTGCCAGTAAGGCCCGTAAGTAAATAATTATAATACTGCTTGTTTCATTCAAAAATATCTAGAAGTTTTGGTGTTACAGGCATTTAAACTTTCGAAAAATATTGAGTTCCGCTAATGGTCACATGACTGCTTATGACGTCACAACTCAACACGCTCAGTGCGCTCGCAGTCGCGTACCTTAATACTATACTTAAGAAAATAGCTTTGAAAATAATTTAATGTTTTAATAAAAAATATGAACATAAATATTGTTCTTATAAGACAATTGCAAGAGATAGAGATAATATGTTATTAAGGACTTTTTTGTAGAATTTTTATAGATTTTGAATTCGCTGGTACATTACTCAACTGTATCTTTTCTAGTATACGCGGCGTTATTTTCAAAGATATTTTCTTTAGTTCAGTATAAATCCTTGTTCAAATTAATATGTTAGTTAGTTTAGAGCATTTAATGCAGATTAAGATTACCCTTAACCCTATATCAATCAGATGAATTGTTTTTGAGAAATCGTCGTTAGAAATAATTATTATGGGCGCGGACCACGAGTGCACTGAGCGTGTTGAGTTGTGACGTCATATCGTCATGGGCAGCCCGCGTCGCGTCGTGCTTGTTGTTGTATTTGTTTGACTTATAAATCAGAAACTAATTGACGTATGAAAATATTTTTTTAGTAGTATTTTATTTATTTTTGACAAAAAATATTGAAAGCTATTTATCAAAATTAGGTAACATTTTTCATATAATAAGAAAAAGAAAAAAAAGGAAAGGTCTCTTTTATAACATTCATAGTTAAGGCAGTACAACTTCTGTTGCATCAAATAACAAATTATATTTAAAAACTAATAGAAAGGCAAATATTGATGTTCCACCGATGGCAAATTCTTCTTTTATACTAGCCACAGCATTTTGTCAACTGTCGACTGTCTTCTCAAAGTTGTCAATTGTCTCATTTGACAATTATTGACAAGCGTTCGCAGTCAGCGGTTGTTATTTGTTTTTGTAATTTGTTCCTAACTTTTATATTATTATTTATTTTGTAGGCGTTCTTTATTATTTATTGGTGAGGACTGCGATGTTAGTATTTAGTAATAAACGCACAGACTTCAGAGCGTGTATTATCTAGAGAAATCATAGTCACTGGTATTTTATTTTAGGATTCGTATTTTATTAAAAAGATAATTACCTATTCACGTAGAGTAAAGTGAGAAAAATATTTATCCAAACATACTTTAATTTCACCTGAGATACGCAAAAATAAATCATCACACATGATGATTTTATCAAATACGTTTCTGCGGCTGGGCATAACAATATTAATTTCTTTGTTATTCGGACCTGCCTATGGATATGAATATTATCAACCTGAGCAAATTCACATCGCTTTTGGGTGTAAGTATATTTGTTATATTTTTATATAAAATACTTATTCAAATCTTCATGTTTAATTTAATATTGCGAATTGTGAAAACTTTTACTACCTACACCAGCGTTGCCAGATTTTTTTTTGCCAAGTCGGGACTTTGAAACTTTTTGAGTGAAAAAAGCGGGATTGTATCGTTGAAAGCGGGGGACATAGTAAAAAAACGTATATATTCATATAAATAAAAGTCAAAATAAGTTTTATTTATTAGAAAAAATTGGTGTTTAAAATAATAGTCTGAGTGAGTGTTACAAATTGTAACTTACCATAAGAGTCTCTTGGTAATTAACATAGACTTAATAAAAAGTATTTATTAAGTCTATGGTATTTAAGAGAATAATTATTTGAGTATAAGAACTACTTATTCATGATATTTTTCGATATTTTTGTGAAGAACTTCTTTTAAAATTTCCTCTTTCTCTTTAATAAAGATGAAGAACTCTGCACAGGATAGCTCTAGATTAAACTGGATTCAGAGTAGTTCTGCTTTAATTAAATTTATTGAGCATTTATTTCTAGCATCCGACCATTTTAAATTCATTTGGGAAAAAACGCGTTCAGGAAAGCAGTTTGATGTTGGGATACTTAATATGAAACTTGAAAGACACTCGTTTAAACATATTCCTGGTATCTTTTTTTGGAAACTGTTGAAGAAGCTGGTGCCATTTCTGTGCGGCAGTGGCAGTAATGTCTTTAAAATTTCCCACTAATACGTCCAAGGATGATTTCAACAAATTCTTCCTTTTCCTTTCCTTTCTTCCACCGCGCTTCCTCAGGACGCATAGTCGAGTTATCCCCGAAAGCGGGACCAAACCTGTCCCGCGCGGGACATTTAATTTTGATTTAAAAATCGGGACGTCCCGCCTAAGTCGGGACGTCTGGCAACGCTGACCTACACGGACGCGGCAAGTTAGTTTGGTACCTGGCAAAAATTCCATTCCCGCTCTCTACCCCCGCACCACCCCCTATGTCGCCATATTATATTCAAAAATTATACCTATTGGGCAAAAAAGAAAACGAGACTTTGATATTATAACAAAATGTGTATTGCTTTTCGGAATACACTGTTTCATTTAATTATATATCTATCGTTAAATAATTACAATTCTTGGCTGGTAGTTTTTTTTGTACAGTATAAAGGCGCAAATGAGCATTTGGAGCCATTTTCATGATTACCAACGCACATAGACATCCGTATTAAGGGTATACAGATGCGCTGCTTTCCTTTCTCCTCCCACCTGCATGGGCACCGGCTACTTACTCACCGCACGAAACGTGACTAAAAAACGCCAGTATTGTGTAAGGGCGAGGTACCTCCCCGGTCATGCGGGCCCAATTCGGCTGCATGGCATGCATGCACTATGCAGAGTGGCAGTACCTAGCTCTTATTATCTTTTCTTTAAATATTTCATAAGAAAATTTTCAAAAGAATATATTTTCATTATATATTTTTAAAAAAGGTTTTTATATTTAATCACTATGGTACCGCGAGCATTCTAAGATGCTTCAAAACAAGGCCGTGACCACGTGTTCGGCATCGCAGTTATTAAAACACTTCATTTAAGATAAAATGCCGCTCATTATAAATAAATAATTTGTAAAAAAAAAATAGCAAAATACTGTAACAAAACTAAAACCGGTTAAAAAAATAATTGCTTTTTAACCATTTCCAAATTATTTACAAAATTAAATTAACCAATTCATAATTCAGACCTCTAATAGGTATAAATACTGTTGTTGATTTTACATTAATCTAAACCTATTTAAATATAAATAACTGGTTAATGATGATAAGTCAAACAATAAATTATTTGAATATATAACTTTATCTAATTCTACATCAGTGTCAGTCATGTTGATTGACATACTCTTTGCTGTGACCTGCCTGAACTCAAAACATTGTCCATTTAACATATTTTTAAAATGCCTTCTAGATATCCTGTTGTCATTTGAAGAATATATAATGCTAACTTTAAATAGTTGTTTAGATGTTAAATGTGTACACTAGATGTATTGAAAATATAATAAAATTTGTTGTTACATCTTTAACAATACAGATAATTGTTGCAGATAGTTATATGATGTAATTCGTCATGATCAATGAAATGGCTCTAAATACATCATATGATGTTTTTAGAGCCATTTCAATATTGCTTTAACAAATTATTATGTCGTCCAAGATTACATCGGACGGGGCAACCTATACCAAACAGGCATGTGGGGAGAGATCAGATTAAGAGCAGCTTGACCCGGTGTCCTCCACCTGTCACACTGAATCAGAAGGGCGCGGCATGCTGTTTTGGACTACTCGGACTAGGGGACAGAATGGGAACCTGATCCCATTGCACGGTTCCATGTCATTCTAGGGACTGTGCAGAGGCAGCCCAAGAAGGAGAAGCCTGGCCTCTTTGCCGAGGCCAGTCTAAATTCTTTAAATTGTTTTATGAGGAATATATAACAAATTTACTGAACAATGAAAATAATTATTTCACTTTGAAAGATTATCACTCTATAAAAACTAATTTAAAGCTCTAGATAAAAATGTATCCATCTAAATTAAACTTTATAACATGCATCTGATCCTCAATTATGACCACAAATGTAGTGATTGCCCACAAAGGTCAAAAAATCAAGGCAAAAGCCTTGGTCAATACCAGGACCCATCCAGCCCGCATTACAATGGATGCTATTTGCATATGTTGCAAGCATTTACCGATATGAAAGAGGAGAGACATCTTCCCTGTAGTGCCCACTGAAATCGGTTGCCGTACAAAAATAGTACATCATCTTACAGAATATATCATAAACATTTGTTGCAGCTAAACCCAACGATATCATGGTGACATGGACGACATTCAACGACACACACGACTCGCGTGTGCAATATGGAGTAGAGGGTATGGACCAGGAGGCAGTAGGCAAAAGTACCCTCTTCACAGATGGAGGGCCATTGCAGCGCACCATGTATATACACAATACCCTGCTGCCTAATCTCAAGTTCGACACACGATACGGTATGTGTTAAATAAAAAGCTAAATAAATCATTATCCATCATTTTTTATAGTATAAGAGAGAGAACGAGTAGCCTATTTGGCAATTACCCTTGTGCTTAGATAAGTATCTGCTTAATTGTAATACAGTTGTACAAGGTGTTGCGCTCTTTTTGTACCCTACTATGGACTACATCAAACTCACAACAAACGATCAGTTGAAGAGAAGACTGCACATTCTAAGACATGGAAATAAGCAACTGTGATATAGGTATTCTCAAGCCTGGCATACCTAGAAACTTGACCCTTAAGTTTCCGTGACATAAGTTTTAATCAGTTCGTTTGTTGAAATCTATGTGAGAGTTCTCCTCACGCGCAAAAATGTAGTGAAGAAGAGAACTCTTCATAGACCAGCAATTCGCTTGCAAAGCTCACACCTTTAATTTACAAGTACACGGCCTCACGGAATACATACTAAACGGCTTAAAACCAACAAAATGTAAATCTGCAAATACCACCTAAAAATAAATACCCGACATGCGCCGTCTTCTTCGACGAGACGTAGCAAATGCGTTTGACAAAATATGGCACGAAGGCCTGATTAGCAAACTTATACCGTCTAGACTAGTACTTAACAAGGATTACATATCTCACTATCTAAGGGGAATTCTGTCCTCATTTCGCCCACTAAGAGCCGGAGTCCCCCAGGGCCTGTTTTATTCCCAATTCTTTAAAATTTACAATACACGAGCAACGTTCGGCATCATTCTAGGGAAGAGTTCGTCAACTTTTCCCATCGTTCGCAGTAAATACCGCTTTATACACATCACATTAAAATTACCATATCATATTGTTTACCAAGCAGATAGTTATCGTGTATCTAAAATAAAACAAACATGACGACGTGAGACCCAGTTATTTCAACTGTTATCATTAAGTGTTCTAGGGTTCGTGCACAAAGGAAAGAAATGGAAACCTTTTAGGAACACTTAGTTGTCCGTTTGTCCGTTTATCTGTATCTATTTATTCGGATCGGGGAGACTAGGTTCGGAGTCGAAATAGGGACCGACCCACCCTTCCATACGAAGGAGAGATACATCCCTATAATAAGACTTTTATTAGCTAATTTAACTATTTCCATCATGGCCAGAGGCGACGCGACGCCGGAAACACATTGCGGTTTCTAAAATGATCTCGGCGCTGTAGTAAATTCATGGCCCATGAAGAGGAACAAGGAATTAGTATAGTAATGTACACAAATACATATTGTACTAATATTGTGTAAGCTCTGCGTCAGTGCGTCACTCCGGCGATAAAATGTTATTGCAGTTAATAAAACTACAGCTATTACGGTCCGCAGATACGACACGATGTTTGAAAACAACCTCGTGTGCCATTAGCGTTATCATTACAATAGTTGTGGCCCGCGGTTTCACCCGCGTTTAATCTTCTCATCTTTGAGGGATAGTTTTTTTTTTAAATTGTATAGCTTCCTATACAGTTAAAAAAAAAACATCTGCATAGAGGCTATACAAATGCGCTGCCCTCCTTTCTCCTCCCACCTCCATGGGTCACCGGCTACTGACACACCGCACGAAACGCGACAGCACAGCTGTCACTTTATGCCGGTCTTGTGTAAGCGAGAGCTACCTCCCCGGTCGTGCCGGCCCAATTCGACTGCATGCAAGCATGCGATGTAGCACTACCTCTTACCAGTGAGAGTCTTCTCTTACAAGCAGAAATTAATTTTGTTACTCCTGGTTCTAATCTATATCTTCCAAACCTGGTAGCTTTAGTGTGAAAGAATAATCATCATCATCATCCAAAGGAAGTACCAGCTGCTGGACACAGTCCTACAACGTAGATCGCCATAGGTCACGGTCACGATCCACTTCTACCCAGCGGTCTCCCGTCACTTTGACCAAGTCGTCAGTCTACCGGGTCGAAGGCATCTTCCAACACTCCGTCTCCTTGGGCTAGGCTGCCACTCGAGAACCTTTCTTCCCCATCGGTTATCGGTTCTTCGAACAATCTGGCCTGCCCATTGCCACTTCAGCTGACTACGCTATGTCGGTTGCCTGGTTCTATTGCGGATCTCCGACTTGCGGACCATATCTTGCTGAGATATACTAAGCACAGCCCTTTCCATGGCACGCTGAGTGACTCTGAACTTGTTTAAGAGGCCCACATTTAGCGGCAAGTCCCGAAAGAGTAACAAAGATATACAAACTTTCGCACTAATATTATGTAGAATTGATAATTATTAGTGGTTATTGTGTTATAATGAGATGAATATAAATAGCCCACTTGCTAGAGGAAAATTATTTACTTTAATTAGATCCAGCAAATTATGCGCAAAAATGGGTTGGTCTGTTCACTCACACTGTCTGTTTTATAGGTGATTTTCACCTATTAAACCATTGTTTAATAGTATTTATGCAACCGTCGTATAATGAAGGGTATTAAAATACGAGTGTGAGTTTTTGAAACGAGCGAAGCGAGTTTCAAAATAGTTAACGAGTGTTTTAATACCCGTGTTATATGCAGTTGCATACACTACTTTAGCTTCACTAATGCAATTAATCAATTAATAAAACATTGCGAAGCATTAAATTCAAGCGTACGTGCATTTTCGAACTGGCCGCCATTAAAACCTAACCAATGAGAGCACAGCTGCAGCGCGCGCAGGGCCAATCTGGTGCGAGCGCGCGCTGTTAAGGATTTTGACATAAGGCTCTCTCACCACTCTCTCTCTCTCGCTCTTACACAGTGTTATAATGAGATTTTACGATATCGATTTGGATATTATAACATCATGTCAAATTACTTAAATTGAGTTTTTTGTTGTCTGAGCTATAACAGTAGTTATTAAGTATAAGTCAAGTATTGAAAACATAAGTAGAATGTTACAACATTAGTGTAGATAAACAATCTTATGCAACTCCAAAAATGACACACAAAATTTTCTCTCATTGTGTGTGACCAAACCAACCCATTTTTGCGCATAACTTGCTGGACCTAATTACAGTAAATTTTAAGGCTTATTTGCCTTTAGCAACTGGGCTAAAATTATAATGCATGGATGCAGTTTTCCAATGAGGCACGCGTATGCCACGTGTATTTGCGAGTTTGTTATCTGAGCGTTTATACAATTTTTTAATTGCGTAGAACATTTCTTGTGATAGATAAAATATTTTATCCGTGTAAGGAATGCTGACTATTCCTAATGCGGTAAAATGGCAGTATATGCAAAATCCCCGTATGTAGACATAATTAACAATAGGTTTGTAATACATTATAAGAAATGGTTTTTATAGCCGTGCACGTGTTGAGACATAACAAATGAAACGAAGTTGAAGTTTGTATTTTTAATTTAATTACACTTTTACATTTGCATTTTGAAGTTTAGCGCTAAACGTACTAATCTGTCTTATAGTGCCGATGACGTCACAGTTTGCAAAACAAAGCGTCAATGTTTATTTATAGTATTTGCTAGAAGCAAAATGTGCAACTAAACTGTAAAGTAAATGGTATCATTATTACTTTGTGTTGAAAATGTTTCTGGTTGTTGTAAGTTTTAAGAATACCATTAAAAAAAATATTGGTCATTCTGCATAATTTCTTGATATAAACAGTAACCACGTTTCCTCAGTGTACCACGTGGGGGGAGTGCTGGGCTGGTCGGAGGTGTTCTCTTTCAAGACCCCACCGAAGGGCGAAGATTGGATGATCCGCGCGGCGGTGTATGGTGACATGGGGAACGTCAACGCGCAGGTTAGTGGTGAT
>LUGF01038629.1:103723-126729 GCA_001625245.1 Calycopis cecrops | reverse complement strand
ATCAAACTTAATTTACTACCTTTGCTGCGTGCTTAATCCGGCCCTGTCCATTAGCCCCTTTATTAATAAAAATAGATTAACTTTACTCCAAGTATTAAACTAGAATCTGTCAAATTCTTTAATAATAAACTATAAAATTTAGGCACTAGTTTAATACTTCGAGTAAATTAAATCTATGTTTATTAATAAGGGGGTTAATGAGCGGGCCGGATTAAGCACGGGGCAAAGGTAGTAAATTAAGTTTGATTTGATTTTTTTGTACGAAATAAAGCATTTCTATTTTTATTATTTTTTTTAATGCCGTATTATGTGAAAATAGCAATCTATGTGACTCTAATATTCAAAATGATAGCAAATCTAGGATCTTTGAATAGAACTAATAAGTCTATCAGCCATAAAAGATATTTAGATCAGAAAATAATAAATATTGTATGAACGATATTTATAAGATCATGCCAAAATGATTTTTTTTATAAATTTAATTAGTCAGCTTGTTTCATATATATTGACAGATGCTTATGTCCTGTAGGAGACTTATTAGGGTAGATTATAATGATGATGAAGCAGACATTTATGAAAATTCTATTTTGATTAGGTATAAATAGTTTTATTTCAAGAGCACGAGATAGCACTTTGTTTTTATGGTATAAGGGGGCAAATGATCAGTCGGAGCCATTTTCATTATTACCGACGCCCACAAACATCCACATAGAGACTATACAGATGCGCTGCCGCCCTTTCTCCTCCCACCTCCATGGACAGGCTACTTACACACCGCAGAAAACGCGACAGCACAGCTGTCGCTTTACTTTTGCCGGTCTTGTGTAAGCGAGAGGTACCTCCCCGGTCGTGCCGGCCCAATTCCGCTGCATGCAAGCATGCAGTGTGACACTACCTCTTACTAAAAAGCTCTTAAATTGATTTTAAGTTTTTAGTTCGTAATTATTTAAGCAACGTATTTTATTATTTTATCTGAATTATTAATGACATTATCATGTTATGTATTTTTTATACTACTTTTCTTATTATTCTTTTTAACATGCGTTAGAATAGTTAATTAATTCGAGATTGTTTAATCTAATTTTAATTTAATTGGGTTTTATTTAACACAATTTTATTCAATTCTTTTGAAATAACAACCAATTGTGTATCTAGTTTAAACATCAATAGTTTTAATTTTGTTTTCTTGAGACTCGGAGCTGGATTTGTGTTATTTAATCGTGGACACTATTTTTGGTTAACGAGTTTAATTATGTTAATTTATATGTACTTATAAAAACTGTTTGTGTTCCCTAAATAAAATAAATTAAAAAATTAATAATAAGGGACCTCTGCTCATTTGTTCCCTACAATTCTGGATGCCTTCAGGGAGACAAAGTGCAGTCTCAGCCTCGATTAAAAGAGGTTTATATTCAACAAAATATGGATGAAAGTTGACTAGTCGCCTCATGAATTTGCCACATATTTATTCCGTTACCGATGTTTTACTCGATTCTCACAAATATTGCAGATAAAATATTCCAGTGGTCGGCCTTCAGATCCCAGGACTACGGCTACACGAGGCTCAAGGTGTTCAACAAGACGCATATCAACATGGAGCAAGTGAGTTTTATATAGTATAAGGAGGCAAACGAGCAGCTACTCTCATGACTACCTACACCCATGGATTCCTCACATCTCCAATTCTCCATTGGTCAAATGACATGTTCGGCATTTCATGCGTATACAATACGTTTGATTGTTAGTTTAGTTAGAAGTAATGTCATGTATTTTAGCTGAATTGGACCGGCAGTCGGGAAGTTATCTTCGCTCACGTGATGCTCCTTGAATGCGGCACCGCTGTCGCGCTTCCGGTGGCTTGTCGGAGAATTGCGTGGACGCGTTGTCTTTCTGCGCCCCTTTCCCTTATTGTGCCATTGTTACTCATAAACCATTTGCCATCCATTTACTCCGGCATTGTGGAAGCGAGAAGTATCTACCACTCGGAACTAGGTTCGGCCACCAAACGCTAAAGCAACTATCACATAACGTATATCGTGAATATATCGTGAAAGCTAGAGATACCACCCCGATCGTGCCGGCCCAATTCACCTGCAAGACAGCATGGTACTACCTCTTGGCTCTTGAGAAACCTCTACCTCTGTAGAACTACTAAACAAATATTGACATGGTCATTCCCAGGTGTCTGTGGACCTCGGCGGGCAGGTCATCGACGCGTTCTGGCTTATCAAGCACAATGGTACAACAGCATAAGGTCTTACCACAGCGCTATTGTGTTCCCACCAGATCCCACCAAATCATCGACTTAGAACCACCGAGCACATACTACTTTTAACATCAACGATCGGCGAGTTATCGATTTTTAGAAGCTCAATGCATCGACCAGACGCTCCCTAGCACACACTTAAAAAGGCAATGACTGCGAGTGTTGCGTATCGAACATCGGAGCAGTCGCTAAATCGCGCGATTCCGATACCGCGACTAAGCGCGGAGGGTCGCTAATGGTCACCGTACACATATCAACTCGGAAAGGGAACGTAACCGTATCGCCTCGGGCCGTTCAGTATTCTTTGTATAAAACTCCATACTGCAACACATACGTACCAATAGGATTTAGGAAACGTAACGTAATTGCCTCGCATCGAAAAGCAAAGGCGGCTACGTTACGGTTACGTTCCCTTTCCGAGTTGAAATGTGTGCGGTGACCATAAATCATAATGCAGCATCGATGCAGTCGCAATAGTCAATCGCCGTTGCTAAAAGTAGAATGTGTGCTGCCGTCCTTACGGCCGTTTTCAATATTCTATCGATGGAGTTAGCTAGAGATAACATTTTGACATATTTTGTATGGAATATACCATGTATATCTAAATCTTTTTTATATAGTATAGGGGGGTATAGGACCCCTTTGATTACTACCAACGCCCATAAATTTCCGCATAATTACTTGCGGTTACATTGCCCTCATTTTCTCCTCCCCGCTGTCACTTTACGGCGGTGTCATGTGAGGGAGAGGTAGCGTCGGTCGTGCCGGCCCAATTCGGCTGCAATGCAACATGACACTACCTCTTACTAAAATTCTACCTCCATCCATCCATCGATAGATAGAATATTTAAAACGGCCGTTAGAGACCAGCGTCCAGTCTCTGTTCGATTTTATTTTACCATCGAATTTAATTTAAGTATTACAATTATTGCAAATGCGGCCCTGTCTTTAATGTCAAATTTGCATAGTGACCGTGCGTCTAGATCATCACCATAGATTTAGAATTGTTCTCACTACGTGAAAGATGTACAAAGCGTGGGAGCGAGACATTCAAATTAACTTCCAATCATCGGAAAAGAAAAGAGACAGTAGATGAAGTACATATGAGACAATTATTTTACGCGAGTAAGAAGCTATAGGGACCCGATTCCATACTAATGACAAAGTCATATTATGTGTTTTTGTAGTAATTCTGACATTTGTCAAATTTTTTTTTGTCTCACCTCTATTTTGACATTGTGTATCTTGTACATTCTAAATCTATGATCATCACAGCGACTAGTGGCTGAAAAGTACACTTATGTGGTAATTTAGCATATTAAGTAACTAAACACGGCACGGCATTCACTTGTCTCTAAACATAATTTTAGTATTTTATTAAATTTTATTATTATTACAATGTCTGTACCTGGGAAAGCAAAAAGCTTCAAAGGTTACGGTCAGTTCGGTATGTAAATCCTCATGGAGGTGGATAGGCGTGAGAAACGGATTAATTGGGGAAATAATCATTATAGATTGTTTTATTAATAATAATTATTAGTTTTAAAATTGATTTATTACATATAATTATAATTATTAATTACCATGCAACTAGGGCGCGCGATTTTCTTCTAAAGTGCTGGCTCTTATTGCCTCCGCGGTATATAGGAAGGCTATAGTAGGTATACAAGGATGGTTACTAATATTCGTATTATACCCAAAAAGTGCACATCTCAGCTACTAGTTGGTGCGACTGTCTCGACGCAAGGTCCTCGTTGCTCTAGGTATAATATAGTTGCCCATTGAACATACAAGGTTGATAAAAGCGAGAGGCATTAAATGAAACCACATATTTAGTGTACCGTTTCCAGGCTACACAACAAAAAGATCTATCTCTGATCTATCGGAGCAATAGTTTAGCCATAGGAATTTTGAAAGTTTTTTCTCACTACGTACACGCTGCACTGTACCGCAGCTGATCGTAGACTATGGCCGGTCGGGGTCATTCACCTCGTCCTCGCTGTAGCCGCCCGGTACAAAGCATGATTACATTTTTTCGCTATTTAACTTGTCGTTTCGGATTTACTGTAGGCACTATAGTCTATGCTTTTATCAACCTTGTATACAACTTTGACTTCCAAGCCACATCAGATCAAATGACATTGAAAAATATAATTACTTATACCAATCATGTTGGATGCAATACCACATGATTGGTATATTTACATTATTTAATGTCATTTGATTATTACTGTTACCAGAATCATCATCATCATCATCATCACCCTATTGCAGTCCACTGTTGGACGGCGGCCTCTCCCACGCCACTGACCTCGATCTTCGGCTATCCTTTCCCACTTCCTGCCCACAGCTTTGCATATACTGTTACCAGAATAGTTTGATAATGTTTTTTTTTATTTTATTATATTATTATGTTGCATTTTAATGTTTTATTTAGGTTACTCAATGCGTTGTTTTGTAACGAGGCAAATGTTTTTATTGTATATATTTTTAATTTAGAATATTTATTTTTACTAGTGAGTCAACAGCTAAACTTGACGTTTATTCTATAATATATTCAAAACATATGGAAGCACTAAGCCGTTTACAGTTATTAGTCGATACCAATTTATTTTTATTATTTTTTATTTTCTCCTATTTATTGACCTGAACATCTGCGGAAGGAGCATGGGCGTACCGGGACGTATCCCGTCCCGGTCGGGGCAGCTACCCCCCTGGATTCTCGTAACCTCCTATTACCTCCTCTTACTATCAGTAAGTACTACTTCAAATCAGATTTGCCCCCCCTCCTCCTCCTGGCTCAGAACCTGGGTACGCCGATGGACAGGGGGTCTCCAAAATGAGACCGTAACAGAGTTTTGTGTGCTTCACCTGCATTTAATTTGAAAGAAATCACGGATATTCCATCCCTAAGTGATTGAATGTCTTAAAATCTTTTTATAATGCTCACACATCAAACCCTGTACCAAATTTTAAGTTTCTACATACAGTAGTTAGGTTTGTTCGTTGATATGAGTCAATCAAGTTTGTCTTTTATATCTATAGATCAATTTAAAATAAAAAACGTAAAACACGGGTAGTTAGCAAAAATAGTTTATTCACAAATCACAACATTATGTAACCGAACCATCACTGCATACGTTACGAAGGTACGTTAGTCAGTGGTGCTCCACCAAAATATAAACTGTAATATCTTTACATTGAAAATAAGTTGAAATTGTATATTGTTGATTTAAAATAATTTGAAATTGTATTTTGTTGATTTAATTAAATTATTATTCCAATTACGTTGTATGCAATTTCTCTGAACTATCTCACATCTCAATTATTTTACTTTATAAAGTATTAGATATAAGTACTAGAAGTGGCAAATAGTCAGATTATGGTAGAATTGATCATGGCAAAGAACATAAGTCGTAATTACCACACATTTTTACAACAAGGAGGCATACGAGCAAACAAGACTGACTATCGACGCCTATCACTATCTGCACAATTGTGATCCATATGCGCTGTTCATAGGAGACTTATCATCCTCCCTTCCCATGAGCCACTGGAACCTCACAAACCGCACTACACGCGACAGCATAGCTGTCATCTTGCGCCGGCATCATGTGGTCAAGAGGTACATGCCCGCCCCATGCGGCTACCGCTTTTTAAATGTTGAAATTGCAATAATAATTTAATTATTCTTTGATAAAAGTAAAAAATAACGCAATTGGTAAATCTACAGGGTTTTGTAGCTAAAAAATAGAGACCCCGCGACAAGCGTGAGTTCCTAATAGATAAAGGACATCTTTGCCCCTTCCACCCTTAGCAGCGACTGAGGGTTTCCGTTACATTTTAGTGTGGTAAGATTCTGTGATAGCCAGTTCGCACTCCCCACACTGATCTGCCAGTTGCCACCCATCAAATGTATGCCAAGCGAATACTTTTCTCGCATTAAAAAAAAAAAGAACAAATAATTGGTGACAAATTCCTACCTACATCTGTTTATGTCGTTTAAATCCGTTATTGTGTACGTGATTTTTAATTTTCTGCGTCATCTGGCGATTTCTATTGTTCTTCTGTTTCTCAACGCCTGCCAGGACGCGACGCTTGGGTTTCTTCTTGCTAACTTGAACCGGCACATCCAACCTCTTCAGAATACTCCTCAAGTATTCATTCTCGTCGCCATCGGGAACACGGCTGGCCCTCTCGCAGTTCAGTATAAAAGTATTTCCCAATTTCGGATGCACGGCCACCGCGCAATTCCTACTATGATCAAACGGGTCCTGAATGCACATAAGCGATTCTAACCTAATGGGCTGGCATATTTTGGATCGCGCATTGATTTTGTATAATTCAAAATCTTCAGGCACAGTTTCAAGCTTGCCAAACAGTTTCCTGTCGATCGCACGGCCCGTGTAAGGGGATACGATGTATTTTCGGTAGTCAAACGTGGTGTAGTACTTAAAGAAACCGTTCAACAACTGGAAAAGGGAATCCCTGTTAGAATTGACGTGGAGAGCGGAGGTAAATGCCACATTCCAATCACTTATCATCAGTGGTTCTACGTGCCTCTGTAAAAATAATATAGGAGGAAGTATGGCTCGCTGTTGTAGATAGAATACCACTAGTAGAATCAAGGCATAGTTTGGCATCAGATTTGTACCCGACAAGTTGTGGACTTTGGACCAGTATTTAATAATTATAGTCAACGGCAGTACCCTCTTGTCTGCCTGCAGTAGATAGGCCAGTAACTTACTGTTCTCCACGCCGGCTGGACTCTTAAAACTAATATCACAATTTCGTCCGGTCGGCCCGTGGTAGAACTTCACTATAGGAACCTTCGCGTGGATTATGGCGAATAGATTTTGAAATACTTGAGATCTTCTGCTTAAGATATTCCTAGCTCTCTTTACAATTTCTTCGTCGGTCAGGGTCACCCACCGAGGTAAGTCTATGTAGCAGTCCACGTCGCTCGTTTTGATCCCCAGTCCAGTGACAATGGAACCGAATGCATGGACTCTGCAGCCTGTAACGCAAAAGTAAGAGTTAGATCATATTACCTAGTCTAGCTATAAGTTCAGTTACAAAGAAAAAAAAACATATTTTTAATTGCAAATAGCATTTATTACTTTTACATTGTGTTAGTTTAAAACGAAAATATAAAACAATTAAAAATATAAAAAGCTTATTCGAAGTGATCTCTATAAGCTGCAATACCGTCCTTCAAACGTTGAGGCCAGTTATCAATAGAAGCACACTTTGCACGGGGAAATTCTTCACTGCCGCTGTATGGATTGTTTTAGGGACTCCAAATTATCATGGCGTTTAGAGCTAGCTGTACTCTCTAAAACTGACCATAAATAATAATCCAGCGAATTAAGATCGGCACTAGACAACGGCCAGTCTTCAGCTCTGATGAAGTCTGAGACGTTCCAACCAAGACTGCATGGACCAAGCTTTATGACCCGGCGCCGAGTCTTGCTGGAAGGACCATACTTGGTTATTGAATACGGTATTATTAAGGGGCTTAACTACCTTCTCAAGAATGGTATCTGGATACACTTGTACCGATGCTTTGATACCTTTTTCACAAAAATGTGGCTCCTTCATAGTTAAC
Organism: Calycopis cecrops; assembly: GCA_001625245.1. NCBI lineage: Eukaryota > Metazoa > Arthropoda > Insecta > Lepidoptera > Lycaenidae > Calycopis > Calycopis cecrops. The sequence goes on along the minus strand of LUGF01038629.1, from coordinate 118,855 downwards.
ACTCCACCAAACCATCACTGAAGTCGGATAATGCCTATGTTGCACTCTGTCGACTAATTGGGAAGCTCTATTAGAGCTTTGAGCACAAATACGGTCATTTTGTTTGTTAAAATGTTGCTCAATTGTAAAAATTTTCTCATCCGTAAACTAAATTTTTTGTGACCTCCTTTTGCGTACCGCTTCAGTAACTGTTTCGATTTTACCACCCTATTCATCTTTAATTTATCAGTTAAGAAATGACCAGTGCGTCTCTTATAGGCTGCAAGTCCTAAATCTTCTCTTACAATACGCGACATGGTTCTAGGTGCTATCCTTATTTCCCGAGATAACATCTTTTGCTTTTTGACAGGATTTCTTCGAATTCTTTCCTTTACTGCTTTGACCACCTTTTTCGTACGAACACTTCGTGGACGGCCAGATCTTTCTCTGTCACAAACAGACCATTGTACCTATTAATAGCCCGAATACAAACTTTTGACTAAAACAAAGTGTATGGAGAGTTTTAAAAATTGCATTTGGCTCCATACCTACTTTGTATAATGCAATCACAGCGATTCTGTTCTCTTTATCACCCCACTCCATTTTAAGATCGCAAAATATTGTACAATGTATTGGCACCAAAATGAGAAAACACAATAAACAATCATATAAAAATGACAGACTCTAAATTCTCTAAATGTTATATTTTTTTTATTTTTAATTGTGTGTAAGTAGCGGGTGGCCCATGGAAGTTGTAAGGGAAAAGAGGGCAGCGCATCTGTATAGCCTCTTTGCGGATGTCTATGGGCATCGGTAGTCATGAAAATGGCTCCGACTGCTCGTTTCGAATCACTCGACCCCCTACACCATAAAAAAAATCAAATTTGCGCCAATGGTCGCGATTTCCCCCTCGACGGATCTCCACCTTCTGGTTGGGGGGGCTTAGTAACCGTGGCTTAGATCTCCACGGTGAAGCGAAGAGGGATCCCAGGAGGGGACGCTCCGAGTGGGCTTGACCATGGGTGCGCTCTTGATATGTCCAAAGGGGGTTCGGGGGCCGGAGTTTTCTGGCCTCTGGTCGCAGGGGAAGAGGCGTCTCTGTGTCGTTGCTGTGCGCCCTGTCTCTTGCGACCGAACGGGGGCGCACAGTCGGATGTTTCTTCTAGCTAACTTGAACCGGCACATCCAACCTCTTCAGAATTCTCCTCAAGTATTCATTCTCGTCGCCATCGGGAACACGACTGGCCCTCTCGCAGTTGAGTATAAAAGTATTTCCCGATTTCGGATGCATGGCCACCCCGCAATTCCTACTATGATCACACGGGTCCTGAATGCGGGGGGCCGCAGAGGAAAAGGAGATGCGGTGTGTCGTTGTCCCTGTCCCCTGCTGCCGTTTGGAGGTTTGCGGCGGAACCAAAGAGCAGATCCGATGCTGGGTGTGGGAGGTCGAGGCCTGTGGGGTGTAGCTAAGCATGCTATATAGCTGGCCAGCCCAGGCTTTGCAGGAGCACAGAGCACGTTTTGCGGCGGGAGTCCCACATAAACATTCGCTTGCCCCGAAGGCGAGTGGTATGAGTAATGCATTTCTTCCAGAAAAAAAAGGAAGGATTTTTCCTAGCCTACGGTATTTTATTTATTAGAATATTTAATTTCTTTAAAATAAAAAAATGTGTTTAAATATAAACCTGAGCCATCATTTTAGCATGGGGCGCACTCTTAAAACATGTTTACATTGTATTATTTTTAATACTTAGTCTAAAATTAAGACTTGATAATTTTTTCTTTTCCATTTCAATCCTAAGAAGGTATTGAGTAGTTTTTGTAATATAGGGCTTTAACAAATTCACATTAGAAGTGATTAGAGCCGGTCTGTTTTTCATATTGAAATAATAAACATCAAACTTTCATGAAACATTTTAAACACTGTTGATTAGGAGAGCTACTGCATGCTCACAACTATGATCACCATGAATAACAAGATATCATTCTTCTCCCTTCTCTCTTCTCTCTTCCTCTCCTTCTCCTCCAACTCCTTCCAACTCATGCTACTGACATACGGCACAAAAGGTGCTGTAATTTACACTGGTTTTGTGTAAGTGAGGTATCTCCCTGGTTGTGCTCACCCAATTTGGCTGCATACATGCTTGCAGCTTGGCACTACCTCTTACTCTTTACTTTATGAGCTTTATGAATAATGTTAACAAACCTTTCCACTGCACATCTAGTGTTTGTTGCAAGTCATCAAACAATAACTGCAAGTGTTCCACTTGGTGTCGTGTCAACCGTACATACCGTAGAAGCTCTTGTACTTGGCACTCAAAGTCTCCGTTAAAAGTGAGGTTACTAATATCAAATATTTTATCTGCAACATACATCAAACAATATAATTTAACAGAGATTTTGATTGGCCAGAAACACAACTGCTAAATGAGTCCACAATAGCATGCATTTAGCACTAAATCCAAGTGGGGGGTTTAGGGGTGCTACAGTCCCGGACTGATGAAGTTAAGTGTTTTAATATCATCTTTGTACCCAGAAATGGGTCCCTTTTCAACTCCAAGGCTTCCTAGCTCCCCACCAGAGCTTAATATGCCATTGCATGCATTCAGAATTAGAATGGGTGCACATACGATATGAGAAGTAGCCAACGATCTGTTTCTAGCTTTCCTATGTGCAATAATAGTACTATCATATATTAATACATAATATATATTAATACATATATATCAATACCATAAACCAATTTTTATTCCAGTGTTTATGAGTACATACAAATGGTTATAGTGCCATTAAAAAGAGCTCTGTCTGTAGATCTGAATGAAATGAAAGTTGTACCTATATACTAACCGTCTCCATCCATTGTATAGATGCAGCTGTAAATATGAATGTCTATGTGGCTACTTGCTGTTGGCTTTTTTTATATTTAATCACAGCACATGTAGATCTAAATTTTCCATGAAATATTTAAATCAAAAAATATCCATTTTGTCTCGTTTATAGCTACCTAACCTCTTAATTCTTAATAGAAATTTGTTTATCTATAGATTTAGTAAAGACGTTACGAATTATCGCAATAATAAATAACAAAACAATTAACTTTTGTAATATTTTGTGAACTTTGTTGTGAAGTGTGAACACTCAACTTGTCAAAATCAAAAATGTCAATTGCATTTTGACACTTGAAAATCGTCCAAGACGATTTTCATGGCATGAGCAACAAAGGGGGATTTTTCATTTATGGCCAATATGTTTTACGCAGTAAAATATCGAGATCGAGAGAAATTGCAGCTAACACACTAAAATACTAACTCATTCTCATTTTCATCTATTGAATTGTACAAAAATCCGTGACTTGCCATACTATGCGCCAGTTAAATTAATGATGAATTTTTATTATACCACTTATACCATATTACATTATTAATATACCAATCGCTTTAAGTTATTTTTATGGTGTAATGTAATGCATATTGGTATTTATGTAATGAATACGAATTTACAATTTCAACTCTTTTTTAGGGTTCCGTACCCAAATGGTAAAAACGGGACCCTATTACTAAGGCTCCGATGTCCGTCCGTCCGTCCGTCCGTCCGTCTGTCACCAGGCTGTATCTCATGAACTATGATAGTTAGACAGTTGAAATTTTTTTCACAGCTGGTGTATTTCTGTTGCCGCTATAACAACAAATACTAAAAAATTAAATAATATGAATATATAAGGGGGGGGGGGGCATACAATAAACGTGATTTTTTTGCTCCCATACAAAAGATAAGCTCCCGTTTTCGTAGATAATGGTATGGAACCCTTCGTGTGCGAGTCCGACTCGCACTTATCCGGTTTTACTGTTTCGTGGATCCACCAGACTGAAAAATACACGCCCTGTTCCTGCCAAATCCGGGGCATCCTAGCCCCGGCTGTCGATGGCACCAGGGAGGGCTAAATGGGTATCAATATTAGTCGCCGGTTCCAAACACCCACCAAATCATCACCCAAGACCGGTGACAGTACGTAAATTCGAATTCATTTATTTAACGACCTACTTGGATCATTATTGTCAGTAAGATACTTATTACAAAATGTGACAAAATGTTATAGTAGCTGTGTATTATCACACTTACAATATCAATAAAAATATATACATATCAATAAAACGCATACGGGTAGGAGTTAGAACGTATATGACAGCAAGAGGCAGCAGTTATAGAAATACGGACAATCCAATCGGTTCGCTACCATTTTCAGGATGGTGTTGGTGCTGCCGAAGGACCTGCGGGCCAGGGAAATGCAGCGCTTGGACGATGCGCAAGCGCTACGCGTATAAATAAATATCTATGGACTTTACACACCACGTTAACCCCGTGCTAAGTACCATAAACACTTGTGTTACGGGTGCTAGACAACGGAAGTATATTTAATATGTTTTATAAATTTAAGAAATTGATATATTTAAGACTAGCTGGTGGCTTCGACTTCGTTCGCGTATAATCAAAGTGATTTGTTATTGTTTACTTGCAGTCTGCCGAAATTCCGATTTCTCGTAGGAATGAGCGATTTTACTGCAGTAATGTGTTTTTGATGTTGACCAGGATTAGTATCTTGAATAGACCCAAAAAGTTTTATTCGAATCCGTCCAGTAGTTTCGGAGATTAGTCCGTACAAACAGACAAACAAAAAAATTAAAAAACATGAAAGTGTTCCAATACTATTTTCACATCGCCCCAATTAGTTTGTCGTAAAAATATTCAATGTACAGACACGCGAATTTGACTGTTTTGTTATTTGTGTAGATTTTTATTAAATAAATACATATTATAATACATAGATCCATAAGATCGAAAATATCAATAAGACACATGGATCACAAAAGTATATTTCTTTTAAAGACTGACTCGACCGCACATCATAATACATTACATCTTCGCAGACTCGAAAAGGATCTTATATAAAATTATTAACAACTTCATCCCTTTCTTATTAAGCAATATTAATGTACAATGTCCACGTATCAGCTCTAGACATAAAAGTTCTTATAACGTACCAAAAACTAGAACTAACTAGTGGAGTGTCCTTCAATTTAATAGGTGTTGACACTTTTGACTTTACATACCGTACAACTTTTAAATAAACAATATTTTTTACTATAGAAGCAAGCAATAAATGAGAACAATGAAAGTTGTTTTAACAGTTTACTAAAAAAGATTCTATTCGATTGGTCGACTTATGATGCTAAGTTTACGATTTTCGTATTTGGAACCATGGCGTCGCTGCCTTATTCTGTCTGTCTGAACGCGATAAACTCAAAAACTGCCAAACGGATTTTATACAGTTTTCAACGATAAAATGAGTGAATCTTGAGGAAGGTCAAGTATTTATGTTACTATACTTTTGCGTAAATTAACAGAAATACGGCGTTAAAATATGTTGAAGAGGTCGCAAAAAATCTCGCCAACTAGGAGCTTTCCACGTAAACAAGCAAAGATATCGTTTGAATAATGCACTAGCGAATTCAAAATGCTACAAAAAAGTCCGTAATAACTAATAACATATCTGTATCTCTTTCAATTGCCTTTCAATAACCACATTTATGTCAAAATTTTTAATTAAAACATAACGTAATTTTTAAAGTGTTTTTCTTTAATACAGTATTAATCCTTACTCAAATGAATGTTAGTTAGCTTAAGCATCAAATGCAGATTAAAATTGTCCTGTACACTATATCAATCAGATGAATAGTTTTTGAGATATCGTCGTTGAAAGTAATAATTACGGGCGCGTGACTGCGAGCGAGTGTTGAGTTGTGACGTCACAGGCGGTCCGTGACCGTTAGCGGAAATCGATATTTTTTGAAAGTTTAAATGCCTGTAAATTCAAAACTATAATATATTGAATGAAACAAAAATTAGTTTATTTATTTACTTATAGGCCTTACCGGGACCAACTTTCAAGCGATTTGGCATACCTAATAACATTCTCCATTATAGATATGTTATTTTGAACGTATATCTATCACAATACTACACGAACCACACTTTGAAGTCGATATTTTAATGAGAAGTTCGCACGATAAGGGCCAACTCACACCAAAAGAGCGGCGAAGGGCTGAAGGGAGAAGACCCTAAGCGTATGTAGCGTACGCCACGCGAAACTAAAATAAATTGCAATATCACAATAAAATCTCAGATCACGACTTGATGTTGGGGATAAGGTTGCTTTAATAAAAGCCAGATTTTAATACAAAAAATTTAATGTCATGATAAAAATTACAAAAAATAAAATCGAAGAAAATACAACATAATATTATATGCTTTACATTATTCTAATATGACTTATGTATCGAGATAACTATGATTATTGTAAGTACCTATGTGAACATTCTATATAGGTATTGTACAATTCGATTAGATTAGCTTCTCTCTTTTTCTTTCATTGCTATAGCAAAAGTATTCAATACATACTTTGATTGTACTTAATGTAGTGAAAAAATATCTATAAAAACATTATCAGAAATCCTTAATAATTATTATCATAATATGTACTATGTGTGTCATTAAAAAAAAATAGATCTGCTCAATAATTTTCATAAAAATTTGCACCCAAATTATGAATGATGTCTAGGCATAAATACCGAAATAGAAAAACAAAATATAATACATAGATATACTTTGAACTAGAGCAATAGAGCGAGAAAACGAAATCTACCCTAAATATTACACTAGGGGCGTTAGAAAATTTGAACATTTCATATTCATTAATAGCTATGATTTTTATATATTTCTTGCGGCTTCACCTCTACTTCAAAATATGCTTTTCGGACTTTGATGGATTAAAAATAATTTAAGAACATCTTATCCCTGGATATTAATAGACAAAACATCAAGCCTCAGACAATACAATACACAGCAGTTTGCTCCTTATACTAATCTCCTTCATCCTTACTACTATCTGAGTCATTTGCTGGGGCCTTGTTACTGTCTACAGGGTCAGCCACGTCTTCTTCCTCGCTGCTAGTGGCGCCCTCATCAACTTGTTGAATATTCACTTTAATAGCGTCATTTGCTTCCATCTCTATTTGGTTGACTCGCTTCTTACCATTGTTTGAAGCAATTTGATACGGCCTTAGGAGCTGTTGCAGCCAGTGTTGAGAGACAGATAAGAAAAACTGTCCAAACTCTCTGAACCTCTGTATGTTATCGTCCAACACTTTGAGAGATATAACAGCAGTTTTTTTAACTTGGCTAAAACTTAGGGTCAATTGAAATTTGATGTTGAGCGCAGACTGGTCTATGTTGAATATTTCCTCGGTGATTCGAGTTTGCTTCTCGATGAAACTCAGGTTCATGTTATTATATATTTTTGAGAACTGTTTTCTCTTCCACCAGACCATCTTGTTGAGAACGCTCACGTATTTCTCCTTCTTCGGCTTTGTGCTTTTGGCTTCTTCCTCTTCTTTCTCGGCCACCCTTTCGAATTCAAATTTCAAGATTTTCTCGAATATTTTAAACGTGACTTCCCTGACGACCGCCTTCCAATCCGAACCGCCGAGCAACTGCAGGGTTTTCTCAGTGATGGCCGTCCTGTATTCGGGCGAGGATTTTTTGGGAATGACCGGTTTCTCTAACAGAATTTTCTTCAAGAAGGTCTCGTAGTTATTTGCTTTGGATTCCTCGAAGGCAGCGGCAGCGAACGCAAGATACGCTTGGACTTCTCGGGCACACCTTTCCGATATAACTGAGGCCACGTTGTGGGTCTGATCGAACGGATCCTGTACGCACATGGGACTGGCCACCCGGAGGGGATACACATAGTTCTCTTTCACATTGCGCTTGTAGAGTTTGTACTCGCTCGGCAAACTGTTTAAATCACTAAAGTCACTTTTCTTCATCGTCCGTCCGAGGAACGGACTCACCATGTCTACCTCGAAGTTGAACTTGGAGTAGTATTCGAAGAACCCGCCGATCAGTTCCGGTATGGAGGCTTCACACGTCGTCTTCGGTAAATCATCGTAGTGTTGGCTGAAGCCAGTGTTCCAACAGTCCACCTCACACGGTGCAGCGTTCTCCTGCAGCCAACTGACCGAAGGTAGCAGTTTCAACTGCTGTAGATAGAAGATGAGCATCATCGTCAACGCGTAATTGGTTAACTTGCCGCCTCCGGTGAATCCTCCCACTTTGCCCCAGTATTTAATCAGCACCGCTACCGGTATGAGCCTCGGATCCACGTGTAGTAGGAAGGCTATTAGCTGGCTGTTCCTCACGCCTAATGGGGTCTTGAAAGACACGTCGCAATTAGTCTGCGTGGCGATGTGGAAGAATTTGACTATGGGAGTGTTGGCCCGTGGTATGGAGAACACATTCCTGAATGTCGACGGGTACCTGCAGAGGAGTCTCTTCGCCTGTCGCACCAACATATCGTCGCCGTATCGATGGGGTTTGGGTATGTCCACGAAACAGTCGGCGTCGCTCGTCTTTATGCCCAGACCAGAGGTGATGGAACCGAACGGCATCGTCACGCAACCTGTAAACAAGACCGGTGTAAGTACTGCCTTCTCTTGTTCTTACTGATTATTGATATTATTATAAAAAAAAAATGTTAACTCTCAGACCGTACGAAACGATAGATTAGAGGCATTACGAAGGCATTGACTAAGAAGGTCATTTTGAGGTATGTAACCAGCGCCGGATCCAGGTACGGGGTTAAGGGGCCTTAAGATAATTTTTGTACCCATAAAAGGGCCCCCTTTCTGAACTCCTAAGGTCTCCATCAGGTCTAATCCGGCACTGTACGTACCTGACCCTAAAAACGTGCCCTACTGTCTAGCCAGTACTCCTGGAACGTGTCTTCCACGTCGGCGTACAGCTCGCTTATAATGGACTGCTCGTTTGCTCCCTTATACTATACATAAAATGGCATTAGACTAAAGTAGGTGGTGGTGGTGGTAAAGTAGTTTTGGGATTGAAATAGAGGAACCCTAAAACTGCTCTTCACCTGGCCAATACTCCTGGAACGTGTCTTCCACGTCCGAGTAAAGCTCGCTGATCCGCGCCACTTGCTCCTGCGTGAGGCGCACGCTACCTAGCACTGCCGCCAGCTGCTCATGGAAGTCACCGGTGAAGTCGATGCTAGACGGGGGCAGCTCCATCTCTGCGAACAATATCATATTTAGTTGGCTTACCTGCAAGAACTCAATAGTTGGCATTTACAAAAATAATTAGTTATTAATAATTAATTGTTTTCTCAAAGTTTTGTAAACATCACTTAATGAGTTTTTGCAGTAAGCCGACGATATATAAGGTTAGTTTTTGGTCAACAGCCAAATTTTCAGGTTTGGTTAATAATCAATAATACATTCGATTTTTTAAATAAAAAACATAAAAAGATAATTAGATAAAATATATAAAAAATTTCAGGCTAAAATTCAGCTGTCGACAACACATATGCGGCCCGCCGACGTCTTAATTGCGCCCCGTGAATGTTTTGTAAATAAGTTATAAATATCAAAATGAATCAGACTCGGAAATCCCTCTGAAATTAATATTTAAAATTAGTTAGATTTTAGTTGTTACCTTGACTCTATTTATTTTGTTTTCATTTTTACTCTGTTTTAATTTCTAATAATTTTAATAGCATTTTCATTTTTCTATATGACCCGCTTAAGTTTATTTTGCCGCCTTGTGGCCCTTGTCCGTCATCGTTGCCGACCGCTGGACTAAATCATAAATTGCACATGGCTTGACCCCTTACTTGATGATGCCGTTTCGCAATACACTTTCGAGAAAAATAAGGCATTTTTTCCAAATCTAATGGAAGACAGATTAATAGAGATTGAGAAGAGAAGAGAGAGAGATCAAATAATGCCTTTTTCTCAATCCCTCCCACAATCAGATGGGAATAATGCCAAGGAGAGAGTGAAGGCAATTTAGGCAAAAAAAAAAACATTTTTCTAATTTTTTCAGTCCCTTACAATCAGATGTGAATAATGCCTAGAAGAGAGATAGTATAGGCAATAAGTTATTTAAAAAAAAAACCAGGCCAAGTGCGAGTCCGACTCGCACACCGAGGGTTCCGTAGGAACGGGAGGTATGAGCAAAAGTAATAGACGTTGAGAAAATTATAATTATATCCCTGCGACAAATTGACAAACTTATATAAGCGGATGCTTGCATGTATTTAGTAAGAAACGAACTACATGCATAAGTTGGTAATGATTTTTCCAGTGATATAAATTTTATTTACCAATTTTCAGATTTATTCCTATATGTATACTGTAAGAATTCTAGCTAGTAACCCTATTTATTTTCGAAAAAGTGCGTTTTCATACAAAATTTGTACATAAATGGCTATAACTTTTTTTGCGTTAACTTAAAAGTGTGATTTTCAAGGCATTAAGACGTAACTGGCCTCCGTGTTTGACAAAAATTTCAGCTTAATCCCTTCACGCTTTTTAGAGAAAAAGGTCTTGACAGACGTACAGACAGACGGACAACAAAGCGATCCTATAAGGGTTCCGTTTTTTCTCTTTGAGATACGGAACCCTAAAAAGGGTTATGTTGTACCTCCTTTGGTTAGCTTACCTTGATTCTCGTTTTGAGCCTTGGGCCCTTTGCCTCCTGGTCTCTCGTTCTTTTCTGAAACGAAAAAAAAACAGTTATAGGTGTCTATAACTGTTTTTTTCTTAAAAAAAATATATCTGTAACTTGTTATGTACAGGCTGACTGGTGAGACAATTTATATAGATATTAAACATGTTTGTAGAAGTTAACAAATATATAGTTTTTTTTTATAGGGAGCAAACGAGCAGGGTTAGTGACTACCGCCGCCCATAGACCTCCGCAAAACTAGGTGTCTTGCAGACGCGTTGCCGGCCTTTAGGAAAGAGGAATGCTCTTTTCTTGAAGATCCAGAAGTTACAGATCAAGTCGACGTATAACACCATAATATCCGAAAACGAACCGATTTCGAGATATAGGATTTTGAAAATTTTATTTAAAAATCCTGTCTTTCTTTCTATAACTTTATTTTTTTTTAGGTTTTTACCATCAGATATAGGTACATTTGTTTGCTATTGTTGTGCCTTGACTGCCTCGTGGTCTAGTGGTAAGCGTGTTCAACCACAGACGTGAGGTCCCGGGTTCGAATCCCGGGTCAGACCGAAAATTTTTATTGGGATTTTTCAATTTCTAATAACAGTCCGGAGTCAGGAAGTTGGCGGTGATACACCCCCGTGCCTCGGAGATCACGTTAAGCCGTCGGTCCTGCGCCTGATTTCTCACCGGTCGTGTCGGATTGCCGTCCCATCGGAATATGAGAATGAGGAAATAGAGAGTGCACTTGTGTTTGCGCGCACACTTGTGCACTATAAAATGTCCTGCGCAGATGGCACGTCTATATAGACGGCCGCCGTAGCCGAAATCGGAGGACGACATTATTATTATTATTGTTGTGCAGCGGGTGAGTTGCTTTGTTAATGTCTACACTAAAATTACAACTTTATTAATTATCTGGTCTGTTGTAGACCAATGATTAAAAAAAATCTGTAACTACTTTATTTGTCAGTTTATTTTTGTGAAATCTTGAAAAACAAATCTATGAAAGATTATCGGCAGATATGTTTAAAAATATCTGTGTTTCAATAGCTATTTAACAAGGTATAACAAGTTTAAGTTTTAACCTTTAGTTAGTTTTAACCTTTACTTAGTTTTTGGAAAAAAACGTTGATGAACGTACGTAAACGTAACTTTATATCAGATTTTCAGTAATTTGGTAGGATATTTTGGTAATGAGTATTTATTTTATTACATATTCCGGGGGAGAATCGAGTACTGAAGACGCTACTGTTGTGATGTTACTGCTAGAACCCGAAGTGCGGTTACGTCCAGTTTTAGCTGGTTAGAACTAGGTATAGCCACTGTCTAGGCTAAATCTAGAATTAGCCGATTGTTTTGGGTAAAACTAGGTCTAGCTGGTATCTTTCCGGTTAGAACTAGATCCAGGCAAATAATATAAAGTCTAGTCGATAACATGCCGGCTACAACTAGATTCAACCAAACCCTGGTGGCTGCTCGTCACCATGTTCCTCCGCGAGCGGCCGCCGCGCTGGTTGACGTCCGCGCTCACCGCCAGCTCTCTGTTATAGTATATAATCTATGCCGCCAGCGTCGTCAGTGCTGCGGGACTTATATCAACCCCTCAACTTCTATCCGCCTCGCCCGATCACAGTTTTCGTAACGTCACGCATTCATCAGTCCCCAAGGGCGCGTAAAGAAGTTTTTTTTCTGTTCCAAACTGTACTTCATGAACCATGATAAAATTTTAATACATATTTTTTTTTATTTTTTTTGTTTACCTATATATACAGCAGACTGGCGAGTCATTTTCATCACTGCAGGAGCGTATTCACTAGGTACTCGATTCTCATCCAGACTATTTCATAAAATACTTTTTTTTTTACTTTTTACTTCAAAAAGCCGCTCGTCACCTTTGTTCCTCCGTGGACGTCCGCCACGCTGGTTGACGTCGGCGCTCACCGCTAGCACGTGCCCGTACAACATGGGGCGGGGCGCGCGCAGCACCGCCTCCGCGTCTTCGGCGCTGCGGAACCTGATATATGTATATTATGTATGAATGCTGTGTACAGTAGTGATGTCGCTGGGTGGGCTTATATCGATAGAATCGATAGCACAGCGACTATCAAAGTTAGCTACTATCTAATTAGTATCGATACTATAATATATCATAGTATTGCCATATTTTATGATATCGATACAATCGAGTTTCAATAGTTTCAAAAATTACAATACTATCGATAGTCCTATCGATATTCCAACTGATTTTCGAGGTGAACTATCGATATATCGATTCTTCTCAGGACAGGGATAGGGTTGAACCGGTGGTAGATGTAAATTTTTGACGTTCAAAAAGCAATTTTTCAATTATTTTGAATAAAAATATTTCGATTTTGATAGTTCGGCACCAGTAGTGTACCCTAGTTATTGGCACACGCATCAGAATCTGATGAACGATTTAGAATTGTTAGTGTATGTGCCGTTGGTCTTCCAAATGAAATAAATAAACAAACCGGAGCACCGCGCTGCGTGTCTCCATAAACTCAACCCGCGGCGCGCCGTACTCGGTGAATATGTGCGCCAACTCGCGCGCTTGGGTGTACACGGGGTAGCCTGCAACGAAGGAGTTGGACGAATTTCGGCTACGCATTTTTATAGACATTCGACTGACTACTCGTTTGCCTCCTTATATTATAAAAAAATCTAATATCTTAGAGTCGCTCAGTTATGGAAAGAGCTATGCTCGGTGTTTCTCTGCGTAGAACTAATTCGGAGATTCGTAACCAGAGTAAACGAAATTGCTCTGAGTCACGGCCTATCGGCCAATATCTACATTTTATCCTGATATTTCTGGATCTAAACTTACGCGGGTAAACAGCTAGTATTTATATACTGTAAACGGGACTTAATCGCGTTATAAAATCGAAGTATTTACCTCGACTCCCGACGTTTCGGCCGTAATGCAACGGCCGTGGTCACGAGTAGACTCAAACAGCTAGTGGTTAATATTATACACTAAAGTAAATTTATTACAGTTATAAAACTTTGTTCTGATATCTCACAACGTTTTTCCCTCAAGAGATCTTCTTCCCCAGTGGTTGTTAGTTGAAACATATTTAAAACATGCATATTCCCAATAGTATTTTATTTATTTTTACCGCTATCTAATCTCAGATGCTGGAGATTCTTAATTACTTACCAGTGACTCGAAGTCGGTTATTTTGAGGTTCCAGGTTAAGTAAGGGGCTGTTGGTGCCAGTTTGAGGCTCCGAAGGGCCACCGTTGACTCGGGGGCTGCCCCGAGCCCCTGAAGTGCCGCTGTTGGTTTTCCTGGGGCTCGCCGTGGGTGTGTTGTTTTGCGTTTGGGTAGCCGAAGGCCCATTTGTGCGGGCCGCATGTTTTGGTGACTTATTCTCCATTTCTTAAGGGTACAACTGTTCACCTGTAAATAAACTGAATTTTACTGTCAATTCCCGTATAAATATTTCCATATGGACTTTACAGGAAGCAGTTCTTGCGTTGCAGGCTAATTGACAAGCACGTCCGGGGAGGCTCTCGCTTACACGATACTGGTGTGTGACACCTGTCTCGTGCGGCGTAGTTTTACGTTGTTGCATGGAGGGAGAAGAAGGAACGGGGCAAACCATCTGTATAACCTCTATGCGGATGTTTATGGCCGTTGATAGTCATCAATGGATTTGGAGGCCGTTGAGGTTAGTTTAACCTCCATTCTATAAAGAAAACAATGTTTCCTTGCATCTATACATCTGTGTTATATTTACTCTATAAGAATGACTCTATGGAAATGAATGCAAACAAGACTAGAGTCATGACGAATAGTTACGAAAAACCAATATGGGTCGAAGGAAATCGCATAGAATACGTAAAATCCTTTACATACCTAGGAGAGAGACGAACTTCTTAGCATTCCATGGATTCACCGTGCGGGTGCCAGGTCCATCGTGTGGCAGAGGAAGTAACTCCGAGTAACCCCGGGACTTGTGATTCCGGGTGTAGGTTTAAGAGGCCTCTTTGTGATGATCATCAACACTCACCTTTACTACTCAGGCTTACTCCCCCTACCTAGCCATATTTCATAGGAGCCTGCTAATGCAGCTTTAGATACTCGTTCTAAAGTAGAACTTACTGCCGTTCTCGACAGGTCAAGGTCTTTTAGTAGGTTGTAGAGAGATTTTGCTGGTATACCTCTCGCTCCTACTTCTACCGCGTATAAATTAACCGTATAGTCATTTTTGGTTAGTACATTTATTAAATCGTAGTATTTATTTGATTTTATTGCGTGGTCTTTAGGTATGTTTGTTTCCCACGGTACCGTTAATTCTATAAGGATGATATGTTTATTTTTTCGGTTAAAAAGGAATATGTCTGGTCTAGATGACGAAACACCAACATCCTCTGGAATTTTATAGTGCTTTTCATACGTGTCATACATCAAGATGATCCAATCAGGTGCAGGACCTAGGATTGAGAAGGGCTTATTACTCTTTGAATGTACAGATGAGCCTGCTTTTACAAAGCGAATTTCTCTTCTATTTACAAATTACATTCAGTAATACGAACAATGAAGAA
>LUGF01038629.1:3695-31942 GCA_001625245.1 Calycopis cecrops | reverse complement strand
AGAAATGAGACGCTCACAAAATATATACG
Source organism: Calycopis cecrops (assembly GCA_001625245.1). Taxonomy (NCBI): domain Eukaryota; kingdom Metazoa; phylum Arthropoda; class Insecta; order Lepidoptera; family Lycaenidae; genus Calycopis; species Calycopis cecrops. The sequence continues at coordinate 31,913 of LUGF01038629.1, read as the reverse complement.
AAGCCTTATTTGTAAATCATCCTCCTCCCATGACATCCCTCCTCACCTTCTCTAAAAATAATATTATGATGATCCTGACTTTCAACAGAAAGATCAATCAAGCGGATAACAAAATCACTGTATTGTGTCTACAATGTCGCTTCTCGTCGATTAATCTATGATGTTGTTGTCAATTATATTAATAATTTTAAATTTATTTGTAAATCAGAAATAAAAGAATGAAAACATATTTATTATACAATATTTACGTGTGGTATGATATTCTTTCATTTTTATTTGACTTGGAAATAAAATAGTTTTTACACTTTTTCAATACGCAATGTGGCATTTTCGAACCACTGACACGTTTAGTCTCGTTTGTTGCTATTTGCATACTACATGAAATGATGTCAATTGACATGATTTGTCGTCCGCAGTTTGCGCACGCTAGTGCCATATCTATACTTTTGTAATATCATTGTATTTAGTTAAATATGAACTTTTATGTTTATTTAGGTATGAAATATGATTTCATCTTGCTCTTTATTCTCCGAGGAATGATTTTTACAGCCTTTAACCACACAATTCGGCATTTTTACATAATAAACAATTAATTGTTTGGACATCATGCGGCATTGACGAACTGCCACAAACTAATCACCAAGGTGCAGTTGGGTTGTTGCGTCATGCGTGAGGCCGTGTATCACGGAATAGATAAATAAGGTTGGAATGGAAATGTGGGCGGAGCTGGTGCGCCGCAAGTATGATTAGATAATTAATCACACTTGAAACGAAACACTAATGTCGTGCTTTTAGTCGCTCTTGCAGTGTGATTGTGACAAGAGCTGCGTAAAATTTGTTTAAAATGCCGTTTTGCGCTATTATTATTTGTAAAAATAAAAGCCAGACATCAAGTATTAAGCAGGGAGGTATTTCTTTTCATAGGTAAGTCGAAAAACTTAGTCTAAAGTCTTTTTTTTTTAATTCATTTTATATTACGTAATTACCGATCATAACAACAATATTGCAAACAAATAGAAAAAAATATACATTGTCTGTAAAGTACGCAAGCAATCCACGCAACGCCATTGATAGCACGCAGTGTATCGTATAGAGACGATACTTCACGAGTAGACGCATCGCATGGGTTGGGCTTTGTTTTTGGGGAGTCCTTGGCAACGAATGAGAGATGTGACTTATTCGATAAAAAATTCGATTGATTGGATTTTTGTAGGAGTGAATAAATTATATTGACTAATTAATTTAGTACGAATATAATATAATATTATTTTCACAATTTTTTTATACATTTTACTATTTTAGATTTCCAAAGGAACCTAATATTCGAGAGCAATGGATGAATATAACGGGTAGAAATAATTTTTACCCTACAATAACAAGTACCATTTGCTCGGAACAATTTAATGAAGGCGATTTTATCATAAAAAAATCTGGTAATAGATATTTAAAACCAGGAACTATTCCTATTATAAAAATTGTACATATTTAACAGACACTCCCGTAAGTTTTCTATATTAGCTAACTATATTAGTCTTCAAGGAAATATAAATCACATGGTTTCGTTTTCTAAAATTAATTAAATTTAAATTACAAAAGATTGTTCATTCAAAAGAAACAACTGATTCAAATTTAGCTGCTTCCTCTTCTCGAGAAGATACCTCAATGAATAGACGAACACCAGACGTAAATATCTCAATTTTAAATAAATAAACATCCACATTATAAATTAATACATTTTAGTATAGTGATAACATCTTGTTTTGTTATAGAAAGAATTAATATCAACTTCTAACTCATCGTCACCTAAGACAACCTAAATACCTAAGAAACTTAAAAATATTATTAATAATAAAGAATACATTATCAAGAGGCAAAGTTACAGATTAAGAGAATACAAGCACAAAATAGAAGGCTGAAGAAAAAAATTAATAAAATTGAAGTTATCTTACATAGTATTCAAGAAAAGTTTTGTATTAAAAATGAAGATGTCTATTCTGAAGAATATAAATATTCAGGTATGACATACTCTATCATCCTCTGAACCTTATTATTTTCAAGTATTTTATTGTCAATATATTATATTATATATTCTATACTCAATAGGGAATATGCATGTGTTTTGTTTATATTTTTAAATGATAATTTACTTAATTACATTAATGTTAAAAAATACCAGCGCTGAACAAACAATATTAAGTAGTTAGTTCAAATTAGTAGGCTAATAACAGCTTTTTAGACGATCGCCATTTTGCCGCGCTGACATGACGTCACGCATCATAACAACCACCAATGGCAATGCTCCAATGCTCTTTGACAATGACATTATTATGATATTTGACGTCACAATTAATTCCAACCAATGGCGTGCGTTTCACCTAATTCAATCTTCCCGCACAATTTTTGCACTTTTCAATAATTATTTTCTGATTGAAAACAAAATTATACAAAAAAATATTAATACGTACGTACGCACATCTACAGGAAAAGACTTTACATATAAAAAAATTATCATTATTTGAATCATACGCATATTCCCTATAGTACGTATAAATAAAACGACTGATAATAGTTTAGTGGAAGATGAAATAATCTCTGAAACAAATTAAGATGAAGACATAAATTTATTTTTTCAAAATATTTCAGTATTTAGAAACAAGATAATTAGCCATATTGCTGGTTACATCGCACATATTTTGATGAAAAAAATTGATTGTAGTATTTGTATTGGAGCGCTATTAAGTAATGAAATAAATACTGACCACAGATTTATTTTAGCAAAAGATAAGTGTGGACTATTATACCGGTCAAAAGACTTAATACAAATTTGCAAAACTTCAGAAGCAGTCATCAAGATTTACACTGATAGTCTCCGACAAATTAACAAAAATATATTGACATCAAAAATCTTATGGCGCATCCACACCATGCCGGCGGCATGGCCGGCGGCCGACCCGGCGGCCGTGCCGCCGGCACTGAGCACTCGCATCTTTGCCGGCGGCACGCGCGGCTTTTAGTTGCCGGCGGCAAGCCGGCGGCACTTTGCTTGCGGCTTCGATACGTATTGGTAGTATTGTGCATTGAACTATATTACTATCGAATGGAAAAGACACGACGAACAAAATGTTTGCTATGTGAGTTGTAGCTAAGTGGTAACAATTCGTTTAGTCGCTCACGTGACGCCTAAGCGATATCATAAGTGTCATTTTTTTTTTAAAATGCTGTCTTGTGTGTTAAGAACGTGCAAAAATCACTCAATTATAAAGAAAAAAGACAGTGGCGTGACTTAGTATCGTTACGTAAATACACTCTTAATTAAATACAACCAAAACTTTATTTTTTACATAATTTCTACATTTTGTTCGAAAATCATAGATTATGAATAGTGAACCGTACAGATAGGTCATGTAGGTACGATTGATATATACATGTATATAATAATAATAATGTCACCTAGCCGATTTCGATTACGGCGGCCTTCTAATCAGCGCCGGATTAAGCTCTGGCGGGGCCCGGGGCTGGGTGTAAAAAAGGGGCCCCCTAATGGGCACAAAAATTATTGTCATAATTTTATAAAATGAATAGTATAATTACCTACTTGTACTTTAAGTAACAAAAAAAATGCATATTATTAATGCCCACAACTATACAGTATGTATTTTTATAAGTTTTCACGTATTCCTGAAGTATTTCAGCATTACATTCCGGTAATTTGCAATTATGTGATTGAAATTAAGTGATATCGGGAAATAATTTTAGATTTCAGTAGCTTTAAACAAACAGCCCCAAGTAGATAGATACCTACTTATTCAATAAGTTGTCTTTGTTTATCAAAGTAATGTAAAATGTTAGTAAAAATATGCTCCTATGTCAGCAATGCTTCCCTGCCTGCGCAGTAGTAATTTTGTGATGCCCTTTTTGAAATACAGAAAGTTACAAACTCGTCAACGGCTTTTGATACTACTGTATTTTGTGCAGCTTAGAACTTTTCCCTGCTAAGTAGTCCAAATTTTGGAAATTTTGGAGAATGGCGATAATGCAGAACTTCTAATAACGATCCCGATACTGATTTTCTCCAGGAGAAAAAAATCACGTCAACGCCAAGGCCATTTTGTTACCGCGCGCGAGCTACTATCGATTTCAGAGTCGCATGGAGATGGAGCTGTCGGGCCGTTTGACCGTTATAATAATAGTTAAATTAGTTATTATAATCTCTCTCATATGGCGGAGCATGTCTCTCAACCGAGAGAGAGATATCGGTACCCCTTTCGACCCCAAGCTGCCCGACGAAAAATCATAGCAATCATGATGCGGTATTGGACTTCTTTTCGTTTCCGCAGCATTAATTCACGTCCGAATGGAACTCCCCAGAAGATGCTGCCACCTTGTCGTAGTTGGTTGGCTTGCATGGCTTTTCTCTATAACCCCTGAGGGTATGCAGGGCAGGACTAGTTATACCGGACAGATTTGGTGGGAGAGGCCAGAAAAATGAACCTACGCAGCTTGACTCGGGGTATTCCCACGTCCCTCTGAATCAGCAGAGGGGTGGCGTGGATCGGAATGAGTAGCGGGTCCGATTTAGACATTGGTTACAGGGGCCTAGGGGCAGGTGGGCAATCAGACCCCATTGTATAGTTCGGACTTAATTATTAAATAATGTAGATACCAAAGCTTGACAAACATTTGGAATTAATAAAGAAATTACTTGTGGAGACACTTTGAACAGTATTCCAAGTGAAAAATAAGAGTCTCCAGTAGCCAGGTATCTTAAAGTAATCGCTAGTCGATCAGTAGCTGACACAGCATTTTTCCAGCGGGTGTCAGTTTTTGTTATCAGAGGTCCAGTTAAATTCAGTAATATTTCAAATTCTTCACTGGAGATCCTTAGAAAGGAATTAAATTTAGAACGAATATTTCTTCGGCTTATGTCGTCCATTCTTAAATCTTGAAGTATTGGGGACACATTAGCCCTATTTCGTAGACTTGGTCTGACCCAAAAACTTCGTTTTGTCTTGCAGTTCTTTTTAAGAATAATGTACAATACTACATTTGCAATACACATAACTATATCATAGTTCAACATCTTCCAGTGAGTTGTTACTACTACGTATAGAGAAGCTATACCAAGCCAAAAATGTGTCGCATCGTAATGTCAACGGTGGTTTGTCCTGCGCGGTGGAAACTATAGATTAACATCGCAGAAGTGACTCAGTACCTTTTGTACCTACAAAACTACAATTACTGTTGAGTATATTTAAATTATAGCTAAGTGTATAAAAAATACTCTCTCAAGCTCTATTTTTTTTCGCATTTATAATTAAATTAATGAAAGGTTATCGCCATAAAAATGAACCTACGGCACTCTTCAGTCCTTAAAATATCTCCATATTAAATATCACATCCATAACCCGTTTGACCCGATTTGGTGTTAAAGAAAGACAAAGAAACAAACAAACACACTTTCGCGTTTGTAATATTTATGGATGGATGGATATATCATACCTAGGTTTTATATGCTCAGTAAAATACACAATAGTGTACAGTATTTAATTCGATATTTGACGATATTCACAACACTACTGCGAAAAGTACAAGCGCACCTATAGGCCGCCGGCACTGCCGGCGGCAAATTTCAGCGTCAACGCCGTCTGAAAGCCGGCGGCATAAGCCGCCGGCATGTGTGGATGCACCTTTACGCAATTTTGTCGGGTCTCAATTATTCAGCAATATTAGTTATCATGAGATTGGATTGTATCCTACAGCTAGCCATGTAACAGATTTAACTAAAGCTATTATTGAAAAATATATGAATGTAAGATTGCACTTTATTTTGAAAAATTCTGATTTACAGGAAAGCAAACGGATGTTACTTAATAAATACATTTTATTTCGGGGAAAATAATTGAATAAATAGCACTTAAAATATTTAATATACCTACTTTATATAAATAATATAAATAATATACAATTATATACAGTTAAATCTTTTTTTTACCTGTGTTACCTTTTTATCTACTAACATTTATATCCCTCATCTCGTGTTAAAGATTTCTATCGATATCAATAGTCGACTGCAACCCTAGATAAGTATATGTTGTGTTTTATGCGTGTCAAGCATATTTTGTCAAATGCACGTCATTTATAGAAATTGCTCTAGTATGTGAACCAATATTAACTTAGAGTTCTAAGTGATTTCTGCATATATTATGTGCGAAATGCACGTACGTATTGTATTGCGTTAGTAGCAAAAATAAAGAGTGGGGAGACAAACGGCGACACTGGTTTTTATACAATTCAAGCATGATTTCCTTTCCAACCTCTTATCTATTCCGTGCCGTGTATATACAGGCTGAGGTGTAGTTTTGCTTGCTTCATTATATTGTTCGGAGAGTTACGTCTTTACTTTTTATTTGGACTGGGGTTCTTACATAAAATTGATCTCATATAAGAGAAGTACGTAAGTGCTTTTAATTTTTATTTGAATACTTTACCTACTGAGCTACCCTTAATTCATTTAACTTGTCTTTATGCCCTTACAGAATCTGAAGATGGGAAGAAGAAGGCGTCCATAGGTTTGTTCCTTTAGTCAATACTACAATATTTTACTAAGAAGTAGAATTTAATAGTCGATTACTTAAAAAATAGTTATATTAATAGGTTGGGGAAAAAGTATTTTCGCATGTTTTTTAAAAATTAAAATCATTTTTTTATAGTTTATTTACATTTAACTAAAATAAGTAGGTACCATTTTGTTTGATAACTTTTTGCCATCTTATAGGTAGGGACATGATCCCATTGCTATAGAAATTTTGGCGTTTCTGGTCAAAATACCGCGACAAGCGGTTTTGGCAGTCCTCTCGTGTTGTTAACCTGACACTGCCTAGAGAATTCTGAGGAGAGCGAAACAGGTGGAAATCTGAAGGTGCAAGGTCAGGACTATACGGCGGATGTATTAACACCTCCCAGCCACTCTCTTAATTTTTGCTGTGTGGCTAAAGATGTGTGAGGTCTAGCGTTATCATGATGAAAAACCACACCCCTTCTGTTGATTAATTCCGGTCGCTTTCTCTCAAGTTCTTGCTTGAATCTCATCAGTTGTTCGCAATAGAGTTCAGAATCGATGGTTCTGCCTGGTGGTAACAGCTCATAATGAGTAATGCCCTTCCAATCCCACCACACACACAGCATCACTTTGTAGCGAGTTAGCCCCACATATAAATATAATATTAATTAAATATATTTCTTATTTATTAGATAATTTTAAATTCAATAAATTTTATTAAATAAAATACGCGGTCTCACTCGCAGTAATTTCGATTTCTTGGAAATATTGGGATGAAATATACTTTATCTATTCTAATGTCGTAACATTCTACTTATGTTTCCAATACTTGACTTATAATAACTACTGTGATAGCTCAGACAACAAAAAACTCATTTTAAGCAATTTGACATGATGCTATAATATCCAAATCGATATGGTAAAATCTCATTATAACATTGTGGTCGAGCCTTACGTCAGAATCCTTAATAGCGCGCGCTCGGTCCTGATTGGCCCTGTGCGCGCTGCAGCTCCGCTCTCATTGGTTAGATTTTAATGGCGACAAGGGCTAGGGTTGGACCGGTGGTAGATGGAAATTTTTGACGTTCAAAAAGCAATTTTTCAATTTCTATTTTGAATAAAAATATTTTGATTTTGATTTTGATTTTGACAAGTTCACTGTGACAGTACACGTACGCGTGAATGTAATGTTTCGCAATGTTTGATTAATTGATTAATTGCATTAGTGAAGATAAAGTAGTGTATGCAACTGCATATAACACGCGTATTAAAACACTCGTTACTATTATGAAACTCGCGTTCGCTCGTTTCATAAGCACACTCGAGTTTTATTACCCTTTCTTTATACGACAGTTGCATAAACTACTATGATTTTATTTTCTTATTTATTTATTCCATATAGTCTTATCTAAAATTCACTATCTTAATCTAATATAATAGACGTACATAATTGCTTTTTTTCTGATAGTTTTATTCTCATAACCTTATAACCTAATGAACTAAGGATAAAATATAAAGTTTATTAATATTCAATCTTTGAAAATAGGTTGAGCCGTGACGATGCAGTTCGACCATAAACATCGTGACAGAATATTTTCTTTAAATATTATTAACCATAAGTAAATAAATAATAATATATTTCTGTATTTTTTAGTCTATACATAGATTGTGTGAGTGTGTGAGTATGTGATTATGTGCGCTTGAGTGTCTGTTTTTCAATTAGACTGTGAAAAAATATTTTTTATTAGGTGTATACCTCAGCTTCCAGAGTGTTTCGTTGTTAGAGCGTTTTAAATAAATGATTTTTTAACTTGTCTTTATGCCCTTACAGATGAAAGAAAATCGAAGCACAAGATTCTCGAAGGTTTGTCCCTTTTAGTCAATACTATATACTATATTTTACTAACTAGCAGCCCATCCCGTCTTCGCACGGGCGATATTATAATGAAAGAAAATATACGATGTTTTACAGTGAGTTTCTAAAAAAATAACATCCATTGAAAACAAAAAACTAAGTTATAATTTTTTGTGAATATATTTTCTTAATTTTTTTTTGTATTTACATTGTTTTTTTATATTTTTATTTTTTTTGTATATAATTTTTCACCTTTATTTTTTGTCATTTTTTTTTTAATTTATACTTATACTAATTGTTAAAAGATCATAACCGCAAAACAAAAGCCATTTAATTTATTGAGAGCCCCCCTGTAAATAATATTTGGTGTGGTTTTATTTTGTGGCAGCAAAATAAATTGATTTTCTGTGGCTCCAACCCGCGGTAGGCCAGCGTATAATTGACCATGAGTGAAACAATTCTTTTGCAGATCGATCCCAACTAATTCGAAGGTTTGACCTTGGGACTTGTTAATTGTTAACGCGAAAAATGTTTTTACCGGAAATTGAAGCCGTTTAAATGGGATTGGCAAATCAGTAGGGATCATCGATATCCTCGGTATATGAGCTAGTTGACCAGCTGCTGGACCGGTCATAATAGTCGCTACAATTAAATTTTCCTTTAACTCCTTAATAAGCAACCTAGTCCCATTGCACATACTTGGAGGGCTTAAATTTCTCAAAAGCATGATTGGAATTTTTAACGTCAATTCGTGTGGTGGTAATCCAGAATGGTTCAAGGAATTCAAAAATTTCTGTGGATAATGAACTGTATCTTCAATATTAGTTACAGTCTATATAGGACATTTCATCTGACCGCTGACTTTTTGACTCATTAGATTGTTTATTTCTTTGACAGTATCATTCTTCGGTGACACTATTGCCCTAGAGCACAAGCAATGAAAGTCCTTTTCGTGCAAATTCTCGATATCTGGGTATACTGCATTTATTAAATTTCCCAAGTCATGGAGTATTTGGTCTAGAGACTCATCCAGAATAATGTCACTATATCCGCTTAAATTTGCAGCAGGGAAAATTCCTTCTCCGAGTTTTAGCAGTTGTTGTGGGAAATCACTGTCATTTCCATGAAGATGAGCTCTCATGTTCGTCCTTAATTTCAATGTTTCAATCGAAGTATCATAAAGGAGACGATTTCAAGCACGCATTGATAATATCTGCTCGCGTACATCTGTTAATAACGGAGAGAGTCTGTCGGAAATCTCCAGCAAATACAAAAGTAATCGCGCCCATGACGGCGGTGTTCCTGAAGTCTTTTAAGGTTCTGTTCACGGCCTCTATATGAGCTCTATGGCTCATCGTGCATTCGTCCCACATAACTAATGAGGTGTCTTGTAGTAATTTACCTAGAGTAGAGTACCTGTTTAACGCATAGCTAGCCGAGCGGAGTTTTTTTTATTATTTAAACTGGTGATATCTTTTGAATAGAATATCCGAATCGAATCATTTGAAGGATGATATGAAGGTATTGAAGTAGTCTTAAATAATGATTTATTTATTTTGATAAGGATCAATACCTAGTACGAATAAAGAGCCTTTTCTAGCGGTGGTATATATTTTTTATTTTTTTTCAAAAGGACGCTTATTGTGACGCAACTATAAAAGATAGAGACATGCTGTCGCGACATTTTTTATAGATAGTGATGTGTCCTGAAAAATTGTATACATCATTTTGTTCTATCATTAATAGTTTTCGCAGCGCACGCGAGTTTTTTGTTATTTTTTTTACACCTTGGGTTAGATTATTCAAGTTTTAGTAAGCATCCCTATTTTTCTTGATAATGAAGCATAGACTATGTCACTCGGGAATAGTGTAGCTTGCCAACGGTGAAAGAATTTTTAAAAAAGGTCCAGTAGTTTCGGAGCCTATTCATTTCAAACAAACAAAAAATCAAACCTTTCCTCTTTATAATATTAGTAGTATAGATAAGTAGTATTTAATAGTCTTTTCATTCAGAAATACTTAGTAATAACTATCTATACTAATATTATAAAAAGCAAATATTTTTTTCTTTGTACCGAATCCAAGACCACTGCACCGATTTAAAAAATTCTTTCATAGAAGGTACATACAGCCACAAAAGGGCATGAGTTGGCTGCAACAGCAGCATAAAATATTACATGATATTAACAATATAAAATTTATTAAATACTATTTTAACTTATTCATTACTCGGTTTCACCCGCGTTGATTTCTATTTCCGGGAAATATTGAGATGATTTTTTCTTTTTCTTTTTTTCTTTAAGTATTTATTGTATACGAATATGTAAGAAACATATTATAATTAATTTAATATAAGAGAAGTACACCGGTGCTTTTTTTGGACACTGGGCACTTTAGTTAGAAAAACATAACCAAGGCCTACAGAACTAAAATTGTGTTGATGTTCTGATGAAAGTCCCGGCCTAGCTTATGAATATATGTATCGCATCTATGTGGTATATAAGTTAGCTCGAAAATAAAGTATAAGCCTCTAGTGCTAAAACATTTTTTAAATATGATTTATTATTATTATTATATTGTTCATGTGTGCACTCACACATCGAAGGGCGTGTAGCGTGGACTTTACGATCGGCTAACCGGTTTTGATATTTTAGTACAAAATACAATTCATTTGCCGTTTCAATTGAAAAATAAAAATATTAAATTTATAAACACTATAATATTGGCGATGATAGATGATAAATATTAAATAGTAATTTAGGAATATTTTACAATGGACGGGAGCAAATAAAAAGTTACGATGAGACATTTTTATAAAAAGTATACAAATAAATACCTTTTATTCAATCCACTTTCATCACAACAATCAATTTTATTACCTTGTATTTTCTCTAATATCTTTACCTATGAAATTGCCGATTTTTGTGTAATAAATTAAGGCACTTTCTTTTCTATACTTTTATTATATTTATTCATCAAAGTTTTACCCATGCAATTTTTTTTGCCAACGTAGTGGTACTGATGCCCTTCTTGAAAAAGTCTGCTGGACGGGTGGCAACAAATTCGTCAAAAGCATTTTTACTGCCTCTCGATTATTAAACATTTTTTCCTACCAAGAAGTTAGCCAAAGTCTGGAAAAAGTAGATATACAAGGAAAAAATCGGTAGGGCATAGGTGTGGTGAGTACGGCGGAAGACGAAGAATTTTCAACTCCAGTTCTTGTAACTTGAAAACCGTCTACAGTACAGTATGAGGTCGTGCATTATCGTGCAGGAGCAGCAGCAGCCGAGCGATTGACCAACGCTGGTAGGAGACGAACAAGCTTCCTAATCATTGTGGTCAGTTCTTCACAGACACATCTGCTGTAATAGTTATCCCATATGGTAAGCTGTGATAAATTATACCGGCGCTTGATCACCCAATTTTATAGGTATCAGTTTTCGTTTAAGACATTGCTTAGGTGCCGAACCAGAATCTAACCAACTTCAGGAGCGCATGCGGTTGTCGAACAGAATCCATTTATCGTCGCAAGTAATAATGCGATTTTACAATATGCCATTGTTTGTGTCTCTGTTGAGCAGTGCAAGGCTCATCTCTACGCGTACCTCACGCATTCCTTCATGGATGGATGGAGTAGGAAGGAGGGCAACGCATCTGTATAACCTCTATGCGGATTGCTCGTTTGCCTCCTATATCTAATATATAAAATTCCCGTGTCACAGTTTTCGTTGCCATACTCCTCTGAAACGGCTTGACCGATTCTCATGAAATTATGTGAGCATATCGAGTAGGTCTGAGAATCGGCCAACATCTATTTTTCATCCCGAAATTCCCACGGGATCGAAGGTTACGCGGGTGAAACCGCGGGACGCAGCTAGTATACTATAAAAATCTATTTGTGGGGCACCCATATGTCGAGCTTTTTACCTTTCCAATTTGGCGTAAATGGACCCACATTGTTTTGATCCCTAAATTTGAAAGCTTAAAAAGCTGCTGCTAATTCAGCTGTTGATTAAGAATCATCTGCTTCAACAATCAGTTTAATTTCGTCGTTGTCGTCCAAAGATTTCGGTCGTCCTCGGGGGGGTTTTTTTTTGGTATAGGGGGCCAACGAGCAGTCAGATCCATTGTCATGATTACCGTTCAGCCATAGGCATAGAGGCTACCCTCTTTTCTCCTCCCAGCTCCATAGGCCACCGGCTACTTATATACCGCACGAAAAGCGATAGCACGGCTGTCACTTTACTCCGGTCTCGTGTAAGCGGGAGGAACCTCCCAGGTCGTGCCGGCCCAATTCGGGCGCATGCAAGCATGCAGTGTGGCATAACCTCTTATAGGAGATTCATTTCTTACATCGAAATTTCCAGAACGGAAGTGGGCAAACTAATAATGGGTGGTTATAATGGGCGTTAATCTCTGCCGCTTTGCTGCCAGGACGCGTCGTGTCGTCAGTAATTATGGATTGTGAGTGTATTACTCGAATTTTTAACGTATCCATGATGACTAAAACATATAAATGCTATGTAAAAGAAACGCTAACCATTAAACAAATTAGTAATTATCAAAAAAGAATTCCATATTTTTTAAATAAAAATAATTTTAAATTCGAAAAGTACGGCTGAACGGCAATTTCATTGGTTATATTTATACAATACAATTTCATATGTTATATATTTAGACCTATTATTTTCTTTTTGCTTATTCTTACCCTACTTTACTCTACTTTCACCATAATATAATTTACATTTTCGGTCCATTACCTAATGATATGTGAAACATAATTCATTACTGGTGCGCAGATAGTCAAAAGAAAGCAAACGCTGTTACTGTGAATGTTCATTCTAGAGGTCTAACTATTAATTTATTTGATTCAATTTAACCACACACACCAGTTAATAAAATAAAATTAGTGTGTTTTAGTAATATTCAAGTATACAAAATCTAAGAAAGTAATATATAGAGAATTAATATACGGTACTTAACTACAAACCGTGTGGGCTGCACTATAAATCTTCGCGCAAGATGTACTTATAAGCACGGAATAGATAAATAAGGGTGGAAAGGAAATGTGGGCGGAGCGGGCGCGCCGCAAGTATGATTAGATAATCATACTTGAAACGAAATACGAATGTCGTGCTTTTAGTGGCTCTTGCAGTGTGATTGTGACAAGAGCTGCGTAAAATTTGTTAAAAATGCCGTGTTGCGCAATTAATATTTGTAAAAATCAAAGCCAGATATCAAGTATTAAGCAAGGAGGCATTTTTTTCATAGGTAAGTCGAAAAACTTAGTCTAAGGTATTTTTTTTTCTTCAAAAAATGTATTTTATATTACGTAATTACCGATCAATACAACAATATTGCAAACAAATAGAAAAAATATACATTGTCTGTAAAGTACGCAAGCAATCCACGCAACGCCATAGATAGCGCGTAGTGTATTGTATAGAGACGATACTTTCACGAGTAGACGCATCGCATGGTTTGGGATTGTTTTTTGGGAGTCCTTGGCAACGAATAAGAGATGTGACTTATTCGATAAAAAATTCGATAAATTGCCTGCCTATGTACAAAATAAGCCAAGATCACCTCGAGATGCTATTTGGGAATATTAGATCTCATGGCGGATGCAACAACAATCCCACAGCGCGTCAATTCAAAGCAGCATACAAAAAAAGCTTCTGGTTCATGTAGAATTAAAGTCTCTCGATAATGATAATTGCACGGCCCTGGAAAATATCACTATACTCAATTGCAGATCTTCGTCTATCCCATCTCTAATAATGGATTAGTGGAAGATGAAATAATCTCTGAAACAAATTAAGATGAAGACATAAATTTATTTTTCCAAAATATTTCAGTATTTAGAAACCAGATAATTAGCCATATTGCTGGTTACATCGCACATAATATTTTGATGAAAAAAATTGATTGTAGTATTTGTATTGGAGCGCTATTAAGTAATGAAATAAATACTGACCACAGATTTATTTTAGCAAAAGATAAGGGTGGACTATTATACCGGTCGAAAGATTTAATACAAATTTGCAAAACTTCAGAAGCAGTCATCAAGATTTACACTGATAGTCTCCGACAAATTAACAAAAATATATTGACACCAAAAATCTGGCGCAATTTTGTCGGATCTTAATTATTTAGCAATATTAGTAATCATGAGATTGGATTATATCCTACAGCTAGCCTTGTAACAGATTTACCTAACTAAAGCTATTATAGAAAAATATATGAATGTAATATTGCACTTTATTTTGAAAAATTCTAATTTACAAGAAAGCAAACGGATGTTACTTAATAAATACATTTTATTTCGGGGCCAATAATAGAATAAATAGCACTTAAAATATTTAGTATACCTATTTTATATAAACGTATACAAATAAATACAGTTAAATCTTTTTTTTACCTGTGTTACCTTTTATCTACTAACATTTATTTTGATTTTACGGCAGCACTCAAAGATCAATTTAAATGCATTACAACCAAATAACAGAAGAAAACATGCAGTCTGTGATATCACACATACTCATACAGCTTTTGCGCAGCGACATTTTGTATTTCTTGGAGGTTATCTTTATAATATGGCAAATCAACATCTATTAATACATTCACTACCAAAATATAAGCGTAAATCAGCTCTATACAAATAGCTTCAAGAACTTGATTACAAAAGCACCGAGGAGTTACTTAAAACTATCCAATAACATATAATATAAATGAATATGTATTTATAGCTTAACCTAAAATATGTACTATTATAAGATATTATTTTCTTATTATTTATTGTTTAATATTATATTTATCTATACGATACATACATTTATATTACAAACTCTTATTTTTAAACTTATTACCAAAATTAGGCATAATATCAAATACCACTACCAAAATTAGGCATAACCACAAATCTGTGTGTACAGTTTTGGGATTTTTTTCTCTTTAATTCATAATATAACAATTTTAGTTATTCTGAATGTTTAACAATGCATTAGACACATCCTTTTTTGTAACGTGAGAGCCTGGTGATCTGTAACACAGGATTTTCCTAGTACATACACCAAGTCTCTTACAAAGGTTATTAATAGTACTTCTAAAATTAAGCATGTATCTTTAAATGTCATGTACCTTTGTGGAGAAATAAATTCATTCATTCATTCATTCATTCATTCATTCATTCATTCATTCATTCATTTATATCCCTTATCTCGTGTTAAAGATTTCTATCGATATCAATTGTCGACTGCAACCCTAGATAAGTATATGTTGTTTTTATACGTGTCAAGCATTTGTCAAATGCACATCATTTATAGAAATTGCTCTAGCCAATAGTAACTTAGAGTTCCAAGTGATTTCTGGATAGTGTGTGCGAAATGCACGTACGTATTGGATTGCGTTAGTAGTAAAAATAAAGAGTGGGGAGTGAAACGGCGGCACTGGTTTTCATACAATTCAAGCATGATTTCCTTTCCAACTTCTTTTATCTATTCCGTGCTTATAAGTGTATTTATGTAGATAAATGGTAACAGCACAAGCGTCACAGGTCCGATCTCCGAGAGCGCCGCCGCGCGACTGAATCACTCGGCGTTATTTATAATTTGGCTATTAATTTATTTTTTATTTCTTTAAAAAACAAATTTTATATTTTTACAGGTGCAGTTTCACGTTCAAGTATGTTTTTTTTCAATTTCTTTTTTGAATATAATTTACACTATTAGATTAGATTAAAATAGCACTCCAATAAATTGCAGTATTTACTATTTGATATTGATTTCACCTTTATCCGTGCACAATGCACATGTCTTTGAGAAAATGGTTTTGACAGACAAACAGACGGACTTACAGAAGGGCAACAAAGTAATCCTATAAGGGATCCATGTTTTGATGTACAGACTCAAAATTAAAGCAGGTAAAACAGGTAAGTAGGTAAAATAAATTACAATAGTTGTATCAAAATATTTCTAATTTTTTCATACCTACAAAAAAAACCGCAGACTCTTGGGCATGACTGAGGTTAAAACTTTAACTTTCATGCAACAAGTATTTGGTAGCACACACTTGTATCGCCGCGTAGCTCCTAGAAGTGCCACTCTTCGCTCGAGCAACGAGTGCCACACAGCTCCTACGGCTGCCACTTTCCATGTCACGTAGCATGCTTCTGACACGCCTTAAATATTTTACATTGTTCTAACACCACAAAGGATTATTTTTAAAACACCGGCAAGCTCTCATATATATACATATATATACATATATATATATATATATATACAGGGTTGATACGAATACGCGACATTAAATTTAACCACATATACTATAAGTGCCTATTGTAAATCCGAGACTATTAAAAAAAAGTTTACGAGAAGTATATGAAAATACTTTTTTAAAACAAGTTAAATAGCAGAATATGTAAGCATAATCGTAAACAGCCTTTGCAATGGCCTCTCGTGACCTTTGCGTCGCGCATCACGCAACAGCTGAGCGGGGCGCGCGGGCGGTCGGTAAAACTACACGTTGCTGAAAGTGTGATAAAATATGATCATAACAAACAACAATCATTTATTGTTACACTTACATATTAAATCTTCAAATGTTCGAAGTGTCCGCCATTTCCATTAATGCACGAATTATATGTAACGTCTTATAATATTATTATTTAAACGTACAATAAAGTTCGTGTTTGACGTAATACATCGTAACTTATTGAACGCCAAAATTATCCTATTTTTAAGTTCGTCTATGTTATCGACGTCTGTCGAGTACACTTCACCTTTTACAAACCCCCACAAAAAAAAGTCCATCGGAGTGAGATCTGGGGACCGTGGTGGCCATCGTACTGGTCCAAACCGACCAATCCACTGCTGCCCAAACATTTCGGTGAGTCGCTCTCTGGACGACGTCACTCAATGTGGAGGAGCTCCATCCAACTGGTACCATAAATACCGAAGATCGGCTAAGGGTAGTCCTTCGGTATATTCAGCAACGGGACCGGATAATATGTCCAAGAATTTCGCTGCGTTTAGAGTGCCGTCAATAAAAACAGGGCCGATAATTTGGCCCCTGTGTATACCAGCCCACACATTAACGGAGAAGCGGTACTGATGTGCCGACTCCCGAATCATGTGTGGATTTTCAGCACTCCAGAATCGGAGGTTTTGTCGGTTCCAAATGCCATTACGCGTAAAAGTACTTTCGTCGGTCCACATAATATTTGATATAAAATTCGGGTCTTCGCGGACTTTGTCTATTACCCATTGGGAGTAAGTGTGCCTGACTGGAAAGTCTCTCGCTACAAGGGCTTGAACTTTTTTAAACTTGTATGGTTTGCGTTTGTCCTTTTTCAAAATATTGTGCACTGTCTTATGGTAAACTCTAAACTGACGTGCGGCTCTATGCAGACTCGATGTGGGGTTGCGATCAAAATAATCCAAAACCTGCTGCTCGCGCGCAGTAGGAATCTGGCGTGGTGAGGCTACCTCATGATGCGGCACTAATGGCTGGTTTTCCCGTGCCCTTTGTACTGCCAATACTATGGTGCGAGCATTACTAGGACACGTGCGGCTAAATCCGTAGCTTTCGCGGTATGTTCGCAAAGCTAGCGATGCGTTTCCACGGGATTCCCCGTAAATTAAAATCATGTCAGTGTATTCTGACGCTGAGTATGTAGCATGTGGCATGATTATTATTTTACGAACTAAAAAAAAGATTTAAAAATTATACACAACACTAACCTAAAAACTCACTTACGTGTCTAAATCTAATACGAAATACTAATTAAAACACTAAAAAATACTTATTTTGCGTGTCCTGTCACATAAAAAAACACTATCACTATTAAGTTGGTGTCTTATCACAATTAATTATTAACAACAATAAACAACGATTTTACGAAAATAAATTTCGGCTACGCGCGACGTGCAGTCCGAACGGTAAGTGGATTCGTACTAAATACTAATTACATAAGTCGTACCGACAAACCGATCTATCTCTATCTCTGTTATGCATAATACATTAGAATGAGGTAAGAAAATCACATGACGTAGTCTACACCTTAATGTCTATGTGCGAAGCGGCAACGTCGCATTATTTGTAACATTTCGGGGTCTATGACATTGACCACCTGATCGCTATTAGATACATAGTGTGCATATTGAGAAAAAACTTTAAAAAAATCCTGTGGCTAAACTATTGCTCCGATTGATCTGATTTTTGTGGTGTGGCTTGGAAATGATACACTAAATATGTGGTTAAATTTAATGTCGCGTATACATATCAACATATATATATATATATTTAATGTCGCGTATACATATCAACCCTGTATATATATATATAGTTAGCGTCTTTAAGAACAACTTATGTTTTACGACTTTTCATTATTCGCTTATTTTTTCATACAAAAATAAACATGACATTTTTCGTCCGAGCTTTACTGTGCACTGGGTACCTATGGAAGACAAGTTCAACTAGCCCCCCTCCCCTCCGTTAAAGGTGGGGAGCTGAGGACACCCGTTGTCCTCGGCCAAGATAATAATAGCTTAACCTATTAATCGCAAAAAGTCCGGGTTGCCTTCTCCCATTAGTCTGGGAAAGAAGGGGGGGTCTGTCCCCCTATCGACCATAAGTACAGAGGTTCGACGCTCCAGGTGAGTTCACCTCTCATATAGATGAAGCTGCACTGACCTTCAGTCCTTAGCGTATATTCTACCTAAAAAAAAAAAAAAAAAAAAAACTAGCCCGTGACGCGTGCGGCCGGAGGATTGTGAGGGGGTTGGGAAGGGGCCGAGCGGGACTTACAAATGTCACCACAGTACATCAAAAATTTAAGTCATTTAAAATTAATTTATTGAGGTATGCCAAGTCGTAAAGCAAATGTTGTAAGAGATGCTATCTATCTATATCTGTGAGCTTGTTGGTGTTTTAAAATTGAGCCGGTTGAGGATTTCAACCCGTTGAACCGACGACTTGGTTGAGGTGGCGGGGATCCGCTGGAGCCTGGAGGTAAGTGGATTGTGACCGTGACCTTTGGCGGTCTATGGGGAGGCCCATTTCCAGCAGGCATCCGGCTGAAGATGATGATTTTGTTTACGGTATAAGGGGACAAACGAGCAGTCGTAGCCATTTTCATGACTACCGACGCCCATTGACATCCGCATAGAGACTATACAGATGCGCTGCACTTCTTTCTCCTCCACCCCCATAGGCCATCGGCTACTAAAGCACGAAACGCGACAGCACAGCAGTGGCGTATAAGCGAGAGGTACCTCCCCGGTCGTGCTCAAATTCTGCATCCAAGCATGCAGTGTAGCACTCTCGCTAAATAATGATGATGAGGCTTACCACAAAAGCACTTCCAGGGAGATCGAGGGAGAAACCGATAAGCGTGGTGACTCGGTCGGAGTTCGCGATGCTAGAGGCGCAAGTGGAGCAGCTAAAGAAAATGGCGCCGTCGGTAATCGCTCTGGCGGACAGTGAGCAACTGCACAGAAGCATTTCCATCGGCTCTACCACCCTGCCGGACGCGATGGAGGCCCTGCAGGTGCCTTGTTCACTTTGGGCCACGGGAAATTCGTGCGAAAACGAGACAGCATAGCCACCACCACACTGGTATTAGGTGGTACATTATAACGACTCCACGCCGAGTCGACTTCAACTCAATTTTACGTATGGCATTCAAATGTAAGTTGTATTTCATAAGAGTGAATTAGTCAATTTTGTAAGTTTTAATAGGTGGACAACGCGTCATACACTTTAAACTTACAAATTTGACAAATTCAATCTTAAGGGACACTGTCGTGTTTCTTGGTAAAGGATACCAAGTAAGAACGACTTTCGTCCATCTGTTAACCAAGTGAAAATTGTATTTTTGGAAATCAAATATTTTTACAATAGGGTTGCCATAAAAAATCGACGATGACGTCATACAGCTAGGAATAGAAATCAGCTATCTCACAAAAACCAGGAAGCAAAAAGTCGTAATCGGGTAGACAGTGAGTCTGAGAGGAAAACCCTAGAAGAATCCCTCAGGAACAGCAATAAAAACCTTACCATAACAAAACCCAGTTGTAAAAACCCCCAAATAAGGGTAAAAGGCGTTATAAGAGAACTGGCCAACGCCCAAATCGAAGAAGCCGCAATCAAAAAAACTCCAGTCTCTCGAAAGATGTGGAGGAAAGACAGGTCGAGGTCATAAGGAGAGTAAAAATGGATAAGAAGGAAGTCTGCGGGCTGATAGTTGAAACGAGTCCAGCGATGTGGAAATAAACTGTGGACAAAAAACTCTGCATCGGATACCAAAAGTAGCTGTGTCCGATCAGTCTCCGATAACGCAATGCTACAAATGCCTAGGCTACGGGCATGTAGCAAAAGACTGCAACAGGGACGTAGTTTGTGGAAATTGCGCTGGCGCTCATGATAGAAGAGATTGCAACCGGACAATTAAAATGCACCAACTGCATCGTTCTAAAAAGGGAAGGCAGCGTGAACCACACGATCTACAGCCCGGTGTGCACTGAATGGCAGAACTATTGTTACTAAGGGCAGCCCACCGATAAAGATAGTCCTGGTGAACCTTGGCAGAGGCTACAAGACCACCAAGGAAGCAATAAGAGAAGCCGAAGCAAACAAAACCTCCTTGCTCCTTGTCCAGGAACCGTATGTAGTTAACACAGGCTACCTCACCGCAGCCCACAGGATAGAAAAGAGCACTAACGCCAACCAAGACAACCCTGTCAAGTCAGCAGCAGTCATCTTGGACCAGAGTTTAGTGGTGATAGAAGATACCACTCTTAACACGACCAGCATTATTGGGTTCAAGGTGGCTTCGCAAAACCTTACAATAGCTCTGGTAAGGGTCTACCTGGAGGAAAACAGAGAAATTGAGCCCTACCTGGATAAAATCGGGAGCGTGGTGGGACAACTGCAAGAAGAAAACATACTGGCTGGCGACGTCAACGTCCGAACTATCTAGTGAGATTGCGAGCAGGACGATATCAGAGGAGCTGAATTCAACCAACTACTGACTACCGCCAATTAGAGTAGCAAGTGGAACTAGAGTCTGGACAAAACTACATACCCACCTCGTCGTCACCACCGTCATGGAGGGATGTTTTTGCCACAGAAATAAAAGAGTACACAATATATAAAATATGAGCTGAACAAGGTTACCCTGGCCGAGATAGAAAGCGCTGATCACCTAGAAAGCTTCGTGGCCTTATATACCAAAGCTATTCAAGATGCTTGTAAGACTAGCAGCCCTTCAAAAAGGAACTCTTACAAACCGGCAGTAAATGGTGGAATTCAGAGTTGGAGAAAATAAAAAGAGAGGTAATCACCATCAACAGAAAAATAAAAAACCCAAACAGCCTCAGAAGACCATACTTTATAGCCCAGCTCTATCTGACAAGGCAGGAATACAAGGACCTCGTTGCGAGCTCCATCACGACCAGCTGGAGGGAGTACTGTGAGAACCAGAAAAGAGAGACCATGTGGCAGAAAGTGTTCAGGATAATCCAGAGCACAATAAAAAAGGAAGGAGACACACTCTTAAACCCCACAGACTCTGCCCTGCTCCTCGTAGACACCTTTTTTCCCCTGGACGACTTTACACTGGACACCGAAGACCAGCAAGTTATCAGACGGGAAGCAACGATACTTTATGAGACCCTCAACATCACAAGTAGATTCAACATGGAGGAGATCAGGACGGTCCTAGAAAAAATGAACCCTAAAAAGGCACCTGGACAGGATGGCCTCACATCGGATATATGCGAAGCTGTGTACAACGCAGCCCCGAAGGTCATCCTGAACCTCTTAAACAAGTGTCTATGGATTAGTATGGAAGTATGCATTCTATTGTATTCTAACAAGTTCTGTAGCGTTGTTGTTGCGTTGTCTTACAGGTGAACGCGCGCGTTAAGGCGGTGGAGGAAATGGTCGAACGCTTCATCGGGATCACCACCCTTCTGGCCAGGAAACGGAAGGTGCGCGGCGTAAATACTAGCGTAATGGAGATTTTTTTTTAAACCATAAGGGGGCAAACGAGCAGAGAAAGCCATTTTCATGACGACGCGACGCTCATACAAGTAGATGACTCGACTGTGCGACGTGAGGCGCAACATGATGGTGAGCATTTTTTTTTTACGTTCACGAATTTTTTTTTAATAGGATAACGTGCATACGATAGGTGATTTTAGATATGAGTAAGCTCTTTTCTTAAAGAACCCCAGTTCGTATCGATTCGGAGGTTTCACGATGATGTTGTGCGCGGTACGAAGTTGCGCCAGAAACGTACAGTTGTAGACTTTGGGACATCGAGGTGGTGCGGGTGGAACTTGGAGTGGACCGAACTCCTGAAGTGGAAATTCGCTGCAAGTGCTTTGCTTTGCCACAGCACAGCTGTCACATTACGCCGGTTTCGTGTAAGCGAGAGTTACCTCCCCGGTCGCGCCGACCTTTTTTTACAATGTCGGGCTCAGCAATTGGGTTGCCCCTACCGACTAAGCCCCTGCGGGTGGGTGCCTTCTATAATTGGAGGGCTCTGGGTCTACAGGCAACAGGTTCCCTCAAGCGACAGGCTGGCCTCGGTGAAAAGGCCAGACTTCTCATTCTTAGGGGTTGTCCGGTTGCCTTTGAACAATTCCTACTCTAACGTTGGTACCGTGCAATGTGGTCAGGTTCCCATCCTGTTCCCATCCATCCCATCCCAGAGCACGCCACGCCGGTGGTCCCAATTCACGTCGCCATCTGATAATTCAGAGGGACTGGTGGAGAACCAGCGACATTGGCCGGTTCTGCTGGGCGGCGGACCAACCCCGAGACCGCCACCCAAGGGATTGGCCCATTATACGGCTGAGGACAGGGGGGATGGTAATGACATATCTCATCTCCTCATCCTCTGCGGCTCCACAGCCAACGCATCTGACGGTGAGCCCGCTCTTGGTCGCGGGAGACAGGGCGCACGACAACGACACACCGAGACACCTCTTCTCCCTTGACACCTCCTGGCTGCGGAGCAACAAAAACTCCGACCCCCGCACTCCTCTCGGACGCATCCAGAGCTGGCTCCTGCCCACTCGGAGCGTCCTCTCCTGGGACCCCTCTTGGCTTCACCATGGTGGTTCAAGCCACGGTTGATAAGTCCGTCAAGGGTCGATTGTGCCGACCTAATTTGGCTGCATGGCATATAGTGTGACTACCTCTTACTAAATGTAGATACAAAAGCCAACATTGTTTAAAATTATTTTTCAGTTCGGCGAATACTTTACCGGGGAAGAATCTACGAGCACCGAGACGCCGGCTCTGATCACCATGGACTATTTTGAGTTCGGTATCATATTGCGACTGTCATTCGCCTTGATTTATAGTCTTTTATTATATAGAAAGGACCTAATCAAACTTATAATCTGAAGAAAGAAAGAAAGAAAGTATTTATTTATTAAGACCTATACAAATTAAATGTTACATACATTTTTTTTTACGGCATAGGGAGGCGAACGAGCAGTTGGCATTTTCATGACCACCGTCGCCCATAGATATCCGCATAGAGGCTATACAAATGTGTGTTTTCTCCTCCCAACTCCATGGGCCACCGACTACTTACACACCGCACGAAACGCGACAGCACAGCTGTCACATTACACCGGTCTCGAGCAAGGTACCTCCCCGGTCGTGCCGGCTCGATTCGGCTGCATGTCAGCATGCAATGTGGCACGATCTCTTACTAAACCCGTATAATATAAAATAAAAAAAAAATTTGACTACCTCGTGGTCAGTTAGTAGCATGTTCAACCACAGACATGAGGTCCCGGGTTAGACCAAAGTGTTATTGGGATTTTTCAATTTCTAATCACAGTCCGAAGTCAGAAAGTTGGCGGTGTTACACCCTCGTGCCTCGGAGAGCACTTTAAGCCTTCGCGTCAGTTCTGCGCCTGATTTCTCTCCGGTCGTGTCGGACTGCCGTCCCGGAATACGAAAATAAGGGAAGAGCGAGTGGTTTTGTCTACGTGCACACTTGTGCACTATAATATGTCCTCCGCAGGTGGCTCGTCTCTATAGAGACGGCCGCCGTAGCCGACATTCGGCTAGGACGACACTGTCATATGTCCTGCGCAGATGGGTCGTCTATAGACGGCCGCCGGCTTTTTCGGCTAGAACGATATTAAAATTAAAATAAATACAGGTCCAGGATGGAAAAGTTTGAAATGCAGACAACGAAGCAAGCGGAGGACATAATGGCCCAGGCCGAGTCGACCGCAGTGTCGGCCTTGCAAATGGCGCAATCTGTCCGTTAGTACATTATTATTTTATTAGTGCAGACATACATGGGCGTACGTAGGTTCTGAGCCAGGGGGTAGGTGGTCAAATCTCGTACCCAGGTCTGACACAAGAGGGGGCAAATTTAAGTAGTACTTACTGATAGTAAGAAAGAGGTAATAGGAGGTTAAAGCCAGCCCCCCCTCGGTACGCCCATGCAGGTAATAAAACTGTGTTATGTTTACTAAACCTTCTCATGGTCTAATTAAGAATATGGGTAAATAAAAATATAATTTACAAAGGGACTGTTCATTATTGAACTTTCTAAATTTTTGTTCTTTAAGTGTTAAAGACAATTAATAAAACAATGCTATTTTCCTATATCGATTGTATATTTATTTAAATGTGTTACATAAACATGCCAAGTGGAAGTCAAACTCTTCTCACGCCAAAACTTCTCAGCCGATTATCATGAAATGTTTGTACACATCTGCCTAGAGGATTTTTTATTTAAAAGAGTTGTTTTTTAAAAGGTCAAGAAAATATTGTAGTAGATATTGAAATTCTATTGCAGTTCAATTTGGATATAGTGCTCATTGATATTTATTGAAGGGCTTCAACGCGAGCGGAGCCGCAGGTAAAAGCTTGTAATTTAAGAAATTAACTTGCTATGCCGTGCGGTTTCACTCGCGTAAAATCTGTTCAATGTTTGTAAGTAAGCGCTTTATTGGTGTTTTAATTTTTTTGTAGACGACAAATTAAAGGAGATTACGGATATAGACGCGCGTCTCAACACTCTTAACACGATGGTTATTGAGTGCTCGCAGCAGATCACCCAGTTTGATGTGGAACTGGACACGCAGGTGGGCGATGTTGATGATAGTAAAATTATACAATCTTCTATAGGGATGCGTCTCTCCCATCTGCGAGAGGATCACTAATTTTAAACTTATTGTCTTATGTAGTATATGTAAACGAGCAGTCGGAGCCGTATCCATGACTGCCGGCGCCTATAGACATCCATGTAGAGGTTATACATTTGCCCTCCTTCCTTCTCCCCGCTCCATTGGCCACCGCCTACTAAGACGTGTCGTGTCAGCGAGAGGTACCTCCCAGGTCGTGCCAGTCCAGTTGGGCTACATACATACATGCAGCCTAGCATCCTACCTCTTACTATCTCACCAGAGTGATATTTGACATGTCATGCCAACAGGTGAAGAATTTCCGAGAGCAAACGGATTTGCTTGGTTTCACTCTCGCGGACGGAATCAGGAATTTGCATGAATTGTGCTTGAACAAGGAGGATATCGGTACGTGATTGCTCCACAATACGCCAGGCATAGGGGGGCAAAAAAAAAAAAAATGACTCGCTATTGAGTCATTTTCATGACTACCGACACCCATAGACATTCGCATAGAGATAAACAGAAGCGTTGCCCTCTTTCCTTTTACCACCGGATACTTACCGCACGAAACGCGACAGCAAAGCCGTCAACCAATTCGGCAGCATGCATGCATGCCGCGCGGCACTACGTCTTCCTGAAAGTACTCTGCGAAGTATTTCACTCTGTACTGCATACAAAGGGCATCTTTTTTTTTTTTTATTTATTTATGGTAAAGGGGGGCAAACGAGCAGTCGGAGCCATTTTCATGACTACCGACCCCCACAGACAAACGTATAGAAACTATACAAATGCGCCGCCCTCCTTTTTCCTCCCACCTCCATGGGCCACCGGCTACTTACACACCGCACGAAACGCGACAGCACAGCTGTCACTTTACGCCGGTCTTGTGTAAGCGAGAGGTAGCTCCCCGGTCGTGCCGGCCCAATTCGGCTGCATGCAAGCATGCAGTGTGGCACTACCTCTTACTCTGCTCCAAAGTGCTGTGCAGCATACGTCCGTTAGCAGTCTGCAGCTACTTGACCTTTTACGCCATCTGAAGGGGCGGTTTGTGAGAGCATTTACAAAGTGCTGCAGCGTAATTATGTCATTTGAACATAAGTTTCGCGGCAAAAGAATCTGAGGTGGCAAATATAAAAGGCAACTAACCCACGCAACATAAATGCATAATATTTAGCCTTGAATCTAAACTTTACAAAAGGCAAGTAGAGAATAGATTTAGTTCTTATTTAGTGTGCGGGTTTTTATCAAATCTCCACGTTTTCAACTCATTGGAATCTATTCTACCCATTTCCTGAGTGATGTTCGTATGTGTGTGTGTGTATGTATGTAAAACTTTGATAACTTCAAAACGACTGAGCCGATCGCAGTTTATTTCGTTACAGTTTGTTATATTTAAAAAAGCTGTTTATCTTTTACTACTAACATTAGATTTAAAAAGAGAAATCTCATTGTAGAAACTTTCCAAGCGAACACACAGTTCTTAGTAATTACCTATGCCAGACAGAAATATGCCAAGCAGTTTGAATATGCCAAGCAATTCGTAAAGGACTAGGGAACTCACGAGCATATTCTTAGTATCTGCCAAATTATTGAGAAGTCTTATGAGTTTAACACTCTGCCCTTTCATATTTCACTGTAGACATTCACTATAGAGATTTGATTATAGTAAGGCTTTTACTGAGTCACCTGGTGGGCTCTATCGAAAATCTTGAAAGCAAGTAACATTTTCCATTGCTAGGTAGCATAATTGTGGACTGACATAATTGCCAGATGGCATAAATGATAGGTAGTATGCTTGTTAGTATAATTAATAACATAATTGCTGGCTGGCACATTTGGTAGCTGGTAAGTATAATGGCTAGCTGGCATATTTGTTAGCTAGTACAATGGCTTGCTGGCATATTTGTTAGCTAGTACAATGGCTTGCTGGCATATTTGTTAGCTAGTACAATGGCTTGCTGGCATATTTGTTAGCTAGTACAATGGCTGGCTGGCATATTTGTTAGCTAGTACAATGGCTGGCTGGCATATTTGTTAGCTAGTACAATGGCTGGCTGGTATGGTATGGCATATATATAGTGGCTGATGTGATTGCTGGTTGTTAAATATCTAGTTGGTATAATTGCTGGCTGTGATATTTATGGTTGGTATAATTGATGTCTCCAGCTGTGACGGAGCTGGGTGATAAATGCAGGCAGTTGCAGAAGAAGCAGGATATACTGGTCATTGATCACCAAAAGATCAGCCGCTCAGACAAGCAGATTGATTTGGATTTAAAGGTTCTTTTTTTATAGCATAAGAGTGCAAACGAGCAAGCGACGCCCATAGACATCCGCATAGAGGCTATATAGATGCGTTGCCCTCCTTCTCCCTCCTCCCCCTCCATAGGCTATAGTGGCGTGTTTTCTAGAAAATTGTATTGTGTGCGTTAGTGAGCTAAATCTAATCTTTTACCATGCCCACGCAGCCGAATGACGTACGTGCGCGAGTGAATGCGTGCGCTTTTTGTTATAAGAGGATTATAATATATAGAAGGGCAAAAAAGGTCGGTGCCATTTTTCATGACTACTGACAACTAGAGACATCCGCGCGTACAGGCTGTGCAGATGCGTTACCCTCCTTTATCCCCCTTC
>LUGF01038628.1:318323-346047 GCA_001625245.1 Calycopis cecrops | reverse complement strand
AAGATTAACTGCCAAATTCTGAAATCAAAAGAAGAAGAATTAATTAAATTCAATTATGAATATATCATATTCTGCAAGTGGATATTTGCATTGAACGCGATAGAATCCGTTTAAAGAATCTTAATCATTATATTACTTACTCAAATATTCCTAAACGCTAACTTAAAATAAAGACGGTTCATTTGAGCAAATTTAAAGCATTTTAATACCTTAATGCGATAAAAATAAAATAAAAAAATGCAGATACGACATTGTTAATTGCGATGGTCGAATTAAGTGATACAAGTTTATTTTCTTTCCATGACATTATAATAATACAGCACACTTTATCACCTCTATCAGCAGGCTTATGATAATAAATGCTAATCTCGCGCCCGCAGACGAGCAGCTCCCCGGTGACTGGCGGCCATGTTTAATTCAGTAGTTATAAATTTCAACACCCTATTGTCAATAAAGCTAGTGCGAGACTCGTACGTCAGAGGTTTGACTTGTAGAGTATAATCTATACTAATTGTACATTTATATTGTATAGTAAATATAATTTTTGTGTTTAATGTTTGGTGTGCAATAAAGTATGTAATATTTATTTATTTATTTATTATTATACTAATTTTATAAAGAGGAAAGATTTGAGATGTAACGAATAGGCTCTGAAACTACTGGACCGATTTCAAAAATTCTTTCACCATTTAATTGCTACTTTATCACAGATTAACATTAGCTATGTTTTACCGCGAGAAAATGCTTCATTCCCATGGGAAAACTTCTTAACAGCTGAACCGATTGGATTGAAATTTTATATGGGTGTTTCGATTGTTTTCTTGGGTATTTAAAAATACAATTAGATCCGGTAGGTGGCGCTGTGCTGTCGGTATGTCAACTACTTAACGGCTTGATCGATTGGGTTGAAATATTGTATCGACCAACATCTATTTTTGAACTCGATATTGAAACTTATGCGGGTGTAACCGCGGGTCGCAGCTAGTTATATCATAATAATTAGGTTAGTATAATTATAATTATTTAATTATTTAATAGTTTAACAAATTTCAAAATTAAAACTGAATCATTTTATTTAAACAAACGAATATTTTTTTTTTTATGATATAGGAGGGCAAACGAGCAGCCGAAGCCATTTTCATGTCTACCGACGCCCACAAACATCCGCATAGAGGCTATACAGATGCGCTGCCCTCCTTTCTCCTCCTACCTCCATGGGCCACCGGCTACTTACACACCGCACGAAACGCGACAGCACAGCTGTCACTTTACGCCAGTCTCGTGTAAGCGAGAGGTACCTCCCCGGTCGTGCCGGCCCAATTAGACTGCATGCAAGCATGCAGTGTGGCACTACCTCTTACAAAATTTACCTCTTAAAATATTTGAATTTATCAATAATTGGAAACAAGTAATTATCAAAAACAGAACAGAAAACCAAAATCAAATCTGTATAAAAAAGTTTTATATCTACCATCCGACGTGTTCTATATTAAAACTTAATCCTACTTATATAATAAATGTGAAAGTTTGTATGTTTGTTTGTTTGTTTGTTACTTCTTAACGCAAAAAGTGTTGAACTGATTTTCATGAAATTTGGCACTCATATAGAGGGTAACTTGGATTAACAGATCATAGGATAGCTTTTATCCCGAAATAACATTCCTATGGGATAATTTTATTTTTTCCACGAGATCGAAATTTACGCGGATAAAACCGCGGGGCGTAGCTAGTTACATCATAAAACTACCTCTTCTATACTATTAATAAAAATAACCTGGAGCTCCTTGTGAATTTGAAATAATTGCAAAGGAAATTCAGTGTTAAAACTACTTGCAGATTTCTTGAACAGTGCCGTCCAGATATTACCTACATTACACAGTGTAGTATACTCGATTGTACAGAATAGTCTCATATTTACGTGCTTTTTCAAGTATTGGACTTGTTAGACGTGAGCATCTGTTCACATATAATAATTAGTCCAATCGGACTGGCTTCATGCCGGTACAGTGTGAGCGATACCACCTTCCTTATCTTGTCAACCCTATTCGCACTTCCTCTTACAAAAAACCTTGCTCATGATAAACGTTGATGTTTAATTTCACCCGACTGCATTACTAAGAGGATAATGCGTTTGATGTATCATACGAAATGTAAAATATGAACAGGTCATCTGATTTCATATAACTATCCAGACAGACTGTTGATCGAACGGCGACTAATAGCCCCTAACGTAATCTTAAAACTAAAGTATACAGTTCGCCCATCAATCACCCATTTTGGATACCAGCCCTACTAATTTACGCGCCCATGCGTGGTATACGTATTTTTCTATATAAAATACTCACAACGTTCAGCGCCTCTATTTCATACTGGCTCAGTTTGTACGAAGCCTCGGAGCCCACCAGGCGAGGTGTTGAACTGTAAAAAATATGTTTCATGTTACATACATAAGTTTAACTTAAACTATATAGTCCGGTCAATTTAGACATTTGAAATAACAAAAATTCCCGGAAAGCCAAATTTTGGAGGAGACCTATAGTTTGCCATTACAAATCAAGTTTTAAAAGTCCCCATCGATCCTATGTGTGCTTAAAAAGTTATTCGAGGTCAAAGGTCAAAATTTGAGGTTTTTTGGATTTTGCTTGAAAATGGTAAGTTTTATCAAAAAAAAATTTATAACAAAGTTGTAGATCTTAAAATTATCTACAAAAATGGTATCAATGATTTTTTTCCTAACAGTTACCATTCCTGAGATATCGCGATTCTAAGAGTCATATAATAATCATATAATAGTCATGTAGGTAATAGTCATATGTTTCACATAGCGGATGTGGGTCCTTGTAACACTACGGACAATAGAATAGCCCGATGTTTTTCAAGCCGTGCATAGAGGAAATTCAGTTAGGGACTGGCTACCATTTAAATAAATGTTTTTAGGATAGTATAATATCTATAAAAGAGACACAAATAAGTATTTATACTTGTATTAAGTGCCTAATCTAATATATAAAATTCTCGTGTCACAGTTTTCGTTGCCATACTCCTCCGAAACGGCTTGACCGATTCTCATGAAATTTTGTGAGCATATTGAGTAGGTCTGAGAATCGGCCAACATCTATTTTTCATCCCGATATTTCCACGGGATCGAAAGTTACGCCGGTGAAACCGCGGGGCGCAGCAAGTATGTATATACGTGGCTTATATGTGCATATCATGTATAATATGAATCTTAGAATCGCGATATCTCAGGAATGGTAACTGTTTGGAAAAAATCATCGATACCATGTTTGTAGATAATTTTAAGATCTACAACTTTCGTTTAAAGTTTTTTTTTGATAAAACTTACCGTTTTCAAGCAAAATCCAAAAAACCTCAAATTTTGACCTTTGACCTCGAATAACTTTTTAAGCACACATAGGATCGATGGGGACTTTTAAAACTTGATTCGTAATGGCAAACTATAGGTCTCCACCAAAATTTGGCTTTCCGGGAATTATTGTTATTTTAGCACTTTTTTATGTCTAAATTGACCGGACTAATAACACGCTGTCTATTATTTATAACGAGGTAGGAACTACCAAGCGAAGGGTCGCGGGGAAACCCTGGATGCAAGTGGCTAGTGACCGATGGCGTTCTTCAGGAGTCTATGAGAGGCAGTGGACGTCTGGTTTCTGATTGTGATGATGACAAAATAGTATTCTAATGAAAGAAAAAGCTTTAGCTTTACCTTCTATGCTCAGTAATAAGCTAGTGATAATTAATCTGACTAGATGATTGCTACTGAAAATATAATTTTTCCCAAGTTCCTTCGTGACTTTTGTTGAATTCCCACGAGGAATCCGTAATTTATCCCATTATCCGATAATAGATTAAGGTCTGGAATGTTAATACAAAAGTCAAAACTATTAAAGGTTAGGAATTTCAATTTAATTAAATTTGAGATTCTTTTTATGTACTTTTTAGTTTATTAGCAAACCAACATATTATGTCGTGTGTAATTTTGAACAATCTGATACTGTGAAAAGTAAAGCTGTACTTAAGAGGCTAGGCTAACGCGGTGTGTAAATGTCCACAGATGCAGACAGACAAAGTCCATAAATGCAGTATACTAGTGTGTGGTGGCGGACATATTTTCGGTCCGGGATTCAAATCGGCGACCTCCCCACTGTGATTGAACCTGATTACCACTAGAACACGAAGCAGTCATTGTCTCGTGACCTAGTGGTAAGCAGGTTCAATGACAGTCAGAGAGAACATCATTATAATAAAAATGGTATAGTCCGTGTAAGAAGCATTCATAACTTACGCTAGTATGGACCCTTAGAAAACAAGGAAACCTAATAATCGAGCGCTATCGTACTGTGATGTTATCATAAGACGACAGCGCTTTATCTCGCGCCGAAGTCATAAGCCACCAAACGACTTCAGCCGACAGCGGCCGACACCGGCCGACTCCGAGGATGCAAACAGTTCAGGTAAGACAAATGCGCCCATTTCCCGCGAAGTGTGCGCCCAAACGTCCAACTCGACAAATTGCATCCTCCGCTACTTATTCTGGACATTCATTGTGTATTAATGACCTTAATATTATCTGATGAAAAGTGATGAAGTTGCTTCACACTTCACTTCGCTTCACAAAAACACGAGAGACACTGTGAGGAAGAAGAGGTTGTTGTTGTGAAGTAGACTGTAATAGGATGATATCGCTGATGAAGCTAGGTACTTATGACTGTAAGATTTGGAACGAAAGAAACAATTGAAATAAAGAAAGTCTAAATTAAATTTAAGATGTCGCAGTTAGGCATTTAATCATAACCGCCTATAAATACAAATTGCCGTAATAATATGCGCCTCATGCGCATTATGCCATAAAGAAATCGACAAGCTGGCTGTTGCTGCAAGCACTAGGTTATCTTTTGGCCTTGTAATCTGTACCCATCCAATGTAATAATAATCAACCATTTTAAGTCCTTCTAAATCCACCAGTTCTGTGTCTAATAAACGTCAAGTCGGCTGATCGACTTG
Source organism: Calycopis cecrops (assembly GCA_001625245.1). Taxonomy (NCBI): domain Eukaryota; kingdom Metazoa; phylum Arthropoda; class Insecta; order Lepidoptera; family Lycaenidae; genus Calycopis; species Calycopis cecrops. Next base: position 341,022 of record LUGF01038628.1, on the reverse strand, counting down.
CATCCAACTCTTACCTAAGAACACAATTTTTGCAATATCGAAACGATATCACAACAACATCGCTACACCAGTTAATATTCCGTCCACAATAAGTACACGCGGTGTAAGAGCGTCACAAAGTTTCTCTTCTTATTTATGACACTAATTTGCTAACAGATTCGCGAGCTTTTTTTTCCGTCGCCGGCGCCGCGGCATAGAGCAATAAATCGCGTATGAGACATATCGTACATTAATGTGGTTGAGGAGTCGTGTGATGTTCTTATTTATGTACTGCAGTTAATTTATTCTGTGAACTTTGCACGCTATACATGGGAGTAAGGAGCGATGTTATTTATTATAAGGACCTCAATTTGTATCGTATAATGGTATAAGTACATGCAGAATGTTAGCTCAAACTAGAGCAAACAAAAGACAATTTTCACAAAAACAAAACACGACAATATACTCGTTTCATTGAACAGTTTCCATTTTACCCGAAACTAACAGGGTTTCTTTATTGCCATAATGTCAGATCATCGGGTGACGAAAGTGTATCTACCTTCTAAGAAAACATAGAAACATAGGCTACATAGATCAATTGCTACAAATTTATCATCGTCTTAATACCTTTCAATAGATACAATACCAAACCTAAAGTATTTATTTATTCCAAATGAGACATTTAGATGTACACCCGGGTAACCGGACCGGGAATGAGGCGGTTAACCGTATTAGACGGCGGGAACACCGGGTAGTTGAATTTTACTCGATTTCGGCTGATATACTACTAAGGCAGTTACCATGAGAACTCACTAAAATCTCGATTACGTTGTTACGTGTATCATATACGGAGGATGATAATATTATATCTCTCAGATAATATTATATCTATCTATTAGATCTCACAGACTGTAGGCCATTTTCGCCACAGACTATATATTCCAAACCATACCTATATCAATATTTACCGACCGGGGAGGTACCTCTCGCTTACACGAGACCGGCATGAAGTGACAGCATAGCCTATGGACTATGGACGGCGGAGGAGGAAGGAGGGCAACGCATTTGTGTAGTCTTTATGCGGGTGTCTATGTTATGTGTCGGTAGTTATGGAAATGGCTTCGATTGCTCGTTTGCCTTCTTACGCTATTAAAAAAACCAGAGGTTTTAATTCATTTTACAATCTATAACTCCAAGGACAAGAATTCAGCTCTTAAGAACAAAGATGAAGAAGCAAACAAGCATAATTTTCGTGGACTTGCCACGAAAATTATCATGTACTTAATGTGGTAAAGGTAAAGATTATGAAGATGAGTAGGTAATCCTTTCTTTTTTTTACTTTTTTTATTTACGAGATTTTTTTACGGATTTACGAGAACTCTCCTAAATCCAGACTTCACTTTTAATTTATTATTAACAGTTTATATGGCTCATATTTTTTGGTTGTTGTCAGTCATCCACCAGTTGAAGACCAAGTCCAAATTGTACGGGAGACGCGTGTAATAAATAATATGGTATATTGTCTAGACGTGCTTGAGTATGGATGATTCTATTAATAAATGCCCAGCAGTAGACTTATTTATACTGATAATGGAGAAATCAAAAGAGAACGACCTCAAATTGACGATATCTCCAATATCGAGCACACGAGTAGAGGCTACCCACATGGGGTTTGCGATGGCTGTAGCCGGAGGCTGTCTGCCAACATTTATTAATATTCCCGAGTAGTCGAGACGAGCGAATTCCTCAGACACTCGTGTTACACTATCTACAGCATCGTCTTGGAAGATATGAACAGAATACGTCCAATATCGTTGACGATCATTTGGTTTATTCGTCAGAGACGAGACAAGGATGGAGCTGTATGAAGAAATATGAGCGTGAGCAGTGACTGGTCAAGCTTAACTCTTAAGTCCAGTCGCCACTCGCTTTAGGTACGTTACACTTGTGTCGCCTTTGTCTTTTTCGTACATTTAACTTTAGAATTGTTCACACAAAATTGTTCTTGAAGAGTAAACATGGCTTTAAAAATTAAAAAAATAGAAATTTTCGGAATATTTTTTGTTATTCCATTTTTTCTGTCTGTTCCTGATTTCCTCTGAATCTAAGTCTTTAGCGTGATTAATAACAAATATTTAAACCAACTTTCATTATTTTATAGTAGGTGCTACTGGACCCGCGAAGATCGATATTCCATCTAAGTAAAAGTTTTTTGTAATTAAAAACTAAATATCGTACTCATACTCACTTGCAAAAGACATAGAAACTTCATCAATAATTACGTGTATCTTAAACATCAATGTGTCAAATGCATGATAGTGTGTAAAGTTTTATTCATTAAATTAAAGTACTTTATAAACAATAATATTATTAAAATATATTAGCGTTCTGCACTTCTCTTACACGTAAGCACAGAATACATATACCGCACGTAAGCTATACGTGTGCCGGAATTTTTGTAAGGATGTTCCTAAAGTTTTTGCTTCACGTATTAATATACAGATTAGTGTTAATTAATATTCTCATATACAAAAAGGTTTATTACTGTTTTTATGTTACAGGTATAATATTATGCGAGTTTACTCTTCGTCTTACTTACTACTTACTTACTTTCTTCCGCTACAAGAGCCGGTACTGACACAGTCAGTTTTTTTTTTATTTTATACAAATATGAATTGGTCCATTTTCTCCTACTCCTAGTTACCATAAAAAAACATAATATGGTATACCTACCTATACAAATGAATAAAACTTTGCCATATTATACCTATAGTTATAAATATATTAAAACTTTACTTCTGATATCTATGATTAAAACAGTGTAGTTAGTTGTGAATATATTAAAACATTTTGTTCCTAAGTCTTATTTTAATATTTATTTTGGTGGTACTTATATAAGATGGTCGCTAAAGTAGTTGTATTATCCTAAACTGTCTTGTCCCAAATACGCCTTATTTTAAATTTTAAGCAAAAAGGTCTCTCTTCACCCTAAATTGCATTTCACGCCTCAATGCCGCAGTATCATCTGTCAAAATATATCCAGTACACAACAAAAACACCTCCAAGTAATTGTGATCATCACAGACGTCTGGGCTCCCCAGCTAGGGTTGCCGGGTGTCAGGAATTGGACATATTCGGCTTTTTACAGTTGCATGAGGCCAAATTTACACAAGTCCAGCCTGTCTTTTTTTACTCTTTGGACGAGTTTGCCAAAAAGTTCGCGGGCGTTTTAAAGGCTATTTAGGGCTTATGAAACAAGCGCATAAGACAAAACTATTTTTTTTTGTATGAAAACCCTGTGTTTCAGGCTTTCGGGGCAAAATTTCCGGCTTTTGAGAATATGTCAGGTTTTTTATTTTTGGCCGTGGCAACCCTATCCGCTGCCCCTGAATAATAAAAATAACTCCAACATCTGTCACCGCGCCTGCTCGTCTGTTTGTTCGTCTAATGAGTTACAGACTGTCAACAAGATTTCCCAGTTTGGGGCCGGGACGGGTGATATTTCAGGGCGTTTGGGGTGCAAATACGTTTATTGTAATTACAAAGGATTTGAATTTTCGAGATGTAAGCTGCGAGGCTCGTTCATACCTAGTCTAAGTAAAGATGACAACGTTTTTATTTTTGGGGTTCCGTGATGAAAAAGGAACATTGGAACCCTTTTAAGATCACTTCGTTGTTGCAAGTCTGTAACCGATTTGGTCGAATTTTTACTTTTAAAAATCTTATTTCGTTTAACCATACACAGATGTAAGACTTCTAGTCGATAATGCATTTTATACTTTATGAAGATAAACTAGCTTCCACCCGCAGGAGCGCGAGGATTTCGGACTTCAAAAATGGAGTTATTATGCCTATAAACCTTTCTCTTGAATCATAGTATCTATCAAAACCCCATCAAAATCTGTTGCGTAATACTTTTTAACCGACTGCGGCAAAAGAACGGCTTCATGTGAACGAAGTTACGGGCGTCTACTAGTTATTTTGTAAAGGCGCAAAGTTGCAACTTGTTGCGTTTTCGTGTAATCTTCACCTCCTTTATCACCCGGTCTATAGACTCTCTTTATCCGGACGAGGCTGAACTTATAATCCCACGCCCGACTACTGCGATGAGATGGTTTGCTCAAGAAATTCATCGTATTTAGATTTAAAATTACATATTTCTTCATTGATCGTAATAAAAAAGAAAGATTCTCCAGATCCTCATTACCGAAAACGGAGTGCTAGACGACCTCCTGCCCGATGGACTCTTGGTTAGAAGGCGGGGAGCCGCTGGATAGGTACAAGTGGCTAGTGATGATCTGTCGCGCTCTATGGGAAGGTCTACATCCAGCAGAGGCCGTCCTCGGGCTGATTATGATGGATACAATAACAACAACAATTACGTAATTAATAACAATAATGAACTCGTATATTAATGCATCCATTTCACGCAATTTTCCTGTGAAAGGACTGTACACAATAAGAAGCTACGACGTGGAACATTGCGTAGTCATGAGGTGGGTTTTACGTCGAGCAACGTAAATATAAAAAAAGTAAGCGGCTTTTTATAGTACAGGTGGCAATCGAGCAGTCGTGCCTATTTTCATGTATACGACGAGTGAATGAATATATGAATACATATGACGCGAACATCTCCTTCCTCCTCCTTCCTGCCCCGCGATTGTTCTCCTTAGACTCTTTTCCATACTTACTGGGCTCCTTGAATCGTTAAGGATTAAACTCCTATTGAAGATTATTGGGATTAACCCTTTAACAAATAATTCCTTCTTCCCCCTGCATAGGCCACGAAATTGAACTCATATTTTTTAACTACTGCCTTAAATCGTTAAGTATTAAACTCGTATTGAAGATTATCGGATTTAACCCTTCAATAAATAAATACAGTTACAACGTCTAAAACATTTTCCCAGCTCCACCATTAAGACAATAAATAATTTTCCACTCAAGTTGCCCGCTTGGAAATTCAGTGTTCGTCTGATCTTCAAGATGAAAGAAAATTTAAAGATTCCAGACTGGCAACTGACAAGTCTCGAAATACTTGAGACTTTTACGTTTTTCTTGGGGATTTTGTTTTAAAGGTTCGTATATATTACCCTGGCTTTTATAAATCGGGGGATAGACCATTAGGTATGTAAAAACTGTTGTTCTTATTGTTTCATTGATTTTTTTGTGCTGATTGGGAGTTTAGGTTTCTATTCACGATCTGAACGCAAAATTTAGTTAAATTAGCAAAAATGTAAGGAAATAAAGATGCAACAACAAAATATCATCAACATTACAAAATAAAAAGTTGCTAAATTTGTGAAAAGGTACCTAAGGAATTAAGATTTACTGCATCGTCACCAATGTTATGATTTCATAATCTACTGGTATTGCTGCATTATGACCTAATCAGGTTGGCACAACCGGGAAGTAAATACCTCCTCCTCAGAAACAGGCGTGCTTAAAGGATGTCCAGATTGCCCAACAGAAAGGATTGAATAGAATAGGGCTGAATAATAGGTATCTATCATCTGGCTTCGAAGATTAGACTTAGTTACCGCTGAAGCTACTGCCTTTTGTCCCCGATATCAAAAATGTCGCCACTCTAGACCAGTCACTAATTCGAATTTATAAGCAATGACTGCTTTCCGCAGACATCAATAATATTAAATACTTATAAATAAAATACACAACAATTTGATATCTGAATTCACTTTAAGAAGTTCCTTGGTTACACGGATGACTAAACCTATAAATATGAAATATTTTCAGGAGCTAATGATTAGTAAAGTAAGAAATATCTGTAAAGCGCCATCTAGTCTTGTGTTATTTTTCATTTCTCATATACTGCTCTCTAGCGGTCGACATCTAAACTACTACAACGTACGCCTAAGCTATCATTCGTTGGAGTGCAATAAATTGCCGGAAGGTGGCGCTAAAAATGTTTCTTGTAAAACTAGCGAAATATTTTTTAATCATTTAGCTGCAGATTATGAATATAAAAATAAAATATAATATAATTATAAACCTATTAGCTCTAGTACTTTTACTCATTAACTCGGTTCAGGTGCAATGCCGTAATGCCACTACCTCTACTTCTAAGTAATGACAACCCTAAGACCAGAATTCCCGAAATATATGTACCTAATACATATATAAATATGTGAAGCAAAAATTTTAGGAACACTTACGAAAATTGCGCGGACGGGGGAATATGAAATTTGGCACACTTATAGTTTACGTGTGAGAAGTGCAGTTAAAATTCTTCACAAATTGTTTACCTTAGTTAATGTCATGTCAAGTTCACTTAGATCTAATAAGTAAGTAGTAAATAGTAAGAGGTAGTGCCACATTGCATGCTTGCATGCAGTCGAATTGGGCCGGCACGACCGAGGAGGAACCTCTCGCTTACACGAGACCGGCGTAAAGTGACAGCTGTGCTGTCGCGTTTCGTGCGGTGTGTAAGTAGCCGGTGGCCCATGGAGGTGGGAGGAGAAAGGAGGGCAGCGCATCTGTATAGCCTCTATGCGGATGTTTGTGGGCGTCGGTAATCATGAAAATGGCTCCGACTGCTCGTTTGCCCTCCTATACCATAAAAAAAAAAAAAAAAAAATATTGGTCTTCGCGGGTCCACTAGTAACTAGTCAACTAATAAATGAGAAATATCAAAAAATTTCAAACTTTAGGAAATATAATTTTCATAAGTCCAAAATACTTATAATTTTAATTATTATTAAAAAGGGTGCATATTTAGTAGGGTTAATATAAGTTTACCCAGCCACAAAAAAAGTGAAACCAGACACATTTCATATGTCTCGTAGAGTGCCCCTTTAGTCGTGGTGGGAAGCGCAGTAGCCAGACATAGATGCAGCGACTCACAGAAGACTCACCATCTTTCCCTTTCTCTCTCTCTCTCTCTTTCTCCCTGAGGAAAGCAAGCTTTTACGGTTATGAACTTCCTCGTAAGAAAACACTAAAACTTCACGGAACCCCTCAGGACAACAGTCTGATAAAAGCTGATGATATTAGTAAGTATCAGACAGCACAAACTAAGTACCTACGAATGTGTTTTTTAAATCCTCAACAACTTTGAAATTAGAAACACCCTCGTTGGGGTGCAAATATTATGCGATTTTATTGACAATATCTCTAATTGGGGGTGCACACCCCAATTGGTAAACAATTCACATGCCCCTCTCAATATTAACTATTATTGACTTTAATATTCGGGGTAGATATGCGGGGTAAGTTTAGCACATAAAAGTTTACAGCCAAACTTGTATAGTGGGTAATAGTTTAGTTTGATCCGTTATGCGATAAGTTATTATATTAGTTCAACAATCATCATCATTAGGTGTATATTGTAATAAATTTTCAAAATAGTGTTGAAAAAAATATGCAAATGAAATTTGAATTTAAATTTTGTCCTCTATTTCTTCGATAGGGTTCCCATTTATTATATAGATACTACGTTAGTGACAACGGGACCATCTCAAAGTATCTCTTGAATAAAATCTCTTCTCAGTTGGTGCATATCTTTTATCCCAGTGCTCCTGACCTTAAGGAGCTGTACTTCATATCATCAGCTGAGTGACAGAAAATTAGGACTAGTAGTAGCAAATATTCAAACATTGGAAAGTTTATTAATAAACAAATATTTGAATATAAAATTTGATGGTTTCTCTTTTATTTCTCCTCGATCCCTTCATATCATGATTTAGTGGCAATGGAACTTCGGAGGTAGTCCTTTTTTTCCTTTTTTCCTTCCAAAGTTATTTCGGTCAAGACTACTAACGCCCATAGACATCCGTACAGAGGCAATGTCCTCCATTGCGTTGCCCTCCATCCTCCTCGCCCTCTACTTGAGCAACCGGCTAGTTACACACCGCACGAAACACGACAGCACAGCTGCTGTCACATTACGCCGGTGTTGTGTAGGCTAGAGCCCTATTCGGCTGCGTGCATGCAACTTGGACATCTTACTAAAATTAATAGGCGATGACATTCAACAAAGACTACGCATATGTCCATTTACACTGGAAAAAACATACATACGCGCTAGGTACGTGGAAGGAATACTCAAATACACATACACGAAGTACGCGTACAAAAACATAAGTCAATAGGCGTCTAGGCGTCCTTTGAATATGAATGAATGTCTATTTTAGGATTCTTTTAGGAACTGCGATACTAAAATATTGTCAAGAAACAATTTTTTTTCTGTTGATGAGTAGTCGTCATCGCAGCGTCATAAACCACAGTACACCTTCATCGATTAATGACATTTCTAAATATAGCTACTTGTTTTATTATTATCATGGCCGTACCAGAAACATATTAAATACGAGATACTTACTTTACTACTTAATATATGGTAATACAATTTATGTCAAATACCACATTTAAGGAATAAGACGTTCTTCTTAGCAGTATCGAATACAAAAATAAAGATATAATATAATACAGATACAGATATAATACCTACAGAAAATCTACTAACAAACAAAGATATAAATTTTTATACCGCTAAGTCCAGAAATGAGAAAATTTCCTTTCCTTTCTGTCCCTTATTTATACATTAGGTATATAATAATAGTTTATGCAACTGTCATATAAAGAAGGGTATTAAAACACGAGTGTGAATTTTTAAAACGAGCGAACGCGAGTTTCAAAATAGTACCTCACAAGTGTTTTAATACCCGTGTTATATGCAGTTGCATACACTACTTTATCTTCACTAATGCAATTAATCAATTAATCAAACATTGCGAAATGTATTCTCTGTCTACGTTGCGAAACATTAAATTCACGCGTATTGCCCCATTCGTTATTGGACCGACGCGACGACTGTTTGACCGACGAGGCGACGACTGCTTGACCGACGATTTAAAATGTAATGTTCTTCGAAGATAAATATTTTTATTAAATACTTTAATTTGATTGCAAAAATTGCGGCGCGTAAATATATACTTATTATAATTCAATGTTAATAAAATACTAGCTTCAATGTTGAAATATAATGTGAAAAAATCACATGACTTTACTCTTAAATTTCTACTAAACAGAAGATTATTCGTTGTCTGTGGCGTTCATTTTTGCTTTAATTTTTTTGTAGAGCTTTGTGTCTTTCTCGCAAATCCTTTGCAAGCTGGCATTGAACCAATGAGAGCGCAGCTGCAGCGCGCGCAGGGCCAATCAGGAGCGAACGCGCGCTGTTAGGATTTTGAAATAAGGCTCTCTCACCACTCTCTCTCTCTCTCTCGCTCTCACACAGTGTTATAATGAGATTTTACGATATCGATTTGGATATTATAACATCATGTCAAATTGCTTAAATTGAGTTTTTTGTTGTCTGAGCTATAACAGTAGTTATTATAAGTCAAGTATTGAAACTACATAAGTAGAATATTACAACATTAGTGTAGATAAAGTTCATTAATAAGTTAAAGGTCTAATTTCCTTGCACTATCCCAAAATATTCTCAGAGCTATAAAATAGTTCATTGACAAACGACACGAAAACAAAGTTCTTCATTGGAACCACGTGTTGTGTTCCAGACAGGGTTGCCAGGTGTCAGGATTTGGCCGCACATGTCCGCCTTTTGACAGTTGGGTCCAGTGCTGAATTTAAGCATAAGCCCGCGTGGCTCGGGCCTATGAAGGCACGACTTGGGGGCGGCAAAATATTCAGAACGTTAAAATTTTAGAGCCCAAAATATAAAAAAAATTGGATTTAACTTTTTTTTATAAATTGTGGAGTGAAAGGTAAGAATATAGGTTTTGTAGATACTTTGTTGATCAAAAAGGGCGGCGTATCGCACCGGGCCTAGGGTAAGTCTAAATCCGCCACTGGTTGTGTCAGGCCAAATTTACCTACGTCCGGCCTGTCCCGCTTTTGTTAGGCTTTTGACGAGTTTGCCAAAACGCTGACGTTTATAAAGACACATTTTATAATTTAATAAGTGCATAAAATAATACTACCATTTTTTTTCTTTAAAACCCCAGTGTGTCAGGATCTCAGGCTTTTTGATTTTTTGGCCTGGCAACCCTAGTTCCAGATCAAAGGAGGAAGGAAACACGGCGTTCGCGAGTACCGGCGCATTTGTAAACACCGCAAGTGGAGATCGTTGCAATATGCCGGGCAAATAACTAGCCATGGAATCACTTACAGTTGTTTGTGAACTTTGCATATTGGCTATTGATACAACGTGCGCTTGTGCGTGGATGGCCACTTTTTGCATCAAGAAAACAGTATAAGAATACAGTATGTGTTTGTGCATGTGTTTGCGCGTGTGCTACGTTTTTTACAGTACAAGGGGTTAGACGAGTAGTCGAAGCCTATTGTTACCGACGCCTTTAAACGGTCCCTCCCTTCCATGCACAGATGTGAAGTGGAGACTCGCTGGCCCATGACGCAACAAAAACCTTTCGCGTCCAACGACACTGGACGATCAATAAACCACATCGCCTAATATCTCGAGGTGAAACCACTGCTTTCCGGATATCTTGAGAAGTGTTCACTTCTCTCTTGACATTCATAATATATCGAGTGGGTCCGATGGAATACCACCGATTGTGCTGAGGAGTTGTGCTTCGGAGCATGACAGTCTTAACGCGTCTGTTTCTGATTGACCTATTCAGTTGGCGTCGTCTCAAAAGCATGGAAACAGGACCAGGCGATGTTTGTTGCAGTGGTCGTCCAAATCGGAATAATTTTGCAAAATAAAAATGCAATAAAATAAAAAATAACTATACAAGTCCTTTTGCGTATTTTCTTAATCCTTTTACGAATATTTTTATATTTTTTCACTTAACTTATCAGTGAAACTGATATATTTATCAAACATTTACCAGTTACGGTCTCCGACATAAACACTTGTATTTACGGAAGCGACGATATTCTTGAGATCATCACTTTTAAGAAAAGCAGTTTGAATATCGCACTGCAGATTATAAAGACCGGGGCGTGTAATCTTAAGATTAATTTAACTCGTAAAAGTTTAACTGCCTTCCCCGTAACGCCGGGGTTTAATCATAACAGTCTGAATATTAAACGTCCAAATGAAGGTTAAAATACTTAAGTTTACGGCCGGCAAAAGACAATAAACATTGGATGGGTCAATTTAGAATGATTCTGCGTCATTTCGGAAGATTATGTTACGAAATAAAGGATTAGGGAATTATTTACATGATTTTGTTATATAAAAATGAAAATTAACTTAGAAGTTGTTACTGCAGATTTGCATAAACAAAGCAGAATTGAATAGGTCCCTACTGATTGCCTTTCTATCAAATATTAAGAGCAATAATTTAGTATTGTGTCAGTGAGTTGTTACTACTACGTACCTACGAACTAAATATAGTTCAATGTATTGTATCGTCGTTGCCAAAATATAACCTCTCATGTGCCAAACAACAAATTTTACAGGAACCAAATAAAACATCGCCCTGAATTTTTTTTATATGATGTGTTCTACATCATAATTTGAAATGATTAGCATATTTTTTGTCCTTTAGACGAATTCGTATAGTATTGATTCTACTAAATATAATAGGACATTTTATTTATTTTTACTTTTTTCGACACATAGGACGTTTTATTTGCTATTTATATTCACATAAGACGTTTTAAGTACACATAAGACAAATTAAATAGTCATTATTTCATAAAATTAAAACGATTTAGTATTATGCACCTTTAATTAGCAGTTATCAATTCTTAAATGACAATGAAATTGGATACAAATCATCTGACGCTTATAAATATATAGGTACAGTATACATAAGATATTTTGTACTATCAACTATTTGTAATGTAAAAATCTCCTATGTGTAAAATATATGAACATAATTATGTGGTTTTGTGTAGACATAATTACGTGACTGCTACATGAGAGGTTTTCTAACTTACCTACAACTTTTAAAATACAAATGATATGCACATAGGAGTTTGTGCTAAAAGTGCGTACGACAACAGACTACACGATTCTGCAATAAAAAAATTTTGGTAGTAGTGACACATAAGAGGTTTTATTTTGGCAACGACGGTATGCAGTATTTTCAGTAAGAGGTAGTGAATAGGGAACAAGCTTCTAGACCTTCTCCTACGTCTCGCTCACACTACACCGCCGTGAAGTTACAGATATGCTGTCACGTGTCTTGTGGCTTTTAGGTTACCGGTGGGACATTAGGGCGGAGGAGCAAAGGAGAGCATTTGCATAGCAATAGTGTGGATGTATATGGGCGTCGGTTGTCATCAAAAGGCTCAAATTGTTTATCTTCTTATACTGTCAAAAATAAGATATTATCTATATATATTAATACGTGAAGGAAAAACTTCATAACTTTGAAAAAAGAACTTCAACATTTTTGTAGTAGGAGGAGTATGAAATTTGGCACACTTAGGTATAGTTTACGTGTAGGAAAGAAAGAAAGAAAGAAAGAAAGAAAGAAAATGTTTTATTTGACGGAAGTGCAGAACGCTAACATATTTCAATAACAATGTTTATAAAGTACTTTAATTTAGTAAATAAGACTTTACAGTATACTACCGTGCATTTGACACATTGATATTTAAGATCGTAGACAGAGAATACAACTGTCTACGTTTAAGATACACTTAATTTTTGATGAAGTTTCTATGTGACTTTTGTGTGTGTCGTGTTGAAAATTCTGCATAAATTGTTTACCTTAGTTACAATGTCATAACATGTCATGATATTTAGTTTTTAATTACAAAAATGTTTCACTTAGATCGAATATCGACCTTCGCGGGATCGCTAGTAATAATAAAACGATAAACTTAACAGTTACATCGTTCCAATAATGCATTGACTTTTTGCTCATTAGTATGTTTCAATTATAATATTCCGAAATGCAATTAATTATTACATAATTTCATTTGGTAACACAATTCCATATTGCAATACGAAATCATTTTGACCAATTTATCATAATGACTACAAATTGGAGCCTTCGCCGCCTGCTCCCTGTCCACTAGCTCGCACTTCACGACAGAGCACCGCATAGCTCATACACTCTAGAGTACAGGCTATAATACAGGCTTTCCATAACTTATCGTCCTCATAGGACCAATATTGTACTTATTTTTTCAAAATTTACATAATCTTTTTTTTATGGTACCTATAGGGGGGTAAACGAGCAGTCGGAACCATTTTCATAAATACCGACGTCCATAGACAGCCGCATAGATTTTATACAGACGCGTTGCCCTCCTTCGTCTTCCACCCCCCACGGGCCAGCGGCTACTTACAACCCACACGAAACCCAACAGTAACTAATGCTGTCACTTTACGCCGCTGTCGTATATGCGAGAGGTCCCGTACATGCATGCAGCGTGGCACTACCTCTTGCTAATCACATTAAAATGATAAAACGCTCTACCCGCCACAGTAAGAAACGCGTTCGTCCGACAGGGTCCTTTCGTACTTTATTTACTAGGCATAAAACAAGATAGAAAAATATTTTGATTCGCTAAAATGGATGCATTATACTTTTTAAATTCTCAATCATTATACATTAAATTATCAAGACTGCTATTTATCAGAAATTGTTTTTGATGTAACTAACAAGGAAAAAAAACTGATGATGAGAAGATGAAAAATCAGAAATGAAATTTTCATCGCAGAAAATAAAAAAACAACTTTTTCACAATTTGAAAGAAATAAATGATGTTCCATGTAAACTTCACCCCCGCCTGTCATTTTCACCCGTAAGGGGGCTGAATTTCAAAAAATCCTTTATTATCACCATTTAAGTTATATTTTACTAAGTCAGGTTTGTCTTTTATGTACTTATTTTGTAGGTTTACTTGATTATACTAGATACAGCTACTGCTTTTAGGCTTTATAGGATATAGGTACGAGTATTTATTTGGAAACGCGCGGTAAATAAATAAACAGAACCAGATTGACAGCCTGTACGGGTGGGCCACGCGCTGATGGTGGGCGGAGATTGATGCGGGTATAGTCACAGGATATTCTCAATACGCAAAAAATAATTCTGCACATTTGCACAGTAAGAGTTAATTCCTTGGTGAACGAAGCAGCTACTTGCCTCCAATTAAATATGAAGCTGAGGGTTGAATTCGTTTATTGAGAAAATACAGCAGAAAAAAAGGTTGAAGCCTGATATGAAGTATATATACCTACTTAAGTATATACATAAGAAAGTTCACATATGTTTCTTAATCTAGCTTTGTGCTAAGGTGAACGCTAAGGACTTGCATTACAGTTAGGTACCTACTTACTAGAAAAGAAAAAATATTAAAAATTAATAAGATTTTATATTTTCAAGTTTTTTATATAAATTAATTATTTCTATGACCCTGGCGAAATTCAAAACCACAACGACTGTCGCCATGATGCCAATGATGGTGATGAAGAATGAATGAATGAATGAATGAACGAATGAATGAATGGATGGATGAATGTTTTGCCAATACGAATCCACATAGACCATAAAATTACTATAACAATTCTAAACTCAACCTTAGCGCATCAGTAATAGATGTCATTGTCGCCGGTGATTGTTTGTTGGTTTGTTGGAAAAGCAATAACTGACCTGCGCAAGTTTGGCACGTGTCACGCCGGAAACACGTGGCGCGATCAAAGGGAATACCGGATGCTGCGTCATTGTAACAATAATGCGTTTGTTTCTCGCTCGAACTAAACTAATAATAAACTTTAATTTAGTTATAGTCGATGCGGCAATGGCGTAATACCTTGTAATAATAATTTGTACCTACGGGGCAAGCAAATCTACAGGATTTCCTGTTATTTGGAATTAAGAACTTTGGCAAGAAGTAAGTTAATATAATGCAGATAGACAGCGTAGGGACAACAAGGAAAAAAATCATAGTAATTTTTATAGTAGGTACTTAGGTATTTTACCTACAAACATTAAAGTAACATTACTACCATTGTACGTAGTAGTAAATAGTAACAACTCACTGCCTACAAAAATATTTTTAATGACATGTCAAATATTTTTTTTTTTAAATCAATGTAAAACATTGTAGGTATATTTTCTTTTATTATAATATTATGCCCGTGCGAAGCCGTCGTGAGCTGCTAGTGTCATGCCAATAATAATTATTTACTACCTACGGCTTAGATAAATTGCAATCAAGAATCTCCCCCGTACGGGCCACCGGCTACTTACAAAGCGCACGAAATGCGTATCGTATTAGCAAAAGGAACCTCCCCGGTCGTGCCGGCCCAAGTCGACTGCATGCAGGCGTGTATCCTTTACTAATAAAATAATTCGGCTGCGTAAGGACGTAAGTGACGTAGATAAACAACAACATGCCTTATATCGATTCACAACTGGCAAACAGCAACTAAAAAAATTACAAGCAAAGTAAAAGCAACGCATAACCTAGGTGTGCGATTCTCTTCACTAACATAATGTAGTCTTACTCGTTTCAACAACGCATATGGAAAAATGACAGTCGCAAGCATATGAAAAGGTCTGGCTTTTATAGATAAAACAAGACCCCAAGAGTGAGTCTGAAGCATTTGAGTTGCATCTTCATTTGACGTTCACATGAGAGGGTCTCTCTAGTCCCTCGCAATTTAAGAGCACGCGGGAAAATTTAATACCAATAAGATAATTCTAAATCTTTCTTTTTTCATCCCATGGCATCCCATAGGATATTTTTTTTCGAGATAAAAGCTATCCATGTGTTAATCCAAGTTACCCTCAATATGTGTGCCAAATTCAATGAAAATCAGTTCAGTAGTTTTTGCGTGAAGGAGTAACAAACAAACATACAAATATTCGCATTTATAATATTAATAGGATAGTTAAGAAGGGCTACACAATACAATTATGCGGATGGCTAATGGTCGTTACGTAAATTCTGTCTATTGACGGATTTTGTTAATGGAGATAGCATTTTGAATATTTCGTAACGAAGCTTTTATTAAAATTCTATATCTAATAGCCAAATGCGCCGAAAGATCGAATATAGAAAACGTTAATCGTTAGTTACTGGCACGAGTGTTTGTTTAGCACTTTATACTATTACAGTAAGAAGTGTTAAGTTTAAGACACAATTTATACGTCTTAATCAAGATACGCCCTCTGACCCGGTGATATACCTAGTTGACCTTATCAACGTGCTACATATACGTATCGAACCACTATTCATCGTAGTGATAGCTGCTCTTATCAATATGACAAATTTCACTTAGTTCGTTCATCTATTCATAACTTTGAGTATTTAATCAACCGGAGAGGTTCCCTAAAAGGAGGAATGATTTCGGAGACACGCAATGAGAAATGAAATGAAAAAGTTTATATTCAAAATATAATTAGAGGAAATACTTTTTGAACGTCAACAATTAAATCTACTACCGGTTAAGCGCGAACCCTGTCCTGAGAAGAACCGGTGAAACAAACTCAGCGGGCCTCATGATGTGATGAGACATAAAAGAAAAATATAAAAATACAAATACATATGCATATTATAAATGATATACAATTTATGAATTTACAATAATTATGGTACAGAAACAGCCTGTGAGGAGAGTACTAATCCCAGGATGTGGTTGGTATCTGTTATGAATTTGTGAGTGTGTGTATAATAATGTAGTTGTATTGCATTAGTGTTTAGCGGGCGGATGCCGCTTCCCCACAGAAGGATACTTCTTCGTCTTTCTTTTTCATGACATAAAACCTCCTCAGTACGTTATTAACGTAATTCATAAAAAAGTATTTGTCAGAAGTGGGATTCGAACCCACGCCCACAGAAGTGGACTGCGACCTGAACGCAGCGCCTTAGACCGCTCGGCCATCCTGACTGTGAAGCTCAACTTTAAAACACTGTTCCAATATTACGATAGCTACATGTTGTGCAACACAATGTCTTTTAATGATCATTTAAATACAGATGCAGTTAAACAATATGTATCACTGCTCTGCCTTGCGGTTCCGCCCACATCATATAGGTAACTTCAAACCGGGGGGATTCGCTATTTTATCCAGTGATTCGCTATTTTATCCCTTAAGGCAGTGGTTCTTAATCTAATAGTCCTGAGGGACCATTTTACAAAATTTTCGCTATGCCGCGGACCACCAAGTTGGGATGATCCGCGGCCGGAAATTTTGTTTACCTATTGATTTGTTGGCATGGCTCGTGGACCACTTGAGATGCTTCCAAGGACCACTAGTGGTCCGCGTACCGCCGGTTAAGAACCCTAGGGGTTGAATTGCTGAAACTTCCTTCTTAGTGGTCAGTTACATCATGAAAGGAACCCTGTACCCAAATTTCAAGTTTCTAGTTACAGTAGCTTCGGCTGTGATGTGATGTAGTCAGTCAGTTTTACCTTATATCGATAGTGACATGAAATTATTATCGCATGAGAAACTCGAAAGAGACGCGCGGATTCCCGCGAATCGCTGGAATGCACGAGAAGTCGCTGGAATGCTCCAGAAGTCGCGAGAATTGGATAATAAGTACTATAGTAATGAAAATAAAGTTGAAATTCATATGACACATAAACTGCGCTCCGCTTCGCTGCCCTTCGCCGCGCTTTTGGTGTTAATTGACCCTTACTGTCCGTCTTGTTATATGTTTGTGCGACAACTCTGCTTTTTGTCCCATAATTTGTTACATATAAACCCCTAAAACGTATTGAGGTGGGAGGGTCAATCTTCCTGAAGGCGTTATAATGAGGTATGCTTTTATCCAACCTTACAGTCAGCAATGACTATGGAAAGTGATGAAATGTGCAAGGAAAGAAATGGAAGAATAACTTTTAAGGAGCAAATTAAAGAGTTCTTTTCATAGTGCAATCTTGCTAGCTAAAGAAAAAAGTGGCATTTCTCCAACGACAAGAGCTAATAAAAAGAAATAATTTGAAGCTCCGACAACATCTGGAAAGCTGTAAGAAACTGCACCATAACATATGACACACAACCACTAGTTCTATCGCATAATATCTTATTTGATAATCCAACTGCGGGCGAACAGAGCACGTCCCTTTTTTGTACCGCAAGTGCGTTAAGATATCGATTTATTTTTAATCACTTATCACCCCCATATTACTTAAGGAGTATCAGAGCGTGGTGTGGGAAATAAGAGATAAGAGTGTTGAGACACTAAGTTGTGTATGTATGTGCGGGGACAATCTAGGTCATTAATATTAGGAACAAACATTAAGATAGAAATCCATACTACACTGTTGCAGCACCATCATTCCTTGCGTTACTCGTGCGTTGCTTTTGCGTTGTTCTGCAATGTCTATTATATTAACTCTGATTTTGGCTTGCAAGATCGTTAAAAACTTGGCTAAATTTGGTTAACCAAATTAGGGTGACTAGATCATTCAGCTTGTCAGAAATGAAACTTGCTTAAGTGCTTCCGAATTAGAATACCTACCTAAATATAATTTTAAGGACCCTTATTTGCTAAATGCTTTTACATTTCATTATCATTTCTGAATTACATTTCTATTATTTAGAATCCGAAATTTAAGTAGGTAAGTTTTAATAATAAATGTCTTAAATCATTTTAGGTTACATATTAAGAAATAGATGAATGGATGAAAGATTAATAAACTATTTTCAAGAATGTACTTAAAATAAGTTAAAATACAGAACTATTACCTATTATTAATAATAGTCTTTTTTAAAAGTGGGGCAACTATCCGGCTTTTACCCTATAGTCATCTCACACCAATAAGTCACCCAACTACTTGATACATTTAGCCTTATTCAGTTGCAATTCCCTGTTAATAGATGCTTATTACATTCGTTAATGTTGTTTGTTATAAAATTGAGCACCAACCTTCAAGCAAGCATATACATATCTAAAGTATAACATTTAAACCTCTTCTTACTCTAGCAGATATTTAGTTTCCCCATATTGCTGAAGTGTTACAAAAGGATTATTTTCCAATCAGTATCGAAGATCACGATTGTACTGAGATATTGCTTGTTTTCAGCGTTCTTGGAGCACGAGCTATTGTCCAGAGCGGCCATTGTAGTCCCCTCAATGCGTAATTCAAGATGACGGCGCATGGATGCAAATGGGGAACGGGTGTCTTTGTGCCGGGAGAGGATATAGAAATATGATAAATATTTCATAAGGTAGTGGTATTGTCTAATAACGCTTAGAATATCTGGATGAGCTTTCTTCATATTATAATATCGATGTTTATAGAGTAATAGAGTAGTATAATGGTCACCGCACGGCGCACACTAATGGAAAGCGTAACGTAATCGCCTCGCCTTCAAAAGCGGAGGCGTTACGTTTTCGTTCCTTTCCGAGTTGATATATGTGCGGTGACCACTAGTAAGAGGTAGCGCCATCCGGCGCGATTGGGGAGGTACCTCACGCTCATATGATATAGCGTGATATTATACAGTGACCGCTATTCTGTCAAGTTTTGTTTACGGGAGATCGGCCATAGTGTCGTTCATTAATAGGAAACAAGATCTTTAGCCCTCCTCTAAAGATCGGAGGATCCCGGATCGGAGGATCTCCTCTAAGGATGAATGCTCCGGGCAGTAAGGGCGACAAATAAAAGGCACTGGAAAGCTACTTGAATGGTAGATCGAAATTGGATCCCGATTATTTAAAAAATCCATTCAACATAGAATATGTATGGGCAATTTTATTAAAAAGGGGTGCAGTTTTTGCTTCACGTAAGTATAAATGTTTAAGAAAGTTGTTTACTTAATTGCTGTATATTTTTTATTACAATGTTGAATTTTAACCTAAACTTTATTTATAACTATCTATATATATGATAAAACAGTAAAATCCGTGCGTCTGTACATTGAATATATTTACCAAAAACTAATTGGGGGCGATGTTAAAATAGTATTAGAACACTTAGTAAGAGGTAGTGCCACGCTGCATGCTTGCATGCAGCCGAATTGGGCCGGCACGACCGGGGAGGTACCTCTCGCTTACACGAGACCGGCGTGAAGTGACAGCTGTGCTGTCGCGTTTCGTGCGGTGTGTAAGTAGCCGGTGGCCCATGGAGGTGGGAGGAGAAAGGGGGGGACGCATCTGTATAGTCTATGCCGATGTCTATGGGCGTCGGTAGTCATGAAAATGGCTACAACTGCTCGTTTGCCCCCTATACCATAAAAAAAAAAAAAAACTTTTCAATGTTTTTTATTTTTTTTGTTTGTCTTTTTATCCGTTTGTCTGTTCGTCCAGGCTAATCTCCGAAACTACTAGACGGATTCTTTTTTTTTGTGCTATATAGATACTAAGCCTGGTCAACGTCTAGAATACTTTTTATTGCGGGAAAATCGCTCATTCCTACGGGAAATTCAATAATTATAGTTTACCCGACGAATTTGAAAATTTGAAAGAATTATAACTATGTAAAATACGTTACGCGAACGAAGTAGTGGGCACAAGCTAGTTATTAATAAATTGAATACTTAGTAGTTAGTACATTAGTAAGTATTTCGCGGTAAAAAACATTATATTGTCATAGAACACCGTATATGGCTGCTTTATTACAAAAGCAGACATACAAGCAGTTGGGGTATTTTGGTGTTTACCGATGCCTATAGCAATCCGCGGTACCCTAACTTATTCAGATGTCGTGGCCTCTTGCACCTCAACGGGCCAATGAGCCATCAAACAGTCAATTACTGCACGCGTTTCGTGACAACATATCTAATAATAAATTCGTATTGAATTGGGAAGGTACTCCTATCCCGATTGTGCCGTTCTAATTCAGTAGCAACGTAGCAATTGTACTACTTACAACCAATATGTTTTATCTAACAATATGTCTGTATCTATGTAAGTACCTATTTAACTTATATGTCAATTAAAGGTCTTATATTTTCACTTTTGATGCCTATGGGAGTCTTTAGTCATATCAATGGCTCGGTCCCCTCTTTTGCCGTCCTGTACTAAAAAAAATACCCCCAATTTAACTGGCCACACAAAACCATGCTCAATTTGCCCCTCTACACCATGCCGCATCCATGGCCCCTAATTCCCTAACGATTCACTGATAGTCCTCCGGTGTCCCCCTCAAGTGGATGCGTTTCAAAAGCACCACCGCCCTCAGACCTTCGGGTCAAAGACCAGTAATTTGTGTCTAGCCCTTTGAAATGCTAAGTATCGCCGCATAATTGACATGTAATGAGGTATGGCACTTCATTTTTTTAATTTCAATTCCTTTGTAGATGATATTTTATTTTAATACTAGCTGCGCACCGCGGTTTCACCCGCGTAAGGATCCCGTGGAAACATCGAAATAAAAAAAAGATATTGGCCTTTTCTCAGAGCTACCTGATATGCACACAAAATATCATGAGAATCGGTCGAGCCGTAATAATTTAAAACAACATTTTTACACACAAGTCTTACACGTATATGTATCAGACGCATTTTTTTATAGATAAACAAATATTATGTCAGATACAGACGTTGTTAATTATGATCTAATCCTTTAGAAAAAACTTTTTAAATTTTTTTAGGAGGCATAAATAAGTTTATATGTAGAAATAAGTTTATATTAGTGTAGATTTAAATGTATCTAATAGGTATATTATGTAATTTATACAGCGTAACTATATCATTACCTAGACATTTTTGTAATGAACATTATCAATGAAAAAATGCAAATTTAAAAAAAATCGTATTTCTCAATGATGCCATTGTGAATGAATGAATTATTAATAGCGATTGTGACTACTGAGCGAGTTAAAATAATCATCGGTTAGTATTTTCATATCACAAACATACACTTAAAAACGTAACCGTTCCAGTGCACTGCACTAATACTCAAATGATTCAAAATATTACGTTCCATCATAGTAAACGCATGTAATACATTCCAACCTTTACAATATCTTCATATAAACCTATCGCTGGAAACCTGAAACATAATATGTTAACAGTTCTCACATTTTTCATTTTTGAGCTTACAAAGTTTAAAAGCTTACGTTACCCGACTCATCAAAAGCGGCGCGGCGCGAGCGCCGGCGGTTCATTCCGCTTCACTGGAGCGTTAATACCAAATAGAAATTTACTAGAATATCCTATTTTCATTCCCCTCTTTTTTATAAACGTAACGGCGTAACTAAAATAAAACAGGGATCTGGATGTAAAGTTTCAATATAAATATTGGAAATGAAAACTTATAATAAAAAATACTTTAGATAGAAGATCTGTAGTTTTCCTGATAAGTACTTAAGAATTACGACAGGAATAGTTTACGTGAAGCTAAATTATAAAAATTAGCTTCCCATTAATTGTGAAAGTAAAAAAAAAAGGTATAATTTTTTAATAGTTACACGAGCCGTGCATAGTCAGTGATAAAATTAATAGATATACAGGGTTAAATGTAATTAACGCAAGACTTCTTGCAGGCAGCATGTCTACATCAATACCAACAACATTTGTTCTACGACTTTTGAAAATTAATAGTCTTTAAAATTTCAATATTCCCATACAAAATTAATATATTGCCTCTGAACTATCATTTAGTCTGCGTGCGGCTAAGAAAATAGAGCGGGAAACGCGCGCGGCAAGATAGGGGCTCTGCGCGTCATTCTTACAAGATACAGAGTAATAAATAACAGAGGGTGCAAACATTTTTTGTTTTTATTTTTTTTTGTGCTATTTATCTAGATTCGTAAAAAGTCGTAGAACAAATGTTGTTGGTATTGATGTAGACATGCTGCCTGCAAGAAGTCTTGCGTTAATTACATTTAACCCTGTAGATAGTGTG
>LUGF01038628.1:270769-282170 GCA_001625245.1 Calycopis cecrops | reverse complement strand
AAAATAAAATGTCAATTGAGTTTTTTGTTGTCTGAGCTATAACAGTAGTCATTATAAGTCAAGTATTGAAAACATAAGTAGAATGTTACAACATTAGTGTAGATAAAAGTATGTTTGGGACTTTGAACTAGTTTTGTAATAAGGTGGAGCTTCATTGCTGCTCACGCAAAGAGGTGATCTTTTCCGTTTTTCTTTAGGGTTCCGTAGCCAAAGAGTAAAAACAAGACCGTAATACTAAAACTAATGTGTTCGTCTGTCTCTACGTTACCGTCTTATAAAATGTAATAGCTATCTAGATAGTTTATGTATCTCTGTTACCGCTAAAATAACAAACCCTACGAATATTATAAATGCGAAAGTTTATATGTTTGTTTGTTTGTTACTCCTTCACGCAAAAATTGCTAAACCAATTTTCATAAAATTTGGCACACACATAGAGGGTAACTTGGATTAACACACAGCATAGTTTTAATCTCGAAAAAATGTTCTTATGGGATGCCATGGGATGACTTTCTATTTTCCACGGGATCGAAATTTACGCGGATGAAACCGCGGGGCGCAACTGGTACTAAATATAATAACTAATAACAAATGGTAGGAGGTAGAGCCATGCTGAATGCATGCAAGCAGCCGAATCGGGACGACACGACCGGGGAGGGACATCTCGCTTACATGACACTGGCGTAAAGTGACAGTGGTCTGTAAATAGACGGTGGTTCTTGTAGAAGGGAAGAGCAAGGACAACGCATCCGTATAGCCTCTGTGCGGCTGTCTAAGGAAGTCGATAATCATGAAAATGGCTCCGACTGCTCCCTTGCCCCTTTTACTATAATAAAAAATGTTTGAAGGGAGAGAAAGAAGAATTAAAAAAGCTGCGGAGCTGAGAATAACGCTCTACCGCACTTACGTTTCTTACGCAGTTTGCGTTAAATAAAGAATGTTCAATTTTAAAGAGTAAACTCCTGTCGGATGCAGTTTTCTTAATGTCCTTAAGTAGCGGTGACAAGTCATCGCATACTCTGGTAGTTATTCTAATCCTGAATAACCCCAGGACTCAAATATAGATTTGGTGCATAGCCTAAGCGCGTAAACTAAATTTTAGTGTCCATAATAATAGCTTGAAGTTAGGTTATTCGTTCCAGTAGCGCTGTGCGTTGTAGGGTTGTACAAAATTTATTTTAAAAATCACATATGTGTAAAAATTTACATTAATAATGGTTAAAATACAGAACGAAATTTGTTTTGTTAGAAAATAAGTTTAATGATATAGGAAAGTGCTTTTATTTAACAAAATGCTTAATTATATTGTACTAGTCGATCTAAGTGATACTTTTTTGAAATTAAAAATAAATATCAAATGAGATGTTATGGCATTGTAACTAAGGTAAACAATTTATGTATTATTTTTAAACATTTGAAAATGAGACATAGAAACTTCATCAATAATACGTGTATCTTATATATCAATGTCTCAAATACATACATGGGTAGTGTGAGTAAAGTTTTATTTGTTAAATTAAAGTACATAAACATTTTTACGTAAACTACAAGTGTGCCAAATTTCATATATTACTAGCTGCGCCCCGCGGTTTCACCCGCGTAACTTTCGATCCCGTGGGAATATCGGGATGAAAAATAGATGTTGGCCGATTCTCGGACCTACTCAATATGCTCACAAAATTTCATGAGAACCGGTCAAGCCGTTTCGGAGGAGTATGGCAACGAAAACTGTGACACGAGAATTTTATATATTAGATAGACGGAGGAGCCGCCCGTAAAAATGTTCCTAAAGTTTTTGCTTCACGTATTAATGTATAGATAATCTAGTATTACTCGACTGTGCCAGTAGAATAAGGTATGCGTGTTATAAAAGGCAGCATAAGCAGTATGTGTAGTCTTAGTTAAGGGTTTAATGGATTAAATTGTAGAAGTTAAAATTGGATAGGGCTTAATTAAATGGGATATTTGTCCCATTCATGAGGAGACTACAGCTGCAGCAAAAAACTAGTCATGGTGTCATTTTGAAGAGCACCAGCCGTAGAAAGAACCTTATAAAATTTCTCCGTAAGGAGCTGGTTTAAAGAGCCAATTGGTGGTGATGAGTACAACAATTAGACTCAGTAATAGTCGTAAAAAGTCTATCTGCTAGTACTTTGACGTCTTAAATAATTCTATACAAAACTTTTCTACAATTGCCAGCCCTAGTTGTGAATTAGCCACGCAAGTACGTCACCTCTAGTCTCCTCGAGGGGTCACTAAGCATGGCACGCCCGCAGACCACTCCACGCCGTCAAGACGTTCATTTAATTACCAACTAAAAATAACCAACTAAAAACCTTACGCATTTCATCTCATTATACCTTGTAGCTCCTTAGTGCTCCAGCTTACATTGCGATGATATAATAAGGCTTAATGAAAAGAGCTTAATAGAGCATTTTCACTTGGTGACATGGAAGCGAAAATTCTTTAGTTCTTATAAATAATAAGAACTAAAGAATTTTCGCTTCCAGTATGTAGGAAGAGGTAGTGCCATACTGCATTGCAGTCGAATTGGGCCGGTGAGGTACTTCTCGCTCACATGGTTCCACCGTAAAGTGGTAGCTATGTCGCGTCTCGTGCCGTTTGCGAGTAGCCGCTGGCCCATTTGAGGAGAGGAGAGATGGAGACCACCGCGTATGCAGGAATTATGCGGATGTCTATGCACGTTTGTCCACTAATGTAAGTTACTTACTATAAAATTAAAAAATATTCCACCGGCGATTTTGGTAGTGTTTTGGCGGCAGTGCGGTACATAATGTTACCTACTAACTCCATAGGTAGGGTGCCAGTTGCCCCGAATGTGTCAAAAACACCAACGGCAATTTCACAGTGCATTAGTCATATTTGTGGTGAAATATTTTTTGGTGACTTTAAAAAAAGATATTTTTTTTCACCTGTAGGTATGTATGACTGTTATTACGCCAATTTAACTACGTGAGATGTACTAATCCTCGATTTCACTTTACACCAGAACGCTTATTAGGACAAGAAAAAGAAAATTAAAATTTTCTATTAAGATTAACAAAACAGAAGGTACACTCCATTAAAGTAAGCTATTACTCCGAGTATTATTTAAACTTACAGCTTCTGCGGATTTAAAAATGTTATAAATTTATAAAGTAGCAAAAGATACGAACTATTTCCTGTAGATGCAAAGAAATATACATTTAAAAAAATTGAGTCCCTCTAAAACAACCTTTGAAGAACATTTAAGACCCTACTCCTCTATTGAGGGCTCGCAGAGAGATTTATTATCATTTAAACAACAGTATAAGTTTCGAGCATGCAACTTTGTATTTATCATACATCACAATAATATTCTACGGCATAAGGAAACGGCATCATATTAAGTTTATTACCCCAGGAACATTTACCTAAGCATATTGTTTCAATAATATTCTGCCCTCTTTATGACTGGGCTATCAAGTTTTCGGCTAAGGCTAAAAAGATACTTTGGTAGGATTGAATCCAAATATTTCTACTATTTTACAATACCTATTGGGTTGCGTCATAGTTATAACGCATTTTTGGTTATAAAAACTTTTCTCTGTTTTACACTAAAATAATATGGAGACGACGGATTTGAGAAGTGGTACAGTGGCAGCAAATATATCGCTCACGGAACATGTTACGCCAGAAGTTATGGGTTCAAATATCTTAATCAAATTTATTATTAATAAATTTATTATTTTATGTATTTATTTAAATATTAATTTATTATATTTATTTATTTTTATTAGTCTCGTGTCATTCATTTTTTAAGCAATTGGGATTTAGTTTTCTAACAATTGTTAATTTTACAACTTATCATATTATGTAAGTATAATAAAATTATTTACCAATTTTATTTTTCTTTTTTAATTTTAAGTTCTACCGTGTTGTGTCACAATCATGTTTGCATGATCATATTTTTATTTTTTATTATTATTATACATATTTTTCTTATTGATAAATTTGATAAACTATAATAATATATAAATACACACAATAAACAATAACCACAAAATAATATTGCGTGACAATTTGAATTGATATTTGAATTCAACGAAATCTAAACCACAAATTTGAGCGTTCTGTAGATAATATAATTTCAAAGGAGTTCAACTTGGGCTGTTAGCATGTCATCATCATAATTAAATTGGCCTTTACAAAAGTCTATCATTCATGGAAGCTTTCATTTTCAATGCATTTTGTTTTATTATTTTTATCTAAGATCAAGCAAATAGGAATCACAACACAAAGGCTAGGTTGTGTCTTTGATATTATATCATTCAATACGTTTTCATGGATCAATTAAAGTTAAATCAAGTTGGAGTAAAGTTTTACATAGTGATTTTTCTTCAACGTATTAAGTTAAACTTATCAACTTATATAAATCTTTAAACTAATCTTAAACAAAGACACAATACAGACAAAGAAACTATCTTAAATCGCCATCAACACACGGTCTTTCTGTGCAACATTTAAAGTTCAACTAACTAAGCGACTCAGTTTAAAAGTAATAAGCATTGTTGATGAGCATTCAAGAGTTTTTTCCTTTGTTTCGGTCCAGAACTTACAGCAGCATATGCTCTTTGAGGGCCTATTCCAACAGTGGACGTCTTCCGGCTGATGATGATGATGATGATGATGATGATGATGATGATGATGATGATGATGATGTTGATGATGATGATGATGATGATGATGATGATGATGGTGGTGGTGATGGTGATGGTGGTGATGATGTTGATGATGATGATGATGATGGTGATGGTGATGGTGGTGATGGTGATGATGATGATGATGATGATGATGATGATGATGATGATCACGACGCGGAAAAAGCGCAATAGAGCTACTTCTGCTTAAATGCTCGTAGGGCGACCTGACTAGGTTTAAGATCGAGAAGGAGACCGACCCCTCTCTCACACAGATGGGATAGATGCATCCCGATGTGAAAACATTTGTAATAATAATAACCTAATTTAACTATTAACATGGCCAGAGTCAAGCATTGTAATCTCGTGCGTCTGTGTTTGCTCATAGTCATACTTCCGAAACGGATTAACTGATTGTAATGAAATAGATTGTGTTCGGTAGGTATGAAAATTTGTCGTAAAGTCAACTTATATTTCAGCTTTTTACCTCTATATTTTTACGAAGTCGTATCTTACGGGGTTGAGATCGCGGGAAATTAAATAAAATCTTTAGTTATTTCAGTTCAGATGATTACAAAGAAAAACATAATACATGTATATGAGACCCTATTTCCTAAAGAAATAAATTTTTAATCCTGGACAGTAAAAAATATAATTTTAGAACGTGGCTGTTGGTGTTTGTACGCGTATCACAAAAACAATACGGAGGAAAATTTCATGCGGTTTTCACTGCAGATCCAATTAAAGCTGGCTTTTATTACTCACCGCTTAGGACCTGAGATATACGCAGTACTCAGTTTTTCTACTTCACGTAGAAGCCATAATATTATTCAGATACATAAGAAAAAACAATTTATTATTGTTTATGTAACCGACTTTTGCATTACTTTGCTTCAGACGTGATCATTGCTTTTTATAGTTTAAGAGGACAAACGAGCAGTCAAAGCCATTTTCCGGATCCAAATGATTGTTATGGAGATGCGTTTCTCTATACCTCTTCTTCTTCTAATGGGCAACGGAAATCCTGTAGCCCTATAGCGGTGTCACGTTGTCGCAACTAGCGAGTTGGTCGATTTTATTTTTGACTAGTTGCGCACCGCGGGTTCACCCTCGTAAATCCCGCGGGAACATTTTTTCGGGATAAAAACTATCCACTGTCTTAATCCATGTTACCCTCCATGTGTGTGCCAAATTGTATGAAAATCGATTCAGCAGTTTTTGCGTGAAGGAGTAACAAATAAAACATACAAACTTTCGCATTTATAATATTTCCTAGCTGAGCCCCGCGGTTTCACCCGCGTAACTTTCGATCCCGTGGGAATATCGGGATGAAAAATAGATGTTGGCCAATTCTCAGACCTACTCAATATGCTCACAAAATTTCATGAGAATCGGTCAAGCCGTTTCGGAGGAGTATGGCAACGAAAATTGTGACACGAGAATTTTATATATTAAATAAAATTTTGTTTAAGATTTAGTTTCTCTTTGTTCAGAAGATCTGGAGGCTGGAGCTACTCAAAATGGAACCATAACTAATTTTATATGCATCCATCACCCCATAATCATTATGGCATAAATCGACTTACGCTATAAATAAGACTATTACAATCAACATACAATTGTATTAACATACTAACGCGTAATTCTCATTTCCAATTTGTCCAACCCATCCATCTAGCACTTGGCGCTTCGCAGCCGCACTTGTCGACACGAGGGCCCAATTATTTTTCCACCAATCATTTCATCAATTTACATCCGCATCTATGTCGAGCTGAAAGTGTTGCTGCCAATAGTGTTAGTGCACTTTACTAGTTGGCACATGTCACTAACGAATATTGTGAATTGCGTTATTTTTATGTCGCTGAGGACGAGCTGGCGCAGTGGTAACGACGGCTCCAGTAGATAAGCATGTAGCGCCACGGGCCGCGAGTTCGAAACCCGCGTTGGCAATGGATGTGTATCTATCTATGTACTAGATGTATTTCTATAATAAAATCATATATATGTAAAATTTCTTAAATTTATAAAAAGTATTAAATGTACACAAGTCCCTACGGTACTTACCACGGGGCAAAACTAACGTGATGTATAAAGTCCACAGATATTATTATTATTATTATGCCAGAAGAGGTATGATATGGTTTATTTGATGTAAAGATCTAGTAGATCTGCAGTAGCAGAGGATTTTATGGCAAAAGATGTATAACGAGCCAACTATCTACTTGTACGTCCATTTTTATTATCTCCATTAATCTGATTCCCTCATCATTTTTATTTATTTTTATTTTTTTATTGGCCCATATATTCATTGTTGATTTTCTGTCGACTATAAAGGTATTTCTGGAAGTAGCCTTCTCCCCAATCAGCTACCTGGACTCGCATAAAGCGAACGAAACGCGCATATTCATCATCGTATTTCGTAATACTTATAATATTATAAAAATCTCAACTCACAAAGTTTGCACGGCCAATCTCTGAAACTTTATTTTTCGTATGACGAAGGAGCGATTATAATGAAATTTCGTACAAACGTATACTGAACTTAAAAAAAAAAAATTACTTCTTCATTAATGACGCGATATTTCATTTTCCAGACACAGCATCGCGTGGCATATAAAATGCGGTATTAGCTGTCAGTTAGCTGTCACCTGTATATTAATACGTGAAGCAAAAACTTTGGACACCTTTTTACGAAAATAGCGCAGCTTTCATATACCTCCAGTATATGAAATCCGGCACGCTTTTAGTTCAGAAGGCTAATATTTTTCGATAATACTGCTAATAAGGTACATAAAATCAATAAATAAACATTAAAAACACTACCATGCATTTGACGAATTGACACATGACGCACATAATTACTGACAAATTAATTACTATAGTTACAATGATATAATAATATGTCATATTATGATATGTAGTTTTCAAATACAAAAAGTTTCTAATTTTCTAGTATATATAAAAATAAATGTATATACAATGTATATCCTTTATAGAATCGCAAAGCATGCATTTGATCAAATGATGATCTATACTATAGATAGCAAAGTTGTTTTGTATGAGCCCATGAAAGTTTCTGAGTCAAGATTTTTAAAATTTTAACACCTAAAGGAGTATAGGTAATAATAAAATCTGTGGGCGTCGGAAAACACCATCATCTCGGTGATCCGACTGCTCGTTTGCCCCCTATACTAGTAAAAAAAAAAATAAAAAAAAAAAGGTGTGCAGTTTATTAATTATGTGACGCGGGTGTAACCGCGGGACACAGCTAGTCTTATGAAATATGAAGATACGTCAGGGCCACTGGTAACAAAATGGAATTTATCATGGTCGCCCTCCCCCGAGGGAGCTGATCTGAACTATATAAAGATGTTTAATCGCTGCGGTCCCGCGGTATCACGACTATTGAATTATGAACACAGAGTAAACTAACCAGTATTGTAACAGCACGTCGGGCAAAATACACATTAGTATTATTTTCGTTTACACATATACAAACATACATTCACACACATACTCAAACATGCCTTACTACTACTTACTATACATAGAAGAAAAATGTTGGTATCATAAATTTATCTTTTTTCTTCGTTATTTTGGTGAACATAAAAATTAATAAATAGAAAATAATTAAATAAATTAATCACCACGTGTTAAAGACGAAAGAGACTGACCTCCACGACTCAGGGAATCCTAGTGTGGAGGCCAGTGATTAATGTATGTCATGTATATTATGTATTTCTTGCACAATAAAAATATTTGTATTTGTTTTTTGTTTATTAGAGTATAAGGGGAAAACCAGCAGTAGGAGCCATTTTCATGACTACGCCCGTAGATCCGCATAGAGTTTATAAAGATACGTTTCTCTCCTTCCTCCTCCTCTATTGGCCATCGTCTACTTAAAATACACCTCGCCAATTCGGCTGCACGCAGGCTTGCAGCGGCTCTTACTTATCTCACTTGTTTTCTTTATCTTAAAATGAAATGATATTGAAATACCGATGTCCGATAATGTATTGCTATTGTTCATTCATCCTTATCTCAGGGCCCAACAAGGTCACCGTGAACATTTTTAATATAATAAGCATGTAGATATGTAATTAATAGATAGGGTAAACAAGAAAGGTGATTATCACCAAACAACTGTGGCACACGGAAACAAGGGAAACTTTCGAAGAACCTGAAACGCTACAGCTTTACTCTTTAGGGGATAAATGTGAAAACGGTGATATGCACGCTACCTAGTGACTAGGTTACGAATGTTAATTCAAAAATTTAACCGTTTTTCTCGCGGGGAAATGCATTTATGCACTGCCACCGGACCGAGGGTGAGGTCCAGTGGATTTGTGTGGGACTCCTGGATAAACCGAATACCCACTAAAACACCGCGGGTGCCATCGGCCGCCTATAGTGAGGTGCCCCGGATCTGTCAGCAACAGGGCACCTCGGCGACTGGCCAGTCCCCCATAAAGAACCGGACCTCTGTAACATAGTGGGGCTAATCCGACAGCCTAGATTAGCCCCTCCCGACGTCGAGGCCGTGGAATATGGTCAGGTTCCCAACCTAACCCCTGCCCCCAGTTATTGAGGCGGCAAAACCGTTGTCACTAATCAACTTGACAGTTTAGAGGCACGGTCTCCATAGTAACCACTATTGTACTATATTTGCAAAACTGGAACCCTAATATTTTCCTTTTTCATTTTCCAACATACATATCTGTTAGTTACAAGGGCGATATTAAAAGCATCCTTTCATCTATAAAAATAGCTTTAATAAACATTTGTGTTGCTGCTCTACCGACGTGGCCATCTTCCCCTCGCGTCACTTGCACTCCCCCTACATAAATCTAAAACAAGCTACGTGTATTACCCTTGCACATTGCAACGGTACAAAAATTTGAAGGTCGACCCCTAACAATAACAACACAGCGAGAGCGATAATCAACTTTTTTTTAATTGAGTTAAGATTTACAATTCATTAACAATTGGGTTTGTATAATACGCACTCGAAAAGACCTCATTGATCGACTTTTAGATGTTTTGCAGTTCTATTTTTTTAATGCCCCATTTTGTACGCCTAAAATTGCTAAATATTCTTTCATCTTTGATTTTGTTAGGGATTAACTGAAAAATCAATGTACCCCGTCTTTTTAAAATATATTTCATTTTACCAGTGTCCCTAGCGTCATGGAATGGCTCTTGGCATGGATTATGATGAGTGAGGAACATAATAATTATTATTAGCACGCAATCAATATAAGTCATATATTATACTTTCGCCTATAGACGTGAAACGATTAGTAAATTCACTAATAAATAACCAGTTTCAATGAAAATCAAGAGTGCCGATAACCTAACGCTACATCGCACTTGATAGACCGTAAGGTAACTTCTTGAAACTACTACTTAGAACCTAATGCCATTCCATAGGTTACTATTACAAAGGACCGCGTCAATTAGATATTCGATGCTTAACCTTACTTGTAACCTAATCAATGAAACTGAAAGTTGTAATTTATTGGCCACTTATATTCCTAACAGACTAAGAGGAACTTTAGTAGCTTTTGAATCCAGCTTCTAAATATGCACTGAACTATTAATTTAGGCATCTAATAACCTAATCTGTCTAACATTTCACAGTCAAATTCTTTTCGGAAACCAAGTTGAGATGTATTTTCTTATTTTGCTCTCGGCTCGTATTGATTGAATGTTTTTTGCGTTACGTATTCGGGAGCTGGGAAGTAAAAGCGGATTACGTCGGACGCCGAGTGAGCCCCGGGCTTCGGAGTATTTAGCGGGTAATATGTTTTCGATGTTAACCATCAACCGAATAAAGGTTTATGACTGGCATTCGTTTGTTTTAAGATGTTACAATGGCTGTATTACATTTTAAATGGCCAAAATGTCTCCAGATTCTGATAATTTTGCCAAGAACCAGCAGCGATGCTATCTCATATTGTCAGGGTGGGGACGTATAATTTTGTTTACTGACATTAAATAAATAAATAAATAAATGTCTGTGGACTTTACACCACGTTAGCCTAGCCCCGTGCTAATTACCGTAAGGATTTGTGTTACGTGTACTAGACAACGGAAATAAAGGTATTTAATGTATTATATTATTTAAGAAATTTTTTATATTTAACATTTTTATTATAGAAATACATGTAATACATAGATATACATTGGTGATTGGTTCTCAATATAAACATGCCAGTTTAACCAATTTAAAATCGATGAAAACAAACGTACTGTTTTGTCCCCTGTAATATAAATGCTAATAAAAAACTTATGATAACTCATGTGCAGGACAGCTTTTTTTTTATATCATAGGAGGCAAACGAGCCGTTAGGTCACCTGATGTAAAGTGAACACCAACGCCCACCGACATCCGTAACACCAGAGGTCTAACAGATGCGTTGCCGACCTTTGAGGAAAGAATAAGCTCTTTTCTTGAAGATCCCTAGGTCGTATAGGTCTGGAAATATACCGAGGGGGGCAGCTGATTCCATATTGAAATGGTGCGTTGGATAAAATTGCGCTTATAGCGCACAGTAGTGGACTTCGGGGGATCTAGGTGGTGACGGTGGAATTTGGAATTTAGGCGCGAAGCCTTATAATGGAATTCAGCTGCAGGTATTAATCCGAACAATTCCTCGGAAGCTTAGAGGATCTACTCGGAGCGACATTTCGTAGAACTACGATAGCAAGCCACAAGTTCC
>LUGF01038628.1:251167-265265 GCA_001625245.1 Calycopis cecrops | reverse complement strand
TCATATGAATTTCAACTTTATAATAATTACTATAATACTTATTATCGCATGAGAAACTCGAACGAGACGCGCGGATTCCCGCGACTGCTCGAGCAGTCGCTGGAATCCGCGCGGAAATCGCGAGAATTCGATAATTAGTACTACAGTAATGAAAAAAAAGTTTACATTTATATGACACTGAAAGTGCACTCCGCTTCGCCGCCCTTCGCCGCGCTTTTGGTGTGAATTGACCCTTACAAACCGCACGAGACGTGATTGCATAGCTGATGACTTTTAAAGCAGTATCATAG
This sequence comes from Calycopis cecrops, assembly GCA_001625245.1. Taxonomy (NCBI): domain Eukaryota; kingdom Metazoa; phylum Arthropoda; class Insecta; order Lepidoptera; family Lycaenidae; genus Calycopis; species Calycopis cecrops. The sequence goes on along the minus strand of LUGF01038628.1, from coordinate 264,975 downwards.
AGCTACCTCCGCTCGTGCTCGATTCGGCTGCACTGCGGTAATGGCACACCTTTTTTAAAAGATACCTATGTTGAAAAAAATATAGATGTATGCGGCATGTCTGTTTCTAAGTGGACTTCAGCCTCGTCACCTTTCACGCACTGAAGACTATACAAAGTGCATCTTTTATGTTTCTTTACAAAGCCGAGGTTGCTTTTGCAACCGAGCGGCGGCTGCATAAGGGAGATGCTAGTGAGATAATTAATAAAGAAAAAATACCGTCCTTTCCTGGCTGGGTAAAGCTAATTTTATAATTAACAAGAATGCACATATAAGAATGATAATAATCTCTACATATAATAAAACTGTAGAAGACGTCACTATGTCTGTCTGTGGGTGTCTTGTGCTGCTTATACGCAAAAAGTACTGGACGGATTTTGATGAAACTTTTTTGCTATAGGTATAGGTATTAAGCCTCAGTAGATAACATTTTCATCTGACACATCCCTGTGGAATAGAGGGTAAGCAACGAAGTCACTGTCAGAATGATCATCCCGTGGGCTATCAAATAATCTAATCTAATTCTATCCCATTTATTCCCTTTTTTTGTTAATATTAATAAAATAATATCTGTGGACGGTGGTGGTAGAATACTTTCTTAGTGTTCACTTACATCTTGAAAGAAACCCATGTACCTTATTTCAAGTTTCTAGGTACCTACAATAGTTTCTTTGTTCTTTGTTTTTGTTTGATCATATACCTATGTCAGTCAGGTTTGCCTTCTGTATATAAATAGATAAATATCGGAAATATGCTATACCTGTCATAAGATCATTCAACACACACTTAAGATATAAAAATATTTCTCTGTAGCCGAAATGCGACGACACGACCGGTGTGTATTTCTCTCGAACTAATACGATGCCAGAAGGTCGTTGTTGGTGCAGATTGTCATTTTCCGATGAACCATTGGGTGAATAGGGATATCCATTTAATACATAAAACTGAAAGGTGACTGACATAGTGATCTACCAATGCATAGCCCAAACCACTGGACGGATCGGGCTGACATTTGGCATTCAGGTAAATGTTATGACGTAGGCATCCGCTAAGAAAGGATTTTTAGAAATTCAACCCCAAGGGGGTGAAATAGGGCGTTGAAATTTATATGGATTTCTTAGAAATTAAACGCGAGTAAAACCGCGGAGCACAGCTAGTTTTAAAATATATTTCAATTATTGTTCATAGAACTTTAAAATCATTTCGTAAAGTTTAAACTTAACCCGGTCTTTTTTAAACTTTATATGAATATCCTATATAAACTTTATATACATAAATTGACTGTAAAATCCATTCTACTTTACCTTCGGGGGCGAGGATATAAAAACAAATTGTATTTATCTTACATGCACATGTCTTAAAGTAGAGAAACACCCCACGTTCTATTTCGTAGACATAACCCTTTTATCTCCTGAACTAGTTTCCTATCCTTTGGCGTGTAATTCGACCCCGCAGCCACTTGTCTCTAGTGTCGCTCCTGAGTCCTGTCTCGCTGTAAATCTTGTGATAAGCAACGTCTAGGTAGCCAACTTTGTTACATGTTTGCGTACAAAAAGACGAGCACTTTATTATTGTATACTCCTTGTTGGAGTTTCCTCCTTAAGAAAGAGCTAAGGCGAGCGAGGGGTATAAAAATTGAAGGATCGAAATCGTGTTAAATAGTAGGTAAGTACTTGATTAATTATTATTTCTCAGTAATAATGTTGTATGCATGCATCCAGCCGACTTGCCGGCACGACTGGTGACTCTCGCTTACACTACAGCTTTGACTGTCTCGTAAGTAACCGGTGGCCCATGAAGGAGTGAGGAGGAAGGACGCCAACGTAGCTGTATGACCTCAATATGGATGGCCCTAGTTTTCTTTCACACAAACAAATTTAGTTGAAGACATATTATGTATTCAACTAATTATGACTATCTTCATTATTTTGTACTTATTTCAAATGCTATTTTTATACCTTACTGAAAAAGTACTCATTTTTCAGTAAGGTATAAAAATAGCATAGAAAGCATCGAGAATGTCCTCAAATTAAGTTACACATACATTGGTTAATTTAAATGTATTTTTTTTTTCAAATATTGAAGCATAGGTATTAATACCAAACCCACTTGCAAACAATCTAGCATTCTATTTGGCGCTCATAGGGTTGCCAGGTGTTAGGATTGAGCCGGACAAGTCCTGCTTTTTACATTTATTTCAGGTCAAATTTACACAAGTCCGGCCTGTACTGCGTTTGTTAGGCTTTTGACGAGTTTAGCAAAAGGTTCGCGGGCGTGTGATTGTCAGAGTAAGTCTCAAAAGAATAATAACTAATAATAAGTGTATGTACATAAGACAAAACTACCATTCTTTTCTTTAAAAACCCAATGTGTCAGGCTTTCAGGGCAGAATGTCCGGCTGAATTCAGCCTGTATCAGGCTTTTAGACTTTTGGGCCTGGCAAACCTACTCTCATATTTTCACTTTTTTATTTTGGATGGAATCCATTTTATCAACAATCAGTACGTGACAGACATTCAAATTGTAACCTAGGATTTTTTTATAGTCTATCATTTTTATAGGTACGTAGACGATATAAAACTTAGTGATAAGTATAACCAAACTGTCAGAATATCATTGATAGAAAATGGAAGGACTCTGATTATTTCCCGACTTCATCAGGAGGACAATCTTTTTCTAACGTATGAATGTAGTAATAGGTAAGTAGGTAAGTATCTAGATTTCTATGTTCCCCCCTACAGCCGACAGATCCTAACCTGTGGTGTGGAGTATCAAAAGGTAAAATTTTAAATAATTTTGAAATAAAATGAGGATTGAAAGTTATGTAAAAGTATTCTTTTTCTGTGGTTTCATCCGTTATACGGGTGTAACCGCTGAGCACTTCTACTAATTAATAAAATGTGCCAATAGATATTCTGTGTATTAAAAATATATCTTATACCTTACTAAGTACTTACCGATTTTTAAAATACATCCGAAACAAAAATCAAAATACACCGAACATGTTGGATTTATCGTAAAAGTTCGCGAGCACCGGGATCAACACACCACCTCTCCCCACGGACCGAGCGAGCACTCTGAGCGGGAATAGCGGACGGGAGTCGGGATCGTGAATGGCGGGAAAACGCGTTCCAAAAACAATGCATATTTTTTTTTATACTTTAAAGCCCTGGAATCGCGGGGTTAATACCATCGCTCGCTTTGTTCGAAATTTAAAAGGAGAATATTTTTGAATCGATTAATTAATTATCTGTTTTTTCTGCTTCGATGCTCTGTATTGAATATGAATTTTTAACAACAATGTGCAGCCGATTTTATGGATTTTATTTTGCTGTTTTTATTTCATGAATAATTTGTAAAGTGAATTACTTGGAGTATAATATCTGAGTATCCTAAAATAAAAAAAAGTAAAATAGCGTCTGTTGAAAACAGAGAACTTAAACTCAATACGTGCTCATAACTGCAGGACTGCGGATTAGAAATTGAATATCCTTATAACACTTTTGGTCCGACCATGAAAACGCTTATCACTAGACCACGAGGCAGAAATAGGCGGAAAGAAAGAGTAAAGGATCCAATATAGAACCTTGAGGAATGCTCTTTAAAGAAATAGAACTTTTGAAGTCAAATGGGTACATTAAAAGATGACAACAATTATTTCTCAATAATATTTTGTTTTATTTTATTACTTTTTTAAGTTTTATCTTCTTCTCTTAATTCCTCTGCGCATCTACTAGTGTAGCTCTACAAAATAAGACAAGGGAAAATAAGGTGGTAAAATCAAAACAACTTATGTGGTAGGTTCGTATACGTATACGGATGAGAACTCATCTCCAATAAGGTGCGCGCCGGGTAGGAGCTCCCTTCCTATCAGTCCTCCGACAAAAAAGGAGAGCTCGGTCTTCTCTATCCTATCCCGAAGACCCAACCTCTTCATCATGTCATATCTTTTAATCTCTCTAGATACGCTTTTAACAGCCTTCACATATAAGGACGAGCACCATAGTATTGTAGAAATTCCCATATGACATAATGCCGGAGGCTGTTGAAATCGTTAGCGATGTCCATGTCACTGCCACCACCAGACCTTTAGGGACCATATATTTTTATGGGTAGCGATAAATATGGATAGAAGTTGTCTATGGTCGTCGGTAGTCATGAAAATGGCTCCGAATGCTTCTTTGCCGACCTGTATCATTAAAAAAAATCTTCACACAATCACAATTTCACATAAAACATTTCTATTCGTTGTAATTGAAGAAATTAACTTTATTTATCTAGAAAAAACGCACAATTGTATTCTGCAAATGCAAAACAACCTAGAAGCACATGTTTTTTTTTTGCTCAAAACACATAACCAGCGACCTCCAGGCTTTCGTCGATCCTTGCTTGTACTCGCTGATCGTTCTTACCTGTGTTGAGGACATACACAAATAAATTTTCAGCTTTTATATAATGACCTCCATAGTTACCTGAGGATTATTTTAAATATCTGTTTATACTTGATGTTTTTACTTAAATTTGATCTCTGATACATCTTTACTCGGGGTCTTCCACCCGACCCTCTGAATCAGCAGAGGACGGCACGACGGGTCCGGTTTGGACATTGGTCCAGTGCTACATTTGGAGTACTAGGGCTATGATCTTGATGGGAATCTGACCCCATTTCACGTTTCCGCGTCGTAGTAGGGATTGTTCAGAGGCAGCCGGATAGTCCCCAAGGAGCAGAAGTGTGGCCTCTTCGCCAAGGCCAACCTTATTTTCAAAAGCGTCCTCTCGTCACCAATTCTTCTTTTGTATATATTGTTACCGCGTAAGTCGTACACCAACTCACTCACTACCTCATACCTGAACATAATACGCGAGTGTCTAGATAACTGTTTCCCTAATTCGTGGATTGGGAGACGTGGCCCCATTGAATGGCCCACATTGTTTGTCGGACCCTCTACTAAACAACCTGTATAATCAAGCTCGAGATTGTAAGCGCTGTTTCGGCATTTTAGCACGCAATTCGAAATTAAAAAACTGGAATACAATAATAATTAATCAAAGTATATAGATTTCGAATAGATTGTGTTTGAACAACGTTTTCAAAATAAATTAAACGTGATAAATTTTAAATTAAATTTTTTTCATATTTCAAAAAAAATATTGATATTAAAAAAATGTAAGACGTTCGTGGGGGCCCCTGATCGTTGGAGACCCCCAGGCCATGGCCTAGTCCGGCCTAATGCTTAATCCAGCACTGCCCGGACTGGTTAACTGGTGACCAATACAGCCGTCGAAAGTATGTGACTGATAAAGAAGAAATTTAGTTCCGCCTACCCTCAATGGCCCGCCGAAAACTTATAATCTAGTACATAATATGGGGTTATCGTGAGAGTGAAATGCAGCCGAATTGGGCCGGAACGTGATCATAGCGACCCAATACGACTGCACGTACCACATCTAGATAACTAAATAAAGTAGACAATCGCTATTACAGGATTATTGATAGTATGTGGGTGTGAGATGGTTGTGAATAGGTATATTGTATGTATTGGGTATGAAATAGGAGTTTATCATTTGCATACATTACGCGTGGTATACAACGGAGTGCTGGCTGCTGTATTTTAAAATGAAAAATATAAATTAAAATAAAATAGGCATGCGTTTTAAATGTTAGCTAACACGTTCCATGTATTGCATTACATATTATATACTTCGTGTTCCAATTGTAAAATTTACTAAAAGCGCCATCTAGCGTAGAACTATTAAACTCGCCACGTATCAATCTCCACTATTTACAAATTTTACACTTAACGTAGTTTCTAATTTTTCTACTAGATGGCGCTTCATAATATTTATTAAAAATTAATTAAAAGTAACGAACCATGAAATGATAAAATTTAAAATTTATTAGAATTACAAACTTGATATTAGATAACAGCTTTTCCTACCCAAGTACAAAAATATTAGGTTCCGTACCAACGAGAGGGCAATTGACACTCGATCTGCTAATTTTGAAACGGTAATCGATAATCATATTTGAAATCTATTTTTCAACGATTTTCATGCTAGCATTATTACCAACTATTTACTGGCGTAAAATGAGCATAGGTATAATTAATTATTTCATTACAAATTTGATTTCATTTAAGTATTCAATAATTACAAATTTTATAAAATTCAAAATGACTGTGTTCCTAACTGGTCCAAATCTCGCAGTATCTAGTGCATTAACTGTATCTATATTTTGATTGAGTTGACTTAGAGGTGTGCACTATGTTTTAATATGCTTTAAGATATTGCAACCATAGTCAGGCGTTTGTACCGCACAGTATTAGATTTAGGAACCTCGAGGTGGTGGGCCTGGAACTTTGAGCTTCGTCGTGTCGTCCTGTGATGGAACACAGGCTGTGTTCCAGCTGTGTTACGTAGCTGCTGGTATTATGCTTCGGAACTCGGAAATCAAATTACTTTTCTCAAAATAAGTAATAAAAAAAATTACCTCAAAATTCAGGCCAGGTCGAGGAGATCAGGACATACAAATCTTAGTAATAGTACGTTCATTTCAAAGGTAACCAATAAGTACCTAAGATTACTATTCAAAGGTAACCAGACAAAAATTGTTTACTCGAACGGAAAAAGGGCGCCATGTAGAGCCTCGAGAGGCAGCGTCTATGAGCCTACATCGTCCTCTGATAGTGGCCATGATTAGTGGACATCCATTCTCTGGCATCGGATGTAGTGCTGATGTGAAATGGCTGAACGTGCCAGTATCCTATCATGATTACTACGATAACGTTAAGTTACGTGTTATTGTCACAAGTACTTGCAATTCGAAGCTCTTCTTCGTTTCCACAGTCATAAGTTTAGGTCCAAAAAATACCTCATTGTCACTGGCAAAATCCCTCTTATGACCTACGCAGACAAGGGATTTTAGCCGCGGACTATTTTGCCCGCTAAAATAGAACGCTTACAACTGCATGGAGTAACGCAAACGAGGGATTAAAGATAAGCGATACTTTGCATACATTTTCCGGTCCAAACGCAAAATCCTCGTCTGTACAGGCCATAAAAGTATAATTCGCCCTATATATTTGTGACCCTGACGTAAAAAAAAACTGACCGAAGTGGCTGCGTCAAATAGGCCATTACAGTCGTTATATGTTTACCTATTTTGTGGTTACATGATAAATATCCATTTGGACCATTGCAAAAAAAATGGATCATGAGTAACAAGATAGATCAATTAAAGATTGCCGCTACATAATATGTAGTTACCGGGTCACCAGGGCCAGACTATTCACAGGTCTAAACAATTAAGAGACTAATGAAGCACACTTTGGACACGTGGCTTGAGCGAATTTTATTTTTTTTCTATATTTTAATTTAATTGTGATATAAAAAACCAAAGTAAGGCAATGAAAGAAATCAAAAAGCAATCTGTATTTTTTTTACAGCAAAAACAAATATCAGTTTCATTATTAGATGTTTCGTCAACGAGCCTCAAACTCAGAATCGTATTTTAATGGATTTCATCTCCGAGGAGAGAAAAGCAATATCGAATTCTTAGTTGTCAAACTACAGGCTAATTCTGAGGACATTACTGAAAATTTTACTGATGTCAAATATTGTATTCTTTTATTTTTAGGTTGTTTTTTATGGTATAGAGGGCAAACGAACAGTCGAAGCCACTTTCTTGACTACCGACGCAATGCCCATAGACATCCACATAGAGGCTATAACATATGCGCTACACCCCTTTCTCCTCCCACCTCTTGATCAGCGCAGCTCTAGAACCGGTCTTACCAGAGTTCAGTATAACAATAACAATCAATATTAACTGAACGTATGCCACTGACGCGGTAAGTTGGGACCTGGCAAAAATTCCATTCCCAGTTAGTCCCAGTTAGTCCCATTATTGCCAGGTCCCAACTTACCGCGTCCGTGTAGTATGTTACAAGGCACGCGCGCAAGGCACACAGCACGAAACGTGACAGCACAGCTGTCACTTTACGCCGGTCTCGTGTAAGCGAGAGGTACCTCCCCGGTCGTGCCAGTAAAATTCGACTGCATGCATGCAACGTGGCACTATTGGCACTATATACCTATTGCTATAACAAAATAAAATAAAGCTGAAGTAGGCCAACAAAAGTCAGATAATCGGAAAAAGTTGACCGGGGCTACATCATACAAGTAATCGATAACAGAACATGTTCATTCAGTTTCTATAATTTTTATCACTTTGACTCTACTAAATCGCGCATCACGTTTATGTGAATTGCTGAATTGATTGTGATGCGAGCTTTTCTAATCTGTCGAGAAAATCCCCGGCCAGGTTATACGTTAAAATTTCTCAAGTAGCTAAAAAAAAATCTAAGGCCTGCCTTAACACATTCCTCACACCGAAAGAAAGGAAAAGTCACGAACTAACAGTAAAAAGTAAACACCCAATTTCATAATTAATTTTCATTAGATTCAAAATTCGAACCCGGATCATACAGGGCGCAAGTCCGCAAAACGAGTTTCTAACCAATCGAGCCGTGGCTTAATAATAACCAATTGTTACTACATAATACCATAATACAAAAGAATAATTATTATTTGGTAATATCATATAAACCTCTTGATGTAATTATATTTTACTACCATTCAATGACCCTACGATTTTTGCCGAACTTAAATATTACATAATATTGTAGATTGTAATTCGCCACAAAAAAGGAATGTTGTCTATTTCACCAGAATTTTGGAGAACACATTCTCGTTCGTTTTATGGTTTTGAAAGTATACGATTTAGTTTTATATAATTGGTTCGCCGATATCGCCATAATAGTATTGAAATGAATTAAAAAATATTTCGCAATTGTCTTCAAAAGTGTAGAACAGGTTTTTAATAGTCAATTAACTTTCTATCTCTATGGACAAGTGAGAGTAACGATTAAGGTAGTTCTAAATGTTATACAATGCATTTAATTACGGGAACACTTGCATAGTGGAATTCTATTTTTGTTATGGTGTCAGAGTACGCGAGTCGATACGCGCATGACCGCCTATCTTTTATCTGTACTCCGAACTACGTCGAGTTTAGTCCGCACGCCGCGAGCCGAATGCGCGGCCGCGCGCTTGCCGCGTAATTAAAAAAAGAATTGTCTGTCGGGAAAACGCGCGAGTTCGTTGTGTCAAAAATGCGTCGGAACATCAAAATTTTGTTCCTATTGGGTGGTGCGTGGTTTTTCGTTTTGTTCTATTACATGCAGATGGATTCCAGCCAGTCAAAGGTAATATTTACGTTTTGTAAATCAGCTGTTCGTATGCAGGGTGCAGTGCGCATGACCCATGGGCAAGAAGCCCACGCCTGAGATAACTGCAGTAGCCGCCCACCGCGCTGGCCTATTGTTACGATTTACATTTAATTGATAGAGAAAGTGTTCCTCTGTTCTAAATTCGGAATAAAATAAGTGCGTTAGTTACATACGTCTTAATGACAATATTATTCAATAAATTATATATTTACCATGCTATATATCTGGATAGTCCGTCGCAACAGTAGCCGGTCGATAATATAATTAATCTAGCGTCTTCGTACGTTCGTTTTAATTAAAAAAAATAGGACTACTGAAAAAAAGGACTAACCTAATATTTGAATTAGGGTCTACAGGCGATCATACCAATTTATTATTTACAATATTAATACTTAAGCATTTGTAAAGATAGTCTTACATCGTCAGTGGCGCTTTCTTGTGTCCATAGGAACAAGTGATGGGAAAGAGCTTTAGGCACTGAATTGGGCTGGCGGGATTCACCCGCGTAAATTTCGATCCCGTGGAAAATGGTAAATCATCCCAAGGCATCCCATAGGAACATTTTTTCACGATAGAAACTATCCTATGTGTTACCAAGTTACTCTTGATGTGTGTGCCAAAATTCATGAAAATCTGCTCAGCTGATTTTGCGTAAAGGAGCAACAAACAAACAAACAAACATACATATATACAAACTTTCGCATTTATAATATTAGTAGGATTAATTTTATCAAAAAAAAAAAATATTTATGTTTAATGTATATTTAAATGGTAGGTACATACACTTACATTTGTGTCTTAATTTAATGTAATCTCTTCAGATAAAGTTCTAACGCGGAACATAACAAACATACATACAAATTTTCGCATTTACTAACACGGAACATAACAATTTTATTCTAATGCAATATTTTATGTCTCGATAAAATATGATTTCATTTTAGGTTTCAATTCCAAATCTTGATTGAAAAAATTACAATTCATATTTTCCCCGTGGAGAAAAGGTTCTAATAACAAATTATAATTATTTGTTTATATGCAGTACATGTCTTAATGCCAAAGAGATAGCGTTCCATTAGAGGAATACGATGTTATAGGAAAAACGAGCGGGTCAGCGCAGGGGCGAAGCCTTGCCAATAGGTCATGGTTCACATAGGGCGGATCTCGCAAGTAAAACCTCTGTTAGTAAGAGGTAGTATCGTGGGGAGGTATTCATGCCAATGTCCAATGACGTTGGTAGGTAATCATTAAAAGCTCGTTGCTCGTTTGCCCGCTCATATTAGAAAAACAAGTACTGAAGAAATTTGACGCAGATGATGTTACAAACTGAAATGACAAAAAAATACGTTCTATCTCAAAAAAATTGTGTGCTATTAAATTTGGTTTGATTTGACTCGGGTGACAACAGACACAACTAGTAATCATTGAATTATTTGCAAGGACTTAGACCTTACTTAATACTAATGACGTCATAATCTAGTGACTTTTAATTATTAATTATTATTGTTACCCGGCGTGTAAGATACAGTAATTGGACAAGAAGTAGAGTAGAGTAGAGTAGTGTTGCTGTGCAGTTGAGTTGGACTTCTCGCCGACATATTACCGCCGCAAAGTTGCATGCTGTTAACATACGCTTAATGCTGTCGTTTTTCGTGTGGTTTGTGAGTTTGAAATTGAATAAAATGAAAATTAAAAAAGCCGCCTGCCTCAAAAATAATAACTAAAAATAGAAAATCAACTGAAAATACCGGAAAAAGGTAAAAATTAAATTTTTACATGCAGCCGGAGGCATAAAATTTAATGGTTTTGTGCATGCCTCCGACTGCATGTACATACTGAATTTTTATTTTGTTCCGGTGTTTTCAATTGATTTTCTATTTTAAGTTATTATATTAAGGCAGGAGGGTTTCTTATTATTTTTTATTTTTTAATTTTATGGACTAGCTGCGCCTCGCGGTTTCACCCGCGTAAATTTCGATCCCGTGGAAAATCATCCCGTGGCGTCCCATAGGAACATTTTTCGGGATAAAAACTATCCTATGTGTTAATCCAAGCTATCCTCTATGTGTGTGCAAAATTTCATGAAAATCGGTTCAGTAGTTTTTACGTGAAAGAGGAACAAACATCCATACATCCATACTTACAAACTTTCGCCTTTATAATATTTATAAAGATTTTTAGTTAGACAATCGGTTCAATTCATTTAAAGAGTACAGATTATGTGTCACGAAGTCGCTGGCTTAAGGTAATCAGTTTTATATAGCACTAGCTGGTACCCGCGACTTCGTTCGGGTAGCCTAGTTCCTAGCCTAGTAGTAGTAGCCTAGTAGTTATAATCAAAGTGATTTGTTAATGTTTGCTTGGAGTGTGCCGAAATTTCGTCCTTATTGGTTTAACAATTTAAAGTATTTCTTTATATACGACAATGGTTGTTTTTCCTTCTGAGATCAATAAGAACAGGCCTGCAGCGTTCCCCCTCCACCTTATCGTGGTGAGGGGGCTCAGTAATCGTGGCTTGCTCTACCACGGTGGAACCAAGAGGGTTCCCAGGAGGGGACGCTCCGAGTGGGCTTATCCAGCCCCCGCTTTGGATGCGTCCATGGCGGAGGGGTCGCGAGAAGAGCGGTGTCACGGTGTGTCGTTGCCGTGCACCCTGTCTCCCGCCACTGTATGATGTCAGATGCGTTGGCGGTGGGGCCGCAGAGATGCGGTGTGTCGTAGTCGTCCTCCCTATCGTCTGCGGCCTTTTGATAGTTGGTCCGTTGCCCTGTGGATGGGATCAGCCAATGCCAGAGGTCCTCCACCTGTCTCTCTGACCACGGGTGTGGTGTGCTCCGTTGGACCATTGGGATCAGGTGTCAGGGTGTAGGGACTGTTTAAAGGCAGCTGGACAGTCCCCGAGGAGGTGAAGTCTGGCCTTTTCATCGAGGCCAGCCTGTGGCCCGAGGGGCTCTTTTGCTTGTAATTATAGCGGCTGAAGGCCAGGGCAAGGGTGTAGTCGGTAGGGGCAACTAAGGCTGGTTTTAGTGTCATGCGGACCGTCAGTACGGATCGCTCCGCGCATGCCGATCTGTATTACAGCTACGGAGCGTTTTAGAGTAATGCGGACGGGTCCGTACGGACGACCGTCCGCGCGGACAGCTCCGCAGCCGTCCGCATGGCGCGTCCGTGCCACGGAGCTGTCCGCGCGGAGCGCCGCGCCGCGCTGCTCGCGCCTCTGCCTGCAGCGAGCGTTTTAGTATCGTGCGGAGCGACCGTCAGTACGGAGCAGTCCGCGCGGAGCGATCCGTACTGACGGTCCGCGTGACACTAAAACCAGCCTTAGTCGCCGAGCCCGACACTGTACCCGGTTGAGCCACCCAGGCTCCTAAGTAACGTACGTAAAGGTATTCCCCTGCGTTACCTAAAAAAGGGCTTGCATCACTTGTTTAGTTTAAATCCGTCCAGTAGTTTTGGATATTAGCCTGGACAAATAGATAAATTGCTTAATTCAAACGCATTTCTTTATTTTAAATCAATATCCCATTAAAAAAGACTTTCATACAAACTTTCAACACCTATTTCACCCCCTTAGGGGACAGAAATTTTAGAATCGCTTGAATACGTATCTCCTTTTTTAAAAGTTGCTCAAAAATAAAGTTTCATATTTCCAACTTAAAACATGACGGCCTTTCATACAAACTTTCCACCCCTATTTCATCACCTTGGGGGTTTTTTCCCTTTCAGAATTTCCAAATTTCGCCCTTAATGGGCGTGGGTCAAATTTCTTAGGCATAATAGCTTAATAGATAAACAGGAAAAAAAACAGATAAAAAGGGTTACTTTTGCATTATAAAAAAAACTCATTGTATACTTTTTTAGTATTAGGTACAGTTGTGATAATCATAATAATAATAATAAAAAAATTGTATTTATTTTGTAAGGTTGTGAGTTACAGTTAGAATACAGTTTTGGTGAAAAAAGAACAACATTTAAATCTTGCAAAATCGGTCTCAAGCTCGGCATTTGCCGCTGATGATATGAGGTAATTAAGATTATTATATACATACATACAAGATACGCGCAAAAAACATATGCCCTGCCTTGGCAGTCGGGTAATAAATATATAAAAAGAACCAAGCAAGTGGAAGGAACGGTAGACAACTCTATTTTCTCTCATTGCACCCCCTGATACAATAAAGTTCATTCTTCTTTAACTTAAGAGGTCGGTGGATTCTCTTCCACTCCTCTGCTAATCCCTCTAGCTCCTCGTACGTCACGACGTTCACCTTCTCCTTTAGATGGTCAACATATGCCCTTTTTATACTTCACTCGTCCTTAAAATGTTAAATTACTGAAAAGAAAAAAAAACGGGGCTGGTTAGTATTCGCTTCAGTCGGATCCCATTATTTATTAGGTAAATTTTCTCCGAGACGTTTAACGTGGTTTGTCAGTAAAAGTCTAGGATACTAGCCTTGATGTTTTATTTTATTTTTTATG
>LUGF01038628.1:180722-225422 GCA_001625245.1 Calycopis cecrops | reverse complement strand
ATTACTTAAGGCAACAGTAGTAATACTTTCTGTTGAATTGCATAACACATTTGAGACACCTATATCAGTTACTCATCTATGTCAAGACTCTTTAAGATCAAGACCTAGGATCATCAGACATTATATTTTTGGCAGACGAAATGTAAACTTACTAGTGTTTATTACAACAATATATACTGGTGGCTCTGAATTCTTAGTCTATTTTTTTTACGGAGACCTGTCCGGTAGATGCCATTTTAATTAATTGAATTATTCCGTGCGTTAATTGAGTCATCTGCCGATACATCCACGATCGAAGCGATGTAGTTGGTTTCGAAATTAGAATAACTAATTTGTGGATTTATTAGACTACGTTAGCATGGGCGTACCCTGGTTCTAAGCCANNNNGGGGGGGGGGGGGCTGGGGCAGCTGCCCAGACCTACCCCCCCTCAGTACAGCCCATGTATGTTAGTCTAGTCGTGGTGAGGACCGTAAGAACTTGTGTTACGGGCACTAGACAACGGAAATATGTTATCAAATATTTTGTAAATTTAAGAAATTTTATTATATATTTAAAAGTTTTATTATGGAAATACATATTATAATACATAAACATCCATGACCAAGGCGGGATTCGAGCCCGCGACCCCTGTCGCACCATGCTTATCAGAGCTCACCACTGCGCCGGTAGTCAAAGGTTTAATTCGAATAAAATCCTGCGACAAATTGACCGCTATTACGATACAGTGAACGAACTTTAACAATATAAATCACTTTTTATTACCAGGTTATGACACGACACTCTTCTCTTCTTTGTTGTTTGTAAAGGTACAAGTCCGTGACGGGCGGCAACCGCAAGCTGCAACCACACGCCGGCGACACCACTGGTTTCTATGAATCTCTATGAAATTAACTCCGAGCGCGGCGACACTGCGGCCGGCAGCCGCGTTGTCGATTTCATAGTCTCATAGAATCCAGTGGTGTCGCTGGCAGCGTGCAGTTGCAGCTTGCGGTTGCCGCCCGTCTCGGAATTGTACCTTTATATTAATCAGAGCATAGTAAATGTCTACAAAACTGTGACGAATTGAGAAAATAAACTGATTAATCGCGAGAACTAATAGCGATTAATTGTCTTTTGATCTTATGCAAACACAGTAAATGCAATCTTTAAAAATTGTTTTTCCTCTCGTAACAATACAGAGGTTAGTGTTCTGTTCTCGTTTTTGGCAAGTATACTTGTTTTGTCTGTCAAAACTTTGTTTTAAATATAGTATTGTAATGACTCTACATATTTATCACTGGTGAAATGTCTGCAATTGTTTGTGTGATTTTTTCTATCATGTCTGTTGCGCATTTAGCTATAAGGGCTGGCAAGAGCGGAGAGGTACCTCTAGCTTGCACAATACCGGTGTAAAGTGACTGTGCTCTCGCGTTTCATGCGGTAAGTAGCCGGTGCGCCATGTATGTGAAGGGAGGAAAGACGGCATCTGCATAACCTTTACGTGGATGGCTATGGACGTCGGTAGTCATGAAAATGGCCCGACTGCTCGTTTGCGCCCTTATACTATAAATGTTTTTATCCGCCTGCATCGGAAGAATGGTAATGTTTAACGAGTGTATGTATGTATTTATATGAATGCATAGATACATTTGTATGTTGCCCTTTACAGGCTGATCGGCTTGGCGGAATTTGTGTCGTTAGATTCGTCTCGATAACATACTCGTTGGCATAGTAATAGACGCCAGCGGTGTGGAAAGCTGTAAGCCTCGTTTTATGTGTTTCAATTTCAAGTTACAACATTTTTATTGTAATGTCGAGTATTGCAAACCAATATCAGGAAAAAATTATGTGTATAGACTATAGTCAAACAAAATACTTGTACGTAGAAAAGAAGGAAAAATAACACATATTTACACACACACACACACATATATTCTGCGACTTGTGTGTGTGTCTTGAACGGGAAAAAATGTAAATGTATTTATGGTTATTACTAGAATAATTCCAATCCACTTTTACACTCATAGGAGTTTTCGTGTTATTTTTACGACTGGGATTTGTATTTCCCACATCTTCTTACATAACACGGACGTAAAGTACGGCTACGTGTGCTGTAGGGTGTAAGTTTGTATGGGCTTTTTTCTGGTAATAGTCATATTGGTTTTTCGTGTTCTTTTTCCTGTCAAATTAACTACATACATATAATGTTCCTAATTATACCTACATTATACTAAGAGAGTAAGAGGGATACATTTTGGTAAGAGGCAGTGCCACACTGCATGCTTGCATGCAGTCGGATTGGGCCGGCACGACCGGGGAGGTACCTCTCGCTTACACGAGACTGGCGTAAAGTGACAGCTGTGCTGTCGCGTTTCGTGCGGTGTGTAACTAGCCGGTGGCCCATGGAGGTGGGAGGAGAAAGGAGGGCAGCGCATCTGTATAGCCTCTATGTGGATGTTTGTGGGCGTCGGTAGTCATGAAAATGGCTCCGGCTGCTCGTTTGCCCTCCTATATCATAAAAAAAAAAAAAAAATTAGACCCTTTCGTTAGAGAGAGATCGAGCGTTGTCGGATTAAGCTCCGACGAGAGAGACTTAGAGACCTTGGAGTTGAGATGGGGGTCCTATTATGAGTACAAAAATGATCTTTCGGTCCTTAAACCTTACGACGCCCGGGGTTGCCGCCCTCCTAAGCCCCTACCTAGGTCGGCGCTCTGTCAGAGTAGAATTTCTCTCCTTTTCGAAAAAGATATGAAGAAGAATGCTCTCCTCCATTCTATTCTAGAGACAACGGCAATCGATATTTAGTGGAGTTCCTGGGGGTTTTAACCTCGGACTAGAGTTACAGTGAATGGATTAATTTGATCGATGTGGGATATTGTTTCTTAAACTCTGAATTGCAATGTTTACCCATTATTTTTTTGTGCATTTCATTTATTTTTTTTTTTTTTAAACAAATTATTATAAAAAAATATGTTTGACCATATATTTTCACTTAAAACAGTATTTTTTTTATTTATATGTTAAATCTTACCATTTTTCAAAGATACCTGTGTATGAATCACTCATCATTAGTACAGAATCTGTTTATTTAAATATATTATATTGCCTCCAACAACTGATGCAGCATTTGTGCACCTTAAACGAGTGTGTGGATACCGAAAAAGTGGTTTATACTACAGTGTAGCATGTTTACAGTGCAGCGGAAAGAGTTGTTACAATAGTTCACCAGACTACAGATAGATGAAGTAGATGTAGACAACAATGGAATATATTTAAATAAACAGATTCTGTACTAATATTTTTTTTGTTTTCCATTAGTCGTAATTAATTACCTTATTTTTTTAAATGTACACAATTGAGTACATTTCATTTACTTATAATTATTAAACTAGCCGAGAAATTCCATTGTATATAGCAGCTGCCGCTCCGCTCTTCCCTCCACGTTTTTCTGCCTGTCCGAGATCCCTACTGCTATTTTCATACACAGGTATCTTTGAAAAATGTTCCTGTATTATGTCTACTCGGGTAAGATTTAACATATAAATAAAAAAAAAATACTGTTTTAAGTGAAAATATATGGTCAAACATTATATTTTTTTATAATAATTTGATAAAAAAAAAACAAAAAAAAAACAAAAAAAAAATGAAATGCACAAAAAAATAATGGGTAAACATTGCAATTTAGAGTTTAAAAAACAATATCCCACATCGATCATATTAATCCATTTACTGTAACTCTATTCCGAGGTTTCACGGTTTTTTATGCTCCAGGCACTCCACTAATTTTCTTGGAATTGATTTCCTATTTCATTGAACTAACAAATTCACTAATATAGCCCAGATGGAAGGAAGACTTGTTGGCATAAACTGACCCTAATATATGAGGGTACAGAAGGTCACAGCCGCGTCCACGTCATCGTGACCCTAACACATATAACGTGTAGACCAGTTCGACTACGTTGGTAATTATGAAACCAGTTTTTAATTATCCGCATAACCTCGGTTAAAGACATGTGTGAATCTCGTGACGTTGCACCTTTATGTGATAGGTACTAATTCATTATATTATTACCTATATTTAGCCCTATATCATGCGTCCTATCGTTGGGCAAAGGCCTCCCCCCCTTTTTCTTTATCGAGAATTACTTACCAATTACTTAGGCACTAATTACTATTGTTTTATGATAGTGACTAACAGTAAGCTAACATACATATCGATGCTATACGGGTCTACATCAAACATGAAAACCAGCACGAAAATGTAAAAATTTTATATTTGGAGGTCAACCAATTGGAACGAAATGTAGGTAACTGTAGGTACCTACGGATTACATGTTCATTTATTACAACTTACTTAATAAATCTTCTGTATTGAGTGGTTAAGATTATGTGTTCCGTTTGTGGTCAGTGACCTGTCATTGCAGCATTATTGACCTGAAATACTCGAGTGAGTTTTTATGGTATATGGGGGAAAACGAGCAGTCGGAGTTACTTTCACGACTACCGACGCCCACGCACATCCGCATAGAGGCTATTCAGATGCGCTGCCCTCTTTTTTCTCTCACCTCTATGGGTGAGTAAAGACAGTAAGAGAAGAGATACAATTTCATGCGATTTATACTTTTCTAGTTGCCAATCATCGGATGCATAGAGGGGAAAAAGAGCTACCTGCATAACAGTTATGTGGATATTTATGGGCATTGATGCTCGTTTGCTCCTTTAAGTTGTATTAGAAGTAAAATCACTTGCCTCCACACAAATGAACTCTATGTATTATATAGTAAAAGCGAGACGTATGTAGTCACTCGCAATCAAGGAAAGCTACGTCATCTCATTTATTTTTATAAATGGAATTTTGTCCACCCTTAAATTCAAATCAGCCTCTAGAGAAACATTCAATTTTTAAAGTTATGAAACCTTAAGTACCTACTTATTAAGTTTACACGCGTATTACTCTAGCGGACGCCCGCAATACCGTTTGCGTGAATCTGTTTTTTTACCACCGTCAGTTAAATTATAACCTTCCTCGCTAAATGTATCAACTAATACTGAAAGAATTTTTTAAACCGGACCGGTAGTTCCAGAGTTAGCGCGTTCAAACATACAATAAACAAACTTTTCAGGTCATTCGTATAGAAATGTAGATTACAATAATTGTTGATTACAATAAAACAACTTTAACGGTTTTTTTTATGATATAGGAGGGCAAACGAGCAGCCGGAGCCATTTTCATGACTACCGACGCCCACAAACATCCGCATAGAGGCTATACAAATGCGCTGCCCTCCTTTCTCCTCCCACCTCCATGGGCTACTTACACACCGCACGAAACGCGACAGCACAGCAGTCACTTTACGCCAGTCTCGTGTAAGCGAGAGGTATCTCCCCGGTCGTGCCGGCCCAATTCGACTGCATGCAAGCATGCAGTATGGCACTACCTCTTACCAAAATTGATCATGGTTTATAATTTAACTAACATAAGAGTGACCATGGTTGATGTAAAGCTTCTTAAATGTTGTGCTCATTAAATAATTAAATAAACCTTTTTAATGACATTTTTATTATCATACTAGCTTCCGCCCGCAGCTTCGCCCGCGTGGATTTTGGATTATAAAAAATCCCTATAAATTTTAACTTATTATGTTATTCTGATATGAAAGCTATATTACTGTAAAGTTTCATGAAAATCCGTTCAGTAGTTTTTGTGTGAAATCATCATCATCATCACATACATACGAACTTTCACCTTTATAATATTAGTAGGATAGTAGGTACATTATCGGCCAAGATAATAATAGTATAACCTACTCGTATTAATCGCAATAGTCCGGTTTGCCTTCTCCCAGTAGGTGGGAAAGAAGGGGGGGTCTGCCCCCCCATCGACCACAAATACAGAGGCTTGAGCTCCCCAGTGTGCTCGCCTCTCATATAGATGAAGCTGCACTGACCTTCTGTCTTAGCATAGTTACTACTATCTACTCTACTACTACTACTCACTACCAAAAAAAAAAAAAAATGTACATTAGTTAGATTGAGATTTGTTTGACGATAACTTTATTTTATTACTACTTTTTTCCCGCGTCTTCATATAATATACCTTCCTTTTCAATCAATCTATATAATAAAAAACCCCCCATCAAAATCTGTAAAAGACACACAGACGGTGGAAAGTGACTTTGTTTTTTATACTATGTAGTGATAATCCATTATTTCCCCTCTTTATTATCACCCTCAACTAGAGCTCTTAGAAACGATAAAA
The DNA here is from genome assembly GCA_001625245.1 of Calycopis cecrops. Lineage (NCBI taxonomy): Eukaryota > Metazoa > Arthropoda > Insecta > Lepidoptera > Lycaenidae > Calycopis > Calycopis cecrops. The sequence goes on along the minus strand of LUGF01038628.1, from coordinate 219,181 downwards.
CCGATCTCTATAGCAGCTATCGTCGGATATTCTGATAAAAATCGACTTACGCCATTAATCATTACATCCTTTTATATATTGGTCTGGTACGTAATTGGCGTAAGTCTCGACAGACGATAACGTGTTCCACCCGTAATAGCTGCAGCAGAGAAAGCACGTCCGCTCCTCCTGACGTTTCTAACGCTTTCATCTGATGCCTCGATGCATACCTAATAAATAAATTTCTAAACAAATCAAGTGCTTAGATTAAATTCGTTCTGGTCTCGACTGTAAGGCTGATCAAAGCCGAAACACGGGTACGCCGAACGATGGAATTGTGCTCACAGTTTAGACTTGGACTAAGATTTCGTAGGTTTGTTAGAGGCGAAAGTTAGTGCCTTTTGATGAGAATAAAAATCCGTATAGTATGTAGGATCTCGTCTCATTCGATAGTTCACCAGTTACTAAGTAGCCGGTGGGCCATGGAGGTGGGAGGAAAAAGGGCAGCGCATCTATATAGCCTCTATGCGGATGTCTGTGGGCGTCGGTAGTCATTAAAATGGTTCCGACTGTTGGTTTGCCCCCTCGTTTAATACCGCTACAATGCAACATGGCAGTGTGTCTTACACAAATAAATATTGATTGTTGCATCATGTTTTCTCTGATAATTGATAAAAAATACATAGAAGTATTAATAAGCTTGATGGCTCACTCCACGAGCGTACGAGACAGGCAACGTTGCGAGAGAAGTGGCGATTGTGAAGCGAGCCACCAACCCTGATGTGGCGACCGCGACCACTCTGGCAAGAGTGACGACTAAGAAGAGGAATTCATAAGATTGTTTCGTAGAAAAGAAGCTAATTCATTAGGGACCTGGCTTGACTGTTGTTGGTGCTGTTTAGTAAGCAGCACGTTTTCAGTGACTGCTTCAGTAAGATGCGGGCAATAGGACGCGGTGATGAGACAGTTGACCAATTAGAGGGGAAAGAAAACCTTAGGCTACGGCTTGGATGCACGCGCTTAAAGCGGGCGATGGTTATCACCGCTCTGTCGTCGCGAACAGTTCGTTTGCACTGATGATGATGATGATAAACCCTTACCCCCTTATTAATAAACATAGAATAACTTTATCCAAATAATAACCTAGTAATAAACTGACATCTGTCAAATCCCATACTTTTAATGTGTTTTTTAATAAAGAATTTGACAGCTGTCAGTTTATTACTAGGTTATTACTTGGACAAAGTTAATCTATGTTAATAAAAAGGGGGTTAGAGCATTAGATAAAGCTTATCTTATGGTGCGTTAGTGGAAACCACAGACGAGTCATAATCTCATGGATTATATTTATAAAACCGAATTCGCGGAACCATATTTCTTTTGTAAACCAGTTCAAAATGTCACATGCCGTCACTGTGCCACGAATCATGAATAATGCTAAGCGGGCCATTAACATATATATTACTAGAACAGCATTATGTAGCTGGTGATATAACACACCTAGGCTCGCGCCATAATTGCCATTTGTAGTAGATACAATGGACATTTTTTTAGAGGAGCAAACGAGCAGTAGGAGCCATTTGCATGACTACCGACTCTTATAGACATCCTTATATAAATTATATATATATTATTATAGATGTGTTTTCCCTCCTTCCTCTTCCCCATAACATGGGCCACCGGCTACTTACACACCGCACGAAACCATTTCGGATGCATGCATGCATTTATGACATTTTTTAATGTTGTAAAATTTCACATTTAAGTTTCTTCAAAATTCTATACACTAACAGATCACCAGGGGTGATTTGTATGTATTTTTGATTATAGTATAAGAGGGCAAACTATTACACGGTTTGGAGCATTACTCCTTACTCCTCCATTTCGTCCTTACTCCTAATAAGTTACCGGAAATTCACAAAGCACAACAGCGTAACTGATAATTATAATATACTAGCTATGCCCCGTTGTTTCACCCGCGCCTAATTTCTAGGAAATCCATATAAACTTCAACACCCTATTTCACCCCCTTAGGGGTTGAATTTCTAATAATCCTTTCTTAGCTGATGCCTGCCTCATAACATCTACCTGCATCCAAATTTCAGCCTAGTGTACCGTCTAGTGGTTTGGGCTGTGCGTTGATAGATATATAGACATATAGATAGGTACGTTTTATATAAAATCGTTGTAGTTACATCCTTTTCTTAAGTACGGTCGGACTGTTTTATAATTGATTTGTTGGGTTTCCCTTTACATAAAATCATAACCGATATAATAACAATGAACCGAATTTAAATAATATACAACAAGTAGATACCTACATTACCTACATACCTAACAATTGTGTCCTAAGATCTAAGCCCTAGTCTGTTTACTTGGTCTTCAATTCTAACCACTGAAACGAGGCTAAAATACTAAAATATATACCTAGTAGGTAGGTAGGTAGGTGCCTACTAATTATATTCAAATTCAAAATTTAGATGCAAATTTAAAATTCTGACAATTGAAAGCGTCTAATAAATTTGGGCAGTAACCTTGGCGCCTTTTTAGTATTCTACTGACCGATCGATGGACTGACATATTTCTTTTAAATAGCATAGAAAAAAATAGCATTGCATGCAGTGTGAATAGTTAATACCGTATTGTAGAAATATATTCCATATATTATAGGCAAGATACATAATGTATATTTTAGTAGACGAGTACCGAGCTTCATTGCAGCGGAATTGGACCGGCACGACCAGAGTTTCGTGCGCCGTGTAGCCCGTGGTCCATGGAGGTAGAGGATGGCAACGCATCTGTGTAATCTTTATGCGGATGTTTATGGACATCAAGATGGCGCCTACTGCTTGTTGGCTATACTAAAGAAAAGTCATGTATATGAGATTTTATTGAATGACAAAATATGCAGTGTACCTAACCTACCTACTTCTTGTTTCCGTCAGTATAGGTTTTTTTTTTATAGTACAGCGGGCAAACGAGCAGTCGGGTCGCCGAGATGATGGTGATTTCCGACGCACACAGACATAAATTAGCATAAATTCAATCAAAAGTATTAAAAGGCAGCCATTTTTCAGAAATCATGGTCGTTAAAAGAACTCTTCGAAAAATTAATCAGTGATTTATCAGTCACAGTTTCACTTAACGGCCGTAATTTCCGTGATTTTCTGCAATTTTCCTTCCCACGTGACCCGCTGCGTCTTGTATTAGTCAGTATAGGTACTATAAATTCAATCATAAGCAATAACAGGCGGCCATTTTTCAGCAATCATGGACCATGGTCGTTAAAAAACCTCTTCGAGAAATTAATTAAAGTGATTTATGAGACGCCGTTTCACTTAGCGCACTTAACGCAGTTTCCCATAAAATTTCCATGATTTTACGCAATTTTCCTTTCCACGTGACCCGCTGTATCAGCTTCCATCAGAGCAGCGTATCAGTATAGCGTTAACGACCACATTATCCGTGCTCGATATGATCAAGATTTCTTGTTTTACTCTCATAGGAAACTAATCTAGGAAAACAACTCAAGCCATCATGATGCAAATGAATTACAAATACTGATAACTGGTAACCCTGTGGTTGAAATTTGAACATAATAAGTTTAAATTATAATTATATATTATATAACATACATTATTAAAATAATATGTGTTCGCATATTGTCGACCATCAATCGTACTAAATATTACTGCTACATCAGTTTCAACTTGATCATTGAAACGCCGTGGATCTATAGTATATGTATAGTAGTACTACACGTATAGTATCATGACTTACTTTAATGAGCATACAAATATTATATTTTTATTTTCAACTCTCTGACAACGAATGACATCAAATACTTGAGTTTGTGTGTGTCAACCGCATGGTAGTGCGTGTAATATTATATTTATTTATTGTACATTATGTGCATTATTATTGAAAATTATTAGCGTTGTGAATTTCTCATACACATAAACTATACATGTGCCAAGACGTGTGCCATATTTCTTTCTCATCCGTTCGCGCAATTTTCGTAAAATGGGGACTAAAGTTTTTGTTTCACGTACTAATTTATGCGTCTCTCAAATGCATAGCAGATCGCCTGTTAAAATATGAAATATAGTATAAAATATAGTATATTACAAAAAATTTAAAACTCCATCTGTTTTAATTTCTTATGGCACATCGGTAAACAAAATTTTATTCATGTATACGAAATTCTAAATAATTAAAGGTATACAATATTACCTATAAAGATCTAAGAGATCTGTGGATTTTACACACCACGTTAGCCTAGCCTCATGCTAAGTACCGTAAGGACTTGTGTTACGGGTACTAGACAACGGAAATATATTTAATATGTTTATAAATTTAAGAAATGTTGTATATTTAGGGTTTTTATTATAGAAATACATATTATAATAGGTACATAGATAAACATCCATGACCAAGGCGGGATTCGAACCCGCGACCACTGGCGCAACATGCTCCGCTTATCCGAGATTTAGATATATTAGATAGATAAAATCCTGTAACTATTACGTTAATCTTCCAGTACTAATTACTTGTGTAATTACGTATTTTTGATAGAAAAGTAAAAATACTAATTATAGGCTGCTTAATGCATTCTCATAATTATGACCATTTCTTACTAGATATAATTTGGCTCAATGGTGCACTATGAATTAATGAATTAGTAGATATTGGTGAGATACCAAATTGTAGTAAGAAGTTAGTCTCCGTATTTCTTAAATTAATATCAACCTTTTTATTAAAATGAAAACTGGCCCAGTTATGATATTAAATTTTGAGTTAGGTATATAGCTGTGGCCTCTTCGCGTATTATAGGAGTTTTTGGCCCAATTGCCAATAGTGCAGCAATATACCGGTCCAGCATGCCTAATGTGACGTGATTCCTAAATAAGTCTTTTATATTACCCGCAAGCTGAATTTCGAAATTAAATTTCAATCGCTTGTTCGCTTGGCAATATTCGTAATGTGATCAGCCCACGACAAGAGAACACATTTTTTCACCACACTGTGAGTAATCAATAAACAATTTACATTAAATTTACATAACGTCATTATGTATGAATAGGAGAGTTGCGTTGATTGCCACATCGAACATCAAGGTTATTCAATGATTTTAGGCTGATCTTTACTTCCCTCCATCATGTGCATAATCATCAGCAGCACCCAGAAACGTCTCGCTAAAGAACCAGCGACTGATCCTGGTAGGGTCTTAGGGGCCTCATAAGGATTGAGGACCTTAAAATCATGTTTGTAACCATAAAAGGACCTAGATCTGATAGACCTCTGGTGTTGCGGATGTCTGTGAGCGTTGGTGATCACTTTACATCAGGTGACCCAACTGCTCGTTTGCCTCCTATGCTTTAAAAAAAAACCATAAAAGGAGCCCCTTCTCAACTACGAGATTTCCGAACCCGTGGCCCGGTCCCAGCGTACTTAATCCCGAGCTGCACCGAGCGCGTCACTGTCACAAACTTCTTGTATCCAACGGCTCCCCGCGACGTTCATCAGTTCAATGGGTGGGAGTCTAAACAGCGCGTCATACGACATGCGACACGAGCACCTTAACAATAATAATCATCATCATAAAGCTAGAAGACGTCCATTGCTGACAGGCCTTCCACAGAGAGCGATACAGATCACACAAATGCCTTGCATTCATTTAAATATAAACATGATTCTGATGTTTTATTGTTTGTGTTTTATTGTTGCGTTTGTGTGTTTTATTTTGTTTTATTTTACCGTATAGCATATTGACTAACGGCCCATATTATTCTATCTATAGACAGATTTGGGTATTAGAGATATAATTTTGACATATTTTATACGAAATTTGTATCAAAACTCTACTTTCAATAGCCATATAGGTCGATAGATAGACTATTAAAAAGGGCGTTAGTCATCTCACGGAAAAGTCACAAACAACAGTGAATAATATAAATATTACATTACATTTTTGTTCACTTTTTCTCTGTTTCTTTTTTTTCTGTTTTAGTCTTTTTCTTTTCTTTTTATATGTTTCTTGTATGTTTATATCTTTTCGTGGAGCATTGAAAAAACATACTATTCTATTCTATTCCATTATTTCGTCTGTCAATGTGAATGTGTTGTGTTTACACACGTTTTACGTTTCGTAATATTCACGGATGAAAATAAAATGTCGTATCGGACATTTCAATTATAGAAACGGCCATCTTGTTGCGCAACTGACTTTTATATTACAAAATATTCTAGTTTCCGCCGGATATATGAATAATATTATTGTTATGCTTCACGACTGGAAAAGTGTCTCTCCCGTTACCGGTGGGAAGTGACACCTGTTGCGTCTCCTACGATGTGCGAGTTTCCGGTGGCCCATGCAGGGGTAAGGAAACTATGTGGATGTCTATGGGCGTCAGTACCATCAGAAGGCTCCATTTGTTCGTGCATATACTACAAAAACAGACGGCGGCATGGATTGAGAAAATTGGCGGGTCACTTTAGTGGCGTGGTTCTTTGAAGTACTGGGGCTGGAGACAGGATGGGAACCTGACGCCATTGCACGGTTCCGACGTCTGGGACTGTTTAGAGGCAGCCGGGCAGTCCGTATGGACGAGAAGTCTGGTCTTTTCACCGAGGCCAGCCTGTCGCTGGAGCGATCCTGTTGCTGATAGATACGGGTCCCTCCATTGTACCAACTGAAGGTACAGCAGGGCAGGGGTTTAGTCGGCACTGCACCCGCAAGTGTCGAGTCCGACATAGATCTAGGAAAACTGTAGGACAAGCTAAAAATCGCAATAAAATCGTGTGATTTTGAATAACAATTTTGCCTTGCCTTTAACAAATAAATAGTGCACGCAACACACAACAATGCACTTTTATGATTATTTTATTGTTTTCCAATTTTCCTTTCGTCATAAACAATAATTTTCCATATGTTTTATGTTTGTATGTAACGAATAGGCTCCTAAACTACTGCCACATTATCACATATTTTATATTTTTTACTACGGGAAAATGCTTCATTCCCATGAGAAAAAGGGGTCAATTTCGAAATGACTGAACCGATTGGGTTCAAATTTTCATATGGGTATTTCGATGATTACCTGGATGCTTAAAAATACAACTGGATCTGGTAGGTATCGTTGCTATCGGTATGTCAACTACTAATTTTCTTGACTGATTGGGTTAAAATTTTGTATGTGTATTTGCATTGTTTCACAGACTCAAGTGTATTCCTTTATAGAATCGCAATGCATAATGCATTTGAGAATGTGATGATCTTTCGTAAAGTTGTTCTGAATGGCGCCCACGAAAGTTTCTAAGTTGGTACGACCAATTTTCGACAGATGGCGCCACTGTCATTCCAATTAATTTTATATATTGCTGTGATAATCCATGCTGGTGTATCTGTTGGTGGCGTAGCAATGCGCGCACGGTACTAGGGCAGCGAGTTGTTAATAAAAACAGTTTTTTTTGAACCAGTAATTTAGAACATTTTTAATAAATACCATTACCCTCGAAATAAATTATGTAAAACCTATGAGTAAATAAACTAAGTAAGTAATAAAATTTTTAATAGTACCTCTAAGGAGATAAACGAGCAATCAGAGCTATTCAAATGACGCCCATAAATATCCACATAGAGTTTATACAGATGGGTTGCCCTCCTTCCTTCTCTACAAATGATATATTTACTCTCGTAGATTGTGAATTAGTGCAGGAAGCTTCCTTGACATTACGACTTGCTCTTACTTTGAGATGAATCGTTAAAATATTTGATGAACACATATGATGAAATCACGTTCCATCAAATGTTACTATACTATATACTATAGTACAACCTAGAGAACGGAAAGTTCTAGACTCAGCAGCCAGTGAAGTCCATCACAAATGGGCACTTGGCAGATAGACTTAGCGAAGAATACCTATTTTTTTTGTTAACACAGGGCAATACGTATGATACCTAGGAGACCGAGTAACACTAAACCTATGTCAAACTCGACACTTGGAGTACAATACCGGCTAAACCCCTGCAGGTGCATTCAGCCGGTATAATTAGACGGTCTCGGATCTACTCGCAACAGGATCCCTCCAGCGACAGGCTCCCACCACAAAATGGCGGCATTTTCAGGGCGGTAGCAAATACCTACTGAAGATACGCGACGAACAGAAAATTCTACTGAAATCTAGCTATGGTAGCTAACTATTTTATTTTCAGTATGTACAAAAAGCGCAAGTATGTTTATTCTATTACCTCGTAAGGGTCAATTCACACCAAAAGCGCGGCGAAGGGCAGCGAAGCGGGGCGCAGTTTATGTGTCATATGAATTTCAACTTTATAATAATTACAATAATACTTATTATCGCATGAGAAACTCGAACGAGTCGCGCGGATTCCCGCGACTGCGCGAGAAGTCGCTGGAATGCTCCAGAAGTCGCGAGAATTCGATAATAAATACTACAATAATGAAAATAAAGTTGAAATTCATATGACACATAAGCTGCGCTCCGCTTCGCTGCCCTTCGCCGCGCTTTTGGTGTGATCCTAAGTGTCTCCATTGAGACAAGCGGCATTGGACTAGATTGTACTTTCATACATAAAGTATACTTAGCTAAAAGGTAAGAGAGTTTTTAAAATAACTAATTTTGGTGATGCTGTAGGAAATTAAGTAATTTATGTATTTGTGATAATTATGAAACGTGAAAAGAAGAATTGCAATGTGTATAGTTTCAACACACAATTCGCAATTCTTCTTGCGTATGTTGCTTAGTTTATGGTTAAAATTTGTATTCAATCTTAGACAAATCAATCCATATTTATGAATAGGCGTAATACAATAATAGCCTAAAAATGCTAATAATTATAAAAATATTCATTGATTACTGTAGATTTGCAATTTTATTGAGTAATAAAATTGCAAATAATATATGTAACGTCATGATGAAACGATCAAGAATGCTCTCCCGTCATCATTTGCGACATTATTGATTATGTTTTAATTGTTGTTTTATGCGAAAGAAATTCATCAACATTACATCATCGACAACGTCGTCTACTTTAGCAGAAATTATACGAAAGTCCCTATGTTCTAACGGAGCACTCCACGCCGGTCGTCCTAAATCACGCCATCATCTGCTGATTCAGATCACCTATGGAGGACCTCCGGAATTGGCTAGCACCCCGAAACCGCCAACCAGGGGCCAACCATCAAACGTCTGCAGAGGACAGGGAGGACGGCAACGACACACCGCATCTCTTCTTCCTCTGCGGCCCCACCGTCAACGCATCTGATGGTGCGCCCCCGTTCGGTCGCGGGAGACAGAGTGTACGGCAACGACACACCGAGACACCCACGACCCCTCCCTCGACCTCCATGGACGCATCCACAGCGGACCCGTGGGGAAGTCCACTCCGAGCGTCCCCTCCTGGGATCTCTTTTGGCTTCACCGTGGTGGTTCAAGTCACGGTTACTGAGCTCCCTCACCACAACAAGGTGGAGATCCGTCGAGGGGGCTATCTCACTACCTGTTGGCGGCCGAATACACTAGTTCAATAGATATTTATTTAGGAAATCTTTACGCGCGTTTGATATGAGAACTAAGCTGATAAATATGTGACGAGACCGTTACGAAAAATGTGATCGGGCAAGGCCAACGGAAATTGAGAGGGAGATATAGGTTAGTGAGTTACGTTTCTTACATTGCAGTAGGAACAAGAAAAAGCAGTTCACGAACACATTTTTTGATCTCCCTCTCATAGCCAGTTTCGTGTATGAAGTTTTACTTTAGTCCCGTGTTCTAAAGCAAACATTTTTCAACCACTGGATTTCAAACGGCATCGTTAGTACCTAGAAACCATTGACGTGATTAAAAATGACATGAGACGATTTTTCGAAAACACACTTATATAGTACCTATGTCATGATCAAAATAAATACCTACACATTATAAGAACTTACAGCTCAATTAAGATCGGAATCATGATCTAAGTTACGAAATTAGATATAACCCACTTAGATTAAGGCTGTATGAATGCTGATTTTTAATTGTTCGCTATGTTACAATTGCTTTAAAAATTAAATACATTATAACAATAATATAGTTATTATAATTATATGTCCTATCTTGATCGAAGCGGGTGTAAAAATGTTTAAATTGCATGCCTGTGGTTTTACATTTATTTAACCTACTTAACTAAGCCTATTAACAAACACAAATTAACAAGTAGGATGTCTAAAATTAACATGTCCGCCATATGTTGACTGCTGTAGAATTATCGTCACAAATATTCACAATCAAATAAACGAGCGTGTAACAATGATATAAATGTAAACATTGTGGCGTCAAGCCGTTCTTTCGTTACTGTTTTAGCAGATTGTAACATCTTAGTGTAGGCATGTCAGTAGTCTACTTAAATTCATTTCTCACCACCAATAATTATTTTTATGGTACAGTGGGCACACAAGCAGTTGGAGTTATTTTCATGACTATAGACGCCTATAGACATTCGCACAGACAATAAATACGTAAATGTAACACGTAGCTCCAATAGGCACAGGGTCTTACCCTAAAAACCCTTTGATTTAACGTGGTATCTAATAGTAGTAAATCAGGTATTATAATCGACCCCAAACTTAGACTTCTCCGACGTGCTCTCACAGTAATGCAAAGAAGCTTTATGGGGATTATCTTCGCTTCCACAGCATAAGTTTTAGCATCAGCATTAATGACATTTCGTGCATTCAGCATGTAAAAGCTCATCGACATTCTTGCTGACTTTTAAACTAAGTTGTATGATTAAAAAGAGCCACTAAAATTATTCCTGAAAAAGTAAAAGTTGCTTCCAAGAGCCCTCAAGAAGTCTAGAAATATTATTATGTAGGTACCTAATTAAAAATTCTGAGACGTATACTTTTAGCATTTAAAAAATACATTTATAAAAACAAATACATTTATAAATTCAAATACATTGATAAAAACATTTTTATACTAATTCTAGCTTTTAAATTGGGCTCAAGAACTACGACACAGTTTGCTCTCGTACATTTTGATCTTGTACGTCACACTTACCGTCACCGCCTCCATCTAGGCCGGCTGGCGTTATGCCGTAAAAAATAAAAAGTAAAAAATGTTTTAGCGCCACTTAGAGCGGACGGCATTCCAAATTTGTATATAAATGTTTGTGACAATGGAAAGTGTACTGGCTTGTTATTAAAATTTCTTATTGTTTTTTTTAATGTTTCCATCATGATCAGCTTCTATCCGATTACACATAATGTTATTAACTTGTACTTTATATTTACTTACTTGTACTTTTGTCTTGCCCATAATCCAGACCTTTTATCCTACTGAGAAAACTCTTTTAAGGATTACTTAGATCCTTGTACATCTGTGTCCTATAACATGACAGCAATTACGTACTTTCAACCTAAAACACTATTTAAATACATTGTGATTATGTATAATAATAAATAATAATCTTTTTTTTTTGTTTATTAATTTAAAGTCGCTTAAACATCTAAGGTCATTAGTGACTTCTCAACATTAATTCTATATAACATTATAAAAATTAATTAGTTTTAAGAATTTTACAGTTGTTTCGGTATTATTTAAACAATCTATTAAACATTTAGGTAAATCTAATTTCAATCTTTCGTTATTGTAAATTGGACATTCAATCAATATATGTTTAACAGATAAATCACAATTACATAAAATGCATTTCTTTTTAGGCTCCTTAGTTATAAGATGGATATGGGTTACATTGGTATGTCCTATTCCTAATCTATTTAAAACTACCTCGTCTCGCCTGTTATTACATTGTAAATTATTCTTTTCAAAAACGGACTTTTTAATTTCGTATAAGGCGCTACTATTATTGTTTACCCAATAGCTGTTCCAGAGCTTTCTAATTTTTAAGTTTAAGTGTTTTTTAACATCTTTTATGTTAGAAGTATTGTAATTACAGTAATGTAACTTTGTAGCTTCCTTAGCACATCTGCACTTTCGTTGCCTGAGATGCCTTGGTGGCTAGGAATCCACACTAATTCTACGATGAAACCACCCTGAGTAAGGTCTCCTACAGACTTTCTAATTAAGTTTACAAGCGGGTCTGAGTTTTGGAAGTTAGATAGCGCTAAGAGAGATGACATAGAATCACAAAAAATCTAATATTTTTTGTTACTTGTGGTATCTTTTATAATCTCTAAACACTTTAGGATTGCAATAATCTTTATTGGTTCTTTTCACACTTTTCTTTTTAATTGAATACTCTGACTCCTAAACTAGGCCTAAGCCTAGACTCAGGAGTCAGCGCCTTCTCCCATATAAAGGTACTTCAATAATATTTTATAATGGTGAGACAATAACAAATTAGATTAACTTAAAATATAGTTACAGAGTAAGATTTTCGTGTTTTTAGTAGTTATTTCTTAATTAATAGCTTTTAATTTAGTAATTATTTCTTAATTAATAGCTCTTAACATGAATGAAAAACATATTTGATTAGCTTTGAAAGTTCAATCAGACAAGATCTTAGCAGGTATTTGGACCAGATATAGCAATATTTAACAAACGTAAACTAGGTTAACTCATTGGTAATTAATTATAAGGTCTGTGGTCTCGGGTTCATTACCCAGAAAATTAAATTTAATGTAAACTTTCCAAATAATAGAGTACATAAAACATTTTGTCATTATAGTTGCTAACTACATCGTATTTTAGCCGTCAATGTACGTCCCTAATCCGACATGTCCTGTACTTTAAATTGTCACTAGAAAGTACTGGATAGAAAGCGAGATAGCACGTAGTTCCACGTTACACAGACAGACAAAGAAAGTTAATTCGCGATGAATATATTTAGATAAGATTAACTTGCACGCTTCAACTTGATGTTACAAGATAAAAACCTGTTGACAGCCGATGTCAAGAATAAGCAATTGCATCTACATCTGTAGCATATATTAGAGATTAGCTGTGCACCGTGGCTTTACTCGAGTTTAATTTGTACCAAAGAAAGCCACATTATGTTAAGTGATCTCTAACGCCCACAGACATCTGCAACACCAGACTAACAGATGTATTGCCGGCCTTTCAGAGATGAATAAACTATTTTTGTATGTTGGGCAATTTTCATATTAAGTTGTTATCTATCTGATCTGAATTTTAATTGAATTCACCGATTGGAGTAAGAGACTATCTCCTACTAGACATAGAAAGTTAAAGACAAAATATCCTACTAACACGACAATGCAAATTCAACATTGAATTACTTGTGTCTGTTTCCGTGAAATACAATTTATTTTGTTTCTTTTTAGACATGTTTTAGTATTAAACCCCAGAGTGAAAATGTGTAAATACATACATAAAACGGTACTAAATATAGAAGGTTGTCACTCGCGGACTGATCATGACGGACGGCGCTGTTTGGGCGGTGGAATCCTAAAAATAAAAGTTTCGCGTGGAATTCGGAATTCTCGACAGAGGAATTACAAAACAAGTGGCCCCACTTGTATTTCCATCTTCATCATCAGCTCCCGTCCCCTCCCTGCATGTTGACTTTGTGGACTTCTTTTATAGTATAAGGGGCAAACGAGGAATCCGATTAAAATAATTATACCATACGACAAGGAACATACACGACATAATACATATATAAATATGAATACACGACATACGACACGACAACGAAGATAGTCGTTCGCGTCATTATGTTTTATGCCATTCTTATGACGTTCAGTGGGCCACCGAAAACTCACAAACCGCGCAAAACGTGACATCATAGCATAACATCTCTATGCAGCGATACCACATGAGAGTACTACGACGACTATTATATTATGGTTATATAAATATATATGTATATTATATTATTGTACTTCTAGAATAGAAGTTGTGTTTCGCAAAATTAATTTATTAGTACGGTAGCTTAAGATATAGGTATGTTCAAAGCACATGTCTTAAGCAGCTGTCGCATAATAAGAGAAAAATCGAGAAATCGTTTTTTGTAAGTAGTGTAGTAAGGAACGTGATTCATGAATGTATCATGTAGTGTTCACTTCAAGAAGGTCTAACACTAGTATTGTTATCATATATATCAATTGTATTGTGCATTATATGTAGTGTTTGTCCAGTTTAGTGAACCAATAAAAAAAAAAAAGAAAAAAAAGAGAAGAGATGTGTCAAAATAGTTTGTTCTAACCGATATGTTTTTGTTACAGGTATTCATATGAGTCACAAATCCACAATTTACGGGACCAAAACATGTGAATTCTTACTGGACATTTGTAAGTTATAAAGTAAGGTGTAATCAGCGCAAAGATTAGTGTGCCTGCACATAGGTAGTAGGTATAAGAGATTATCTTTACAACCTGCATATTGGAGGTAGTGATAGTAATAATCTGTGCCGAATAAACCACTTAGCAAAAAGGAGGGTTGGTGGAGGTGGTTTCTACGGGCTACGTACTAAAAGAAGCCAAATCAAAAGAGGAAAAATCTGGGACGCAGGCCCCATAGCAAGATTGCTAAAGCTCCTGTATGCCAGTAATAGAGTCACGTATCTTGACAGCAGATCAATGATCTCTAAATACGATCCGCTACAGACTCTGAACAACTTTATCTGGCACTAAAAGTTCTTTATCTACGTCACTAAGCTTTGTTGCTAGGTAGGTTATTTTTTGAAGAGTTGAGATTGGATGTGATGTGAATAATATCACAAACCTTGACCTCAAAATTATATTTGATGCCATTTATTAGGGTGGGATTAGAGCCCCTCAGAATTAATTTTTTTTACACCTCAAATCAAGACCCTTTATTACTTTCTAACGAAAATAAAAACAGTTTTATTTTCGTTAGAAAGTGAATATAAATATAAAAGTGAAGTTGGAATTACAATTATTTTGATTTACGCCATGTGTTTAAATGTAAACCTATTTTTCATATGTTTCACTCAATATAATATGTATGTAGAATATAATTGAATTAATTAGTAGGTAATGAAATTACTTATTTTTAAATGACTTTCTCTGTTAATAAATTGTTTGTGTTATGCGTCGAATACAGTAGCAGTAGATGGGCATTTTGGCGTTTATTGAAAGGGACCTAGTAACAAGAAGTGCCACGGTCCATTGCTGTCGAATCCGGCCCAACCGGGAAGGTACCTCTCGCTTACACAATACCGGCGCAAGGAAGCGACAACTGTGCTGTCGCGTTTCGTGCGGTGTATAAATACCCGGTGGGGTCTATGAAGGAGCGAGGACGTAGGAGGGCAACGCATCCGTATTTAACCTCTAGGCGAATGTCTATGGTCGTCGGTAGTCATGACAATATCCCCGACTGCTCGTTTGGTCTTATATTTAAAAAAGACAACTGATTGATAAAGGGCGATAATAATAGTCGATAGTAAAGTCTAATACACACAGTTTCACAATAGTTACAATATTTTTTTCTTTGCCTTATTTACATTTTTATAGCTAGACCACCAGTGCTCTAATAGGTATGTCAACTCATCCATATCTGATGAGTGGCTGTGCGGTGTCCACCGGATACTCACACACCGCACGAAACGCGACAGACCAGCCTCCTCTTCTTCCAGTTACTCGATTCAGCTACAATACGTCTATATTGCTTCACCTTGCTACACCAAAATATAATTTACCTACAGGATCAGATAAGAACTCAACAAAACTTCACATTGTCAATCAGCCCACAACTCAATAGTTGAATTTTGCAATAACTTGTGACCATCACGAAATTCGTGCTAAACTCGCTGTGTTACACCACTCCGTAGCGAGCGGATAGCTTTCGTCTAGACCTCTAGGACATTCGGGTCTAACACTTATATTACAGAAAGAGAAAGAGAGAGTTTAATGCATCTCATTTAATGTACAATGTTGTCTCATGTTATTAATATACCTACAAATGAATGAAATTGGAGTGTCTGTTTGAAATAAAATTAAAATATTTTTTTTTTACTAAATGCATATGTAGGTATTATGAATGTACCTACGGTATATATGCCACGATAACATTTTATAAATTTTTTATCTGTGGTTGTTTCGGTTTATCTCTCTATTTGGTAACTGAAACCAAGTGTAATTAACGTACCTAACTGTGAAATTTTTCAAGTAAGAACTTACAGCACAATTAAAGGGAACAAATCCGAAAGTTTATACATTATATCAGTGGAAAATAACGATTACAAACTAATGCTAGCTATTCATTACATGGAAAATTATTCATTAATTTGGCCTAGTCGATTGAATAAAAAGTTGGGTTTAACATAAAAAATATATTATAGTCTGCCAAGTCACTAGCCAGAAGATGACTACTTCCAGACAGTGCGAAGAAGATTGAGATACATCAATACTTTACAAGAACGAAGTTACATAATCTCTAAAATAAAGGAGTCAATCACTGAACTAGATCTCGGCTTCTCACGCGCTGTTGCGAAACATTTTCTTGTGTTCTTTATTACCTTAAATGAGCCATTTCTGTTTCAAAACATTGCACTGTTAGCCAACAATGTATCAAGACTTCATAGACGGTGATATATATTGTGTTCTCAAATGAATCTAAAAGATCGTTGTATGGATCATCGTTTCGATAGCCAACCTACTATCCTTATGCATAAGTAATATACAATGTTGATAAAAGCGAGAGACGTTAAATTAAACCACATATACTATAAGTGTCTACAGTTAATCCGAAACAACTACTTATATGAAAAATGCTTATGATTTCTTTTCTCCAAAATATGTGAATTAAAATTAAATATGTCATACGTTCACAAAATATAAAAAGCCTTAACATCATTTTTATATAAATACTACTGTTTCATGTAAAAAATATAATCCCGAAGACAATGTTATCTTAATACTTCCTCTGATTAGTTTTTTCTTTTAAATATTGTCGTGACAAGACAAGCCCAGCGTTCGTAGCGCTACGGGGGTACTTATGCACACGCCACTTATCACCCATTTTCATTAATAAGTTAATATTTTCTATTCTTAGACTCTACCTTAATAGCCCTTAAAATGTGTTACGTATAACACACTTCTGAATTTAAGCGATTTTCATATTTTATTATTTTACTTAATTCAATTTATGAGAACAGGCTGGCGCAGTACCACTGCTCAGTAGTACACATGGCTCGGGAAAGTTTTACCGGTGGTCGCGAGTTGGAACCGTCCCGGCTATTATGTGTTTTATGTATTTCTATAGTAAAAAGTTGAATATATAAAGTTAATTAAATTTGTAAAAAAAATATTAAATATATTTCCATTAGCTAGTACCCGTAGCATAAGTCCTTACGGTACTTAGCATGAAGCCAGGCTGATGTATCCACACAGATACTGCTAGTTTAATAAATATCAATCCATCCATTTTAATACATTACAATTTTTACTTTATTTTTATACTGTGTTTTATTTTATATTATTCCCTGCGTATACGTCTAGTGACAAATGCTGGTTTAAGAGGAGCTAGGGCCTATTGCGAATCTGCACAGTGCAGTGTAGGTGGATGTATGTTTGTATTACATTCAAAAGGTATAAAATACACGTCTCATAAATCCCACTCCCAGTAACTCTAAAAGAAAAAAAAATTAAAGAGTAAACTTCAAAAGTAATCTTTGCTCTTCACTGATTTATTATTCTTGAACTTGCTCGTTGATAAGTCCAGAAACAATAACGTAACAAACCATGCATAATTTAAACTTGTATAATAGTAGTCCATTTATATAATCACACGACTTTCGCCGCGGTAATCTGCCATCTTTGACCTAGCGGATGAAATTCGGCCTCGGCTAATGATAGAGAAACTGGACGCGTGGTGGTTTGAATACCACTAGTACAGCGTACTTCTGTTGTAATATAGTTCTGTTATGATATAATTATATTATAATGCGGTAGCCGAATTCGTCGACTTATTTAACTGTTCGTTGAATGACTTTGCAGAGGCAACATAGTATGTAACTGTGGAGTTGGAGTTGGCAATATATAAATTAAGAATGCTTGTGTAAATATAGTAATTATACTCATTAGATTTAAGAAAAGTATAAGTTGCTTGTCTATTGCATTAGGTTTAAGTTCCTATAAGATAGATTAAGTGTTACTACAATTATAAAAATAAAAATTACTTTCTAACAATATTTTTAGATTATATACAGTTTTGCTAACTTTTAGCATTTGTAATCAAGGTATCGACTAACAAAATTTTATCTTATACATTTTTTTGTAACAAAAGTGCTTTCTAGGCCTGGGTGCCCCTTATCCTTGCTCTACATTAGTATCTCACTACAGTTTAGTTAGACATCAATGCTTGCAAAGGGTAGTCTTAAGTTTAGATCTGTATCCTATATGTACCTATGTGCATTCAAATGTAAGAATACTTAAATAGTTGTATAGATGGAAGTGACTCGTGAAAATGAAAAGGACTTTATGAACACAATCACAAACTTGTTTGTAAGGTATTTTTCATGTTGGTTTATCGCATTAATCTCTTGAAAGCTTAACGTGATTATGGGTTTACGAATCAGAAATCACTTCAAAGCTCAAGTCATCGTCATGGACAAATTATCTTCAAACATGTTGAGCATCTAGGTTGAACTCATTTATTGTGGCTCTATGATATAATGTTCGGTATGCACTTGCCGTGATCCAAATATGCCAGTCACGTCTGCTACAGATAAGAGATCCGTGTCTAATTACATAATGAACATTAATGATCATCGACAACTTATGTTAATAGAGGCTAAGAGCAGCGTTGATATCTTTAATGATATAGGATGGTAGTCACTACCACCGCTCATACACAACCTCAAAACTTGAGGACGAGATACCAGTATTTAATAAATAATTAAAATATAAAAAAAAAAATAATTTTCTTCAAATCGTATCCTATGAAAAATATCAATTGATGCAGCTGGTGTCGTTATTTTATTTTCATTTCACTGCTAATAGAAGATTTTAAAGTCTACTGAGGGGTGGGCTTCTAAAGTCTAACTCATTTCATAAGTACGTAAATGTACATTTATAGTTAAGTCTCTTTCACGGATTATAGCGGCTCAAGGATTCCGACTTGCCAACGGCGCGTGTGGTCCGAACAAAAGCCTCAGTTCACAGTCTCTAACCTGAGAAATTCTCAAAAATCAGCCAGGCTCCAGTTCGTAGTGTACCTCTAATCTGTCTACTCACACTACATCGCGTAACTCGCCTGAAGTGCTTTTTAAATACTTCTTTTCGTCGTGAACGAGTAAAGGTCATATCTGAGAGACTAGTGCACTTAAAGTTAAGTTCACTCCCATTTCGAACGATAACCAATCCATTTAAGTCGCTTTCTTCTTTGTCACTTCACTAATACGATTCGGTTTATTTTGTACTTTTTACGTATTTTGCTAAAGATATTATTAAACATTTGTTTAAAATACACTTTCACCAATAAAAAAATTTAATAATAAAGAAAAATATTAACGTAACATGACTCATATTGTCATTAGTACACAGTTACTTAACCTATGTTAATAGATGCAGAAAAAATGATTATTATTATAGCTAGTCATTTCATATTTTAGTTATAATAATTAATTATTTCCGTTAATATTAATAATAATTACATAATGATAGTAATTGATTAATTAGGTACTTATTTAATTTTTTTTTAGTTTAGTGTATTGTTTTTATTAAAATAACCTTACATCGAATTAAAAAAAAAGTTCGACGGCATATATTTTAATGTTTCAGTGTCACTCTTACCAATCTAACCTTTCTTCATGCGTTAAAGTCCTTCAAGATGTTCAGGCTGTCATGTAACAAAATATACATACAAAAAGTGCACACGACTTATAAAATCTACAATTGTGCTGGAGATATTGATAGAGTCAGCGAGAGCTTTCCTGCGACTGCACAGTTCCGATGTTTTAGCACGGCACAGATATAGGTGCGATAACACCTTAGACGTGCCTTTAGCGACTTTGTAGGTACGTGTTTACGAGGCTGTTTATGTAGTCGGCCGGTTATGTAGTCTTACTTTACAGTTGTATTAACTGCTAATAAAACCTCATTTGTGAATTTAACGGCCTAGCTACCACGGCTCATGAAATACAGCCTGATGACAGACAAACAAAAAAACAAAAACAACGGACAGATGGCCACCGGAGTCTTAGTGGTAGGGTCTCGTCATTTACAAAAGTAAAAGACGATACTTTCAGAAAAAGTAGTGTCTTAAGTTGTAAGGAGTTTTGAAGTAAAACTTCTATACCCGCGCTTACACCGCGTTACAAAAATAAGTGATCGGGCGAGGCCAATGAAAGTTGTCAAATTTCTAATTCGATTTAAGTGAAACTTTTTTGAATTTGTGTATTAAATCAATAAATGAGTTTTACTTCAGTTACATGGTGCACACATTTTTTTTAAAGATTTTTTTAATAGTTAGCAGTTTTGTGGTCTTAAGTTTGTCTTACTTGTAAAGACACAGTTTATCAGCAAACCACTATCGTTTGCCCCCATAAATAAAATACAATTTTATTTATTTCTCAAGAAACAACAATAATAGCTGAAGGCTACAACGAGTATCAGGTTTACAACTTCAACTAGTGAAAGTTTATTGAGCCGGTACCTGTTCGTGGCAATTATAATTTGTGAAGCGCAATAGATGCTCGTATCACGTGATGATTGATGATGTCTGATCAAGATCACAGAGAAAGTGGAGGTGGGCCTGACGAAAAAGTGTGTGCTTTAGATCACACAACTGAAGTAAAACTTAATTATTGATTTTTTTACACAAATTCATTACCGCAGTTACAATGACAACATCTCATATTTATTTTTTAAATACATAAAAGTTTCACTTAGATTGAATTTTGAATTTTAATGATAACTTTCATTGTGTGATTTTGTAACGCTCTCGTCAAGTCAAACGCGCATATTAGAAGTTTTACTTCAAAAATGCTTTACTTCGGTAAATACTTTAAAATAAAAGAGGCAAACGAACAATCAGAGACATTGTCATGACTACCGACGCCCATAGACATCCGCATAGAGGTTATACAAATTAATTGCCATCCTTCCTCCTCCCACCTCCATGGGCCACCGGCAACTTAAGCACTCACACACCGCACTAAACGTGACAGCACAAAGCTCACGTATGCGCGTGGCATTACCTCTAACATTTTGCTTGTAATACTTTTTACACGGGTAAAGCCGGGGGCAAAAGCTAGTACAGTATATGTGCATGCCTTTCGCCACAGCCATAAACCAAATAAAACCAGACACCACTAATAAAGATAGTACAGTACTACAGCTAGTAGCAGCTGCAGACCATTGTCTTACAAATTACATCACTGTGACGTACACTTAGTTGCTTAATACGCTTACTAGTTTACACCTGTGACTTTGTCTGCGTTAATTAGCGCTACAGCTATTCCGAATTGCTGGCTTTAGAAATATAAATATAGATGGTACATATATATATAAATATATATTTAGGTAACATCCTATTGCTTTATAAACTCTATCCTTTCTTTTTTTTGGTATAAGGGGGCAAACGAGCAGTAGGAGCCATTTTCATGACTACCGACGCCCATAGACATCCGCATAGATGATAGAGGCTATACAGATGCGCTGCCCTTCTTTCTCCACCCACCTCCATGGGCCACCGGCTACTTACACACCGCACTTAACGCGACAGCACAGCTGCCACTTTACGCCGTCCGCGTCCGTGTAAGTGTAATCTTAAGCCCATACTACATTGAAAGTTCTATCAAAATAAGTTTAGCGTTTCTAGACATTACTTTACAATTACACTGTACACACAAACAAAATGACAAGTATTTTTTAAAATTTGGGTATTGGTATCCTAAAAACAACACTGCCTTCCAAAACCCCAAAAAACATTCTAGTTATTTTAATGTCACAGACAAACTTACTAATTTATATCTAACAGCGCCACGCGGTTTCACCCGCATATTTCGAAGTACTCCTATTAGAAGTAGCGTGAGCCGTGACGGTATATAGCCCAAAGCCATAGATTTAAATCTCTGTTTATAGCCTTCTTGGATAAACGTGTAAAATTACACCCGTGACTTTGTCTGTTTAGCGCTACAGCTATTCCGAATTGCTAGCTTACAAATACAAAATGTTACCTATTGCCTTATAAACCCTATCCTTTTTTTTTTATTGTGCAAGGGGGCAAACGAGCGGTCGGAGCCATTTTCATGACCACTGACTCCCATAGACATCCGCATAGAGGCTATACAGATACGCTGCCCTTTCTCCTCCCACCTCCATACCTAACACTGAAATATTTTTTTTAATTTGGACCAGTAGTCCAAGAGATCGGCGCGTTCAAACAAACACACTCTTCAGATGAGTATCTGATACGAGTACCTACGTAGTACCTACCTAAGTATAAATAAATATAAAAATACAAGTACTTCCTTTATTGTTATTAATCTATAATAACGATAAAGGAAGTACTTTTATTTTTATATATATAGATACTTCCTCATTTATTTTATTTATTTATTTATTTATTGAGGACACCAACGGTACATGCATAAATACAATATTGTTAATATTGTATATAAGGTTCCTCATGAGGCCCGCTGAGTTTGTTTTGCCGGTTCTTCTCAGGGCTACGGTTAAACCGGTGGTAGTTAATTCTATTTTAAATAAATACATTTTCATTTTCGAATGATTATGGAATTATTCCAAACTGTGTAATTATTGTAAAACTAGCTGCGCCCCGCGGTTTCACCCGCAAAAATTTCGATCCCGTGAAAATATCGAGATAACATGTAGCCGAAGTATATGTTGACCCAACCTATTCGTAATATTTATGCAAAATTTGAAGTAAATCCATGCAGTACTTTTTGAGCTTAGCCCGGACATACCTACAGCCAACCATACAAACAGACAAACAGATAAACAGACAAACATACAAACATTCTAAACACTATATTTTTGGCATCGATAATGATTGTAGATCACGCCCCAAGTATTATTTAAAAAAAAAATTCAATGTACAGTTTTGACTTTCTTACGATTTTATTATACATATTATGTATGCATGTAATTATTGTAAGACGTATGTAATTACTGTAAGCTACGTGTAATTATTGTAAGCTTTATGTAATGATTGTAATTTGGAAAGGTCGAGGTCGTGCAAACAACTAGCGGTTACCCGCCAATTTGCTTTCATACACTTTACATGACGTGATTGTCTATTAAGGCCTGCGCAGACGAGGGATTTTTGTCCGCGGATTTTATTCGCGGACAAAAATTTATGCAAATTACCGCGTACTTTAATCCCTCGTTTGCGTTACTCGATACAGTTGTAAGCGTTCTATTTTAGCGGACAAAAATCCCTTGTCTGCGCAGGCCTTTATAATTAGCAAACCAAGATTCAGACCGTGCAGACTTTTATTTGTTATTGAGTAACAATCACAGATATTTACTTACAAACAAGTTAGTTTTGCTAATGATGCCACGCCGCACTGCAGCGGCACGGGCCGGCACCACCGGGGAAGTACAGCTTCTTTACACGATACCGGCGTAAAGTGACTTTTCTTGCGATGTATAAGTATTCGGTGGCACATACAGGGGGAGGACGAAAGTGGGCAATGTGGATATCTACGGGTATTGGTATTCATGAAAATCAATCCGACGACTCGTTTGAAATCTATTAATATACTATATTAAAGAAAAAAGAACCTGCCAAGTGTGAATCGGAATCGCACACCGAGGGTTCCGTACGAACGAAAGGACATTTTTTTACCAGAAAATAAAATAACTTGGTTTTTCATAGCATTTGTATGAACGACAAAGGTGTATTTGCATTTTTTGAAAATGTATTATTTCTCAAAAAACTAATAATGATATCTCACTCAAATCAATTTTAGTAGATAGTTTTCATTGAGATCTACGGCATATAGTATAGTTTTTAGATTTCTCACTCTCACTTATTTTAAAAGTTAGAGGGGGGGCACTCATTTTTCTACTTTGGAAGCGTCTATCTTTCAAACAATTGATTTTGACGAAAAATGGTTTTTGTAACCTCAATGTCATTTTCTACGTATGGAGAGTTCCCCTTTTTTTTTAATTTATTTATTTTTATTCAAAATTCGAATAGCAGTTCACAGAATACATCAACTTACAAAGTTTCAGCTACGTAGGCTATCTCATGGCTGTGACATGCGGACGCACGGACGGACAGACAGACAAACATGACGAATCTATAAGGGTTCCGTTTTTTGCCATTTGGCTACGGAACCTTAAAACTAGAAGATATATGAGATAGAAGATAGTCTAGATAGATAGTCTATACGAGGGGCATTCTGAGTAAAGTAGAACACTTGATGAAAAAAAACTGTGTGTCGATTACGACACGCTTCTTGAACGCTTACATATTTTGTGCATATGTTGGAAAAAAATGTAAGCGACGTAATCTGTTTACCGTTTAAGACTGTTTCACACGATATTATATTACGATTTACAATACTCGTAAATTTTTGCTATACCGCGCGCCCTACCTACATGGTAATGAATAAACTCTAATCTAATACATAAAATTCTCGTGTCACAGTTTTCGTTGCCATGCTCCTCCGAAACGGCTTGACCGATTCTCATGAAATTTTGTGAACATATTGAGTAGGTCTGAGAATCGGCCAAAATCTATTTTTCATCCCGATATTCCTACGGGATCGAAAGTTACGCGGGTGAAACCGCGCTAGTAAAATATAGAAACATTGATTTGGGATCACCCATTGTACACAAAAATTTAATTTATTTTTCACCCAAACGATGACGTTATATTATACGGCCAGTCCTATTGACCATAGCAGCGTGACGCTACCTCTTAGTAAGTATTTAATAGGTACCTCTGGGATGGATGCGAGCAGGAAATCGGATGTAGTTACATCTGTAGACAGATAGAGATTACAATAATGATGAGAATGATGGAAGGTTAACAAAATAGATATACTATGCGGCAGAAGACGAGGCAAGAAGACCAGAACTGACCTACAATGATCAGGTTGATCGGGTAGTGTCCGATAGCGTCAGGACTTCTCAACCGGCGTGTACGTATGAAGAGAGATATGGATATGGAGGAAGAAAGTCAAGTGTGTATGGATCGTGAAATGTGGCGCTTTGCCGTCTCTGGTTACGCCGTTAGGGAAACTGAGGAAGAGGTAGTGCCACACTGCGTGCTTGCATGCAGTCGAATTGGGCCGGCACGACCGGGGAGGTACCTCTCGCTTACACCACACCGGCGTAAAGTGACCGCTCTGCTGTCGCGATTCGCGCGGTGTGTAAGTAGCCGGTGGCCCATGGAAGTGGGAGGAGAAAGGAGGACAGCGCATCTGTATAGTCTCTCTGCGGATGTCTATGGGCGTCAGCGGTCATGAAAGGCTCCGACTGCTCGTTCGCCCACCTATACCATAAATTTTTTTTTTATGGTATAGGTGGACATGTGCTGCTGTTGCTATCTGAGGTCTCAATTTATGGAATTGAGAGTCCGGTCTTCCTAAACCCATCTTCTACTGCAACCCAATTACCCAATGCCTACAAGCTTAAGATTTATTTTTCATCAGCGATGGTATTATTATCATGGATTGCGAGTCGTGACTAGAAAAGCTAAGCCGGCAACTTTCTCAACCCGTTCGGCGCGCCATATTGGAACAGGGTACAAGATTCATTGCTCCCTTTAATTTAGGAAAGGCTCACGCTTTAGCGAAGTAAACACTACCTTAGTATATATATATTAGTAAAATATTAGTAACTATAGGAAGGCGAAAATTTGTATGTTTCTCTTTCACGCACATGCAATAGAGTACGCGGTAAATATATACAATTTGGAATTACGTATTATTACTTTATATCTCGAAAAATTAATAACTCCAATGGGACAGAGTTTACACAGCTAAAACTTCGAGCTATATAGACCGGCAGTAGCGGCATATTTCTCCTTGCACAAGGCTGTCATGATGAAGTAATCCGCATAAGGAATGGCACAATGTCAAGAGATTGTAAGTAATCGGTAGCGTTCTATTAATTGACTTCATATGACCTGGGCATAAGGGTGACAGCACACATGCCACTTTTAGCATCGGCGATTTTGCGACTGTATCGATGCTAAATAACGATTTAGCGACTATGTCTAGTCGTGGTAACGGAATAGCGCGATTTAGCGACTGCTTCGACCCTCAATATGCAACATTCGTTAGTCGCATTGCAACTAAATAGCCGCGTTTTGCGTTATTAAGTATGCGGTGGGGAGCATCTGGTCGGTACGTTAGGAGAGGTACCTCCCGCCCACACAAATTTGTTTGTTAGAAAGGCGGGAAAGAACGAAAGTAAGAAACAAGTCTGCGTAGCAATCGCTATGGGCGTTGTTAGTGAAGCCCTTAAAACTATATGAAAAATGTTGTTGATTTTATAGACATCAACATTTTTTATGTATGTTTGTCTTTCCAGTCGCTGGTGATGCCACAGTTTATATGCACATCGATGCAATGACAATAATGTGAATGCTGACCTGTATACTGCCTATTGAATATCTGCAAAGTTAATAAAGTTGTCGAATATCTAAGTTAATGAAGTAAGTGTCTAATATCTGCAAAGTAAATGAACTAGTTGTAGTCGAATATGGAAGTTAATGAAGTAAGTGTCTAATATCTGCAAAGTCAATGAATTAGTTGTTGTTGAATTTCTAAGTTAATGAATTTATTGCTAATATCTGCAAAATTAATGAAGTTATTGCCGAATATCTAATTTAATGAAGTTATTGCCGAATATCTAAGTTAATGAAGTTATTGCCGAATATCTAACTTAATGAAGTTATTGCCGAATATCTAAGTTAATGAAGTTATTGCCGAATATCTGTAAAGCTAATGAAGTCGTTAGGCGATATCGCGAAGGGGATCGTTGTATGAATAATTCGCCACGTCCAGTTGGCGCCGTACGCAATGCGGTGCCATCGAACATGTTATAGTTCGCGATGGCGCCGATCTAGAGCGCCAAGGACGCCACTTTCACGTGCCTTACATCACACTGACGATCATCCATTCTCTACATATACTTGCTTTGCCACGCGGTTAAATTGTTGTTGTTATCTGTTTATGAAAAAAAATACGAACGGTTCGGAATGGTTTGTTGATGAGTACGAATATATAGACGATTACTGATAAAATATATTAGAGAATTCCGTTTGGGAAGACGAAGTGTTGGTCGTCCATTCACCAAGTAAGTATCGTGATCATTGATCAGAAACTATGTCCTGTATCCTGTCCGAGATGATCGCTAGTGCAGCAGGAGATCTGCTGTTTTGCTGTAAAAAAATATACCGTTAGGACCCTAGGACTAATCATTATATTATCATAATGATATATATTTTTTTATTATGGTATAAGGGGGCACACGTCCATTTTTTTATGACTTCCAACGCCCGTAGACTCCTTTCTCCTCTCACCTTCACGGGCCACCGGCTACTTACACAGCACGAAACGCGACAGCACAGCTGTCACTTTACGCCGGTCTCTTGTAAGCGAGAGGCACCTGCCTGCCGGCCCAATTCGGCTGCATGCAAGCATGCAGTATGGCACTACCTGTTCCTAAAATTAAAATAAATATTGTATCACCATCCTACTAGTCTTAGACTTAGACTTGATTCAAAAAATAACAGAATTCAGGGAGAGACGAAGTTTGAAATCCCGGACACGTACTTTCTTAATTCTAAAGAGCCTTTAATTAAGGCAAAGTACTTTCCGTAAAGTTCGCGGCTTCTATGACTTTCGCATCGTAGAAGCCGCGACTGGAACTGCAGAGGCAGGAAATTCATTTGATCCTCCGGATGTGGACTAATGGACTCGGAGAAGGTGCAGACAGTGCACTTGATATAAGACCCATTAGTTATGTCGGCCATGATGGTGTCATAACAATACTTATACTTAGTTATTGTAATATGAATGTGATATTATATTACGTACATAATATTAAGTAGGTACTATCCGACCCATGCCCACATTGGACGTTAATTATTTTTGTTGTGTAGTTCTTGTAAATTTTTTTCTTTGTTTTTCCCTCTCCTTAAGCTCCACCTGCTATGAATACAATCGGACAAAACTGGACACAACCACTAATAAAATATAGCCCATGCAAGCCTTGAATAGTGTAGCTTTCTGTTTGTGACAGCACAAAGAAACATTACGTTTTCATAATACCTAATATAGATAACTGCCTGATTAGTTACTAACTGATTTCATGCATGTGAAATTTTAAATTAGTTTCGAAGCGGCGGCGTAGGAGTTTTTAAGATCGTGATTATTTTTTGGAGTGAAATAAACGTGAAATATTATTTAGTAGCTTTTGCTTGTAGAGTCTACAAATGCATAGAGAGAGGGGAGGAGGGGGAGGAAAGAGAGAGAGAGTTCGATCTCAGAAAATACTTTCCGAAATAATACGCGTGCAAGTAGACGCTTTTTTGAGCTTCTTATTACCATTTATAAATAAACATTTTACGTTACGTAATTTTTACGTAATTTGCATGTCTATTTATAAAAAAGTAGGATGTTTGACGTACAACATGATGAACTTAGATTTAAGGAGGTTTTGTAAGTGAAAAATGATGTGGTTTACCTTTGGTTCTACATTTGGAACTGTTACCATTAGGGCCACAGCACACGCAACTTTTAGCAGCGATCGGCGATTTTGTGACTGCACGACGCTGCGTCACGATTTAGCCACTGCGTTCAGCCGCGGTTTCGGAATCACGCGATTTAGCGACTACTGCGATGCTCGATCGGCACTCGCAGTTCGCGTTTTTAAATGTGCGGGGGAGAGCGAGTGGTCGCTGCCTTCAGCTTCCAAAAAGCGGCAAAGTCGCCGATCGCCGACGCTCAAAGTGGCTTGTGTGTGTTGGCTCTTATAAATATCTAAAAGCTGTATAAATAAAATAAAACCAACACGAATTGTAGCCAATACTGTTACATATGAAACATCACTGCTAATATTTCACCAAGTGTTATTTCTCTGCTTCCTACAAGTTCCACATTGACGTGCTACGACCGCATTGTTAGATCGTTTTTCAACTAACACCCCGTCATCTGAGTACACAATACTCAAACAATGCTGAACAAATATACGTATCCATTGTGTAAACTTCTTTAGAACTATTACATTGATGTATCACCTCCCACATGATTGGCAAACATTGAAATATCTAAATATTATAAATAAACTGGCTGCGCAAAATTTCGATCCCGTGGAAAATAGAAAATCATCCCATGGCATCCCATAGGAACATTTTTTCGGGATAAAAACCTGTGTGTTAATAATGTGTTAATCCAAGTTACTCTCTATGTGTGTGCCAAATTGATCATGAAAATCGGTTTAGCAGTTTTTGCCTGAAGGAGTACCAAACAAACAAACATACAAACTTTCGCATTTATAATATTAGTAGGATATAAATTAAAATACATTGGATGGAATAGTCTAGTGCTAGTCGGATTATTCGAGGTCCTATTCCAATTCCGGTCAAACCTTATCATCGTCCTTTATTTTATTTTTAATAACAAATACATTATGCGTGCTAGTTAATTAAATAAAAGTCGAACCAAGGCATGAAACTTTCTTTTACCTAACTTTTTTATAGTTTAAGAGAGTAAAAGCCATTACTTGAAAGATATCAGCATAGAGGTTATACAGATGAATTACCCCCCTCCCCCTCCTCCTTCCATGAGCCACTAGTACTGAACTACTTACACACCCACAAGCGACCTTTATTTTTGTATTTTATTGATGTTAGTTACTTATTACAATTATTTCTAGGCAATTCACTAGCTGTAACAGATTATATCGAAATATGACGTCACAAACAGTTTTCGATATCGCCCATCGTTTCGCTTTCGTAGAGCCGTGTGTATCATTTGCTAACCACTTCCACTTTCGATGGCCACTGCTTACTACGCGGTCTAACAGTATGGCCTATGTGGTTATGGTAAAGTGCACCTCTGTGGTTAGTTTGATGATATACTTTAGCTTGACTGTCTCGTGGTCTAGTGGTAAGCGTGTTTAACCACAGACGTGAGGTCCTGGGTTCGAATCCCGGGTCGGACCAAAAATTGTGATTTTTCAATTTCTAATAACAATCCGGAGTCAGGAAGTTGGCGGCGGTACACCCCCGTGCCACGGAGAGCACGTTAAGCCGTCGGTCCTGCGCCTGATTTCTCACCGGTCGTGTCGGATTGCCGTCCCATCGGAATATGAGAATGAGGGAATAGAGAGTGCACTTGTGTCTGCGCGCACACTTGTGCACTATAATATGTCCTGCGCATCTGGCTTGTCTCTATAGAGACGGACGCCGTAACCGATATCGGCTAGGAAGACATTATACTTTAGCTTAGGCCGGTATAGCATCGTAGGTATGTCTAATACTATGTTATTAACGTTAGTAAGAGGTAGTGCATGCATTGCATCCGATATGGTCCGGCACGACTACGTCCCGTTCTCATAATAGGTACTCCCGAGAAGTGGCATGCGACTAGTGATGCGACTCGAGTAGGAATTTGCGACTCGAGTCACTCGAGTAAGATTATTCCCTCACTCGAGTTATACTCGAGTAAAAATGTCACTCGAGTGACGAGTTCACTCGGCGACTCAAGTTGTCTCGGCGACCCGAGTGTACTCGGCGCGACGAGTTCACTCGAGTGACTCGAGTTCACTCGGTAACTCCAGTGCAAGTTCACTCGAGTAGGATTTTTTTTCACTCGAGTACGAGTTTGACAAACTGACTCGAGTGACTCGAGTAAAAACATGACTCGAGTGACTCGAGTAAAACATGACTCGGGTAGCATCACTACATGCGACGCGTTTCGCGGTTTGTGAGTTTCCGACGGTCCATTGAAGGAGGAAGGGAGGACATCCTGTATAACAATTGTACGTATGATTATAAACGTCGTCGTTAGTCGTCAACAGGCTCCGATTGCTCATTAGCCCCTAAAAGTTATCATCAGAAAATATAGCGGCTGCAACAGCGGGGCACATTTAGTGCTTCCTAATGGTCTTGGCCCACCACTCTTTTTTTTTTTATTTATTTATTTTATTCAAGCATTACAGTAATAAATAAAAACCACACCAAAAACTACGCAGGTTTGTCTGGAATGCTATTCTTATATGTTAATAATTTTCAACTTAAAATAAGACATATCGACATACAGGTATACAAAATAGTTTAAAAAACAAATAAAATGAAATGAAAGCGAATTGAAATGAATTTTACAAATAGGTTGGGTTAGAATAAGTTTACAAATTTTCCAAGAAATGTGTTTTTAGTTTCTGTTTAATGTTGTTTCTTGTTATACTTTTTACAAAAGATGAATCTAGTTTATTAAATAAGCGAGGGGTGATATATGAAATTATTATTTCTCCATAAGCATTAGTTGCCCTAGTTATTTGTAATTTTTGTTAGTTACTTGACGTGTATGAACTACTTCTCTCGTGTTGCCAGGATCAACAGCAGTGACTATTATGACCCTTTCATATGATCGCAGGGAGCCCGATGGAAACTTTGTCCTTGTCCTATTAGTGCCCTCAACCAACTAGGTATATTAACTAGTATTTCACAACTATACATGCTTCGTAAAGCACACGGGATATGTGATTGAAAGTTGTTTAAATGTAGCCGCTAAGTCTGTCGGTTGGTCGATGTCAGTGATATTAAAATTCTCGTCCACCTTGTTGCAGCAGCCTTCGAATTTGGTGCCAAATCGAAAATACCTATGAAGCATACTGCAATATCCTGATTAAATTATGCAAAATTGGCACATAGTGGAAACATGTTCTAATAAGATGGTTCATAGTAAATCAACATACTTGTAGTATTTCGATAAAGGTACTAGATACCTATTAACAGGTTAAGCAGGAAATGATTAATTCTATAGTGGGATTACTATGAATAACATGACAGTCTTTATCAAAACACGCTGTTGATTCGATCCAAACTGGATAATATCTATTTATTTGGCCTCCCAGTATTGCCATTTATTCAGCATACGCTCAGCCAGAACTCTACTAAACTAATTAAGTGTTAGAACGTTGTGCCTACATGGGCATTGAGCATTTAGTAACGTCATAACAACAAAGCTAAATTCTAAGTCTACAAGACAACACGAATAATCCAAAAAAATCCAAAACAAAAGAGTTTCAAAACGGACCCAATTAAAAATAGCGTTAAGGTCAATTGTCACCGAAATATGATAAGGAACGACGAGAATTGTTACAAAAGGTCCTCAAAATACAAGACAAGATGACCTTCAATCTTGTCTTGTTTCATCACGAATGTGTTGATACACATTCGTGAACTGGAATAGTCGACTTATTAATATTCATTGATGAGTCTTAAATATTCATTTTATTTAAACTGCTTTTTTATGGCAAACTGCAGTCGGAGTCTGTGGCGAGCTCTGACGTCCAAAGACATGCACAGTTGTTGTGCAGATGTGGGATGACCGCTCGAAGCGCGACGGCATAGTTTTGCAACGGTATCGTCTGAGCGAGAGGTTCCATTTAGTAAAAGGCACTCACCTCTCATTAAATGGTGGCGAATTATACAGGGTTATCAAATTTTCCGGCTTGGTTCAGAATCAAGAGATTTAAGAAATAAAAGAAATTTAAAACATAATTAGATATAATTACTTTGTCTCATGTAAGAAACATGTTTCTTGGTCATCACGTGGCATCTGACTCGCGACTCGCGAGTCGCGACCGGTGTCTTTGACCTTGAAGTCGATACATTTCGTGTGCAAACAACGATCGATGTATTTTTTGGGCCATTTCAAATCGATTTTTATTTAACAAAATATTACAATTAGACGATAAAATTTAAAATAGAGCCTTGGAATGATGTTTACTTCATTATTTAAAATTTGGCAGTTGACCTATTGACCAATTGGGCCGCCATGACCGGAGTAACTCTCGCTTACACGAAACCGGCGTGAAGCTGTGCTATCGCGTTTCGCGTGGTATGTATGTAGCCTGTGTCCCATGGAGGGAGGAGGCGGAAGAAGGGCAACGCGTCTGCATAACATTTATGCGAGTGTCTATGGGAGTCGGTTATCATGAAAATGACTCCGACTGTTCGTTTGCCCCCTTATACTACCGATATAAGAAAAAAAAAACGATCGTGCCGACCCGATTGGTCTCCAGTCTTACTATTACTCATTGAACTATCAAGGTCCTATTATCCGTCACCCCTGCAGATAAACAAATTTTTTCTTACAGCATGGGAAGTCCATTGGCTAAGATTATATTATTATTATATAATGATATTAGTGAAAACATATAATATTATAACTAGCTATCAAAACATATAATATGCATGAGAGTGATTCATATGAGAGACACAAACCAGGTGGCGCTCGGTGTTAATTTATAGGACAGCAACTGATATGTGACATCAAATAAGAATGTGATTGACTATAATCTAGAATTATTTACTTAGGGCGGGATGCTGCATCGAGATTTAGTGACTCTGCGATCGGTCGCGGTAGAGTCCTGCGACTGCATCGATGCTGCATCGAGATTTAGCGACTCTCTGCGATCGGTCGCAGTAGAGTCCTGCGACTGCATCGATGCTGCATCGAGATTTAGCGACTCTGCGATCGATCGCAGTAGAGTCTTGCGACTGCATCGATGCTGCATCGAGATTTAGCGACTCTGCGATCGGTCGCAGTAGAGTCCTGCGACTGCATCGATGCTGCATCGAGATTTAGCGACTCTGCGATCGGTCGCAGTAGAGTCCTGCGACTGCATCGATGCTGCATCGAGATATAGCGACTCTCTGCGATCGGTCGCAGTAGAGTCCTGCGACTGCATCGATGCTGCATCGAGATTTAGCGACTCTGCGATCGGTCGCAGTAGGGTAAAGATGCCTATTATGAGATAGTTGCCAAATATGAGATAGTCAGGTTTTGGCGACACTAATCACGGCAGCTATTTGGTACTAGTGTCATTAGAAGCAGTGCGGGAACAGATCAACACTAGTGTTACTGCCTCTCCGCCCGCAGTGAAGTTTGCTCGTATGCGTGCGTTTTTCTATGAAACTACAAAACTAGATTTTTGTCATCCAATGTTTACGAGGTCTATTTTTATATAGGTATGTGTCATTTAAAATCACTGTGTAGGTACATCTAAGGTTAGGTACCTTAAAATAATAGATCTTGGAATTTGTTAATTTTTGATACCGTTTTTATTGTTATAATTATTAGGATAAGTCACTTTAAATTATACTTATATGAAGTCATTACTAGACGTTCATATAAATACTTTTCTAAAAAAAATCCCAATAAAAAGTTTAATTTCTAATTAAGACTTTTTGTTTTATCTTTCAAACGTATTTAATGTACCTACCTAATATGAGATACTATCTCATTTAAGGAACCTCTAGTATCTCATATTATGAGACCATTTGTCTGAGACGTCATTTCTGACTTTTCTAAGATTGTTTGATGTAACAAAAAAAATAGTTATACTTAATGCTTAACAGTCTTTTATAGTCAAACTACATTAAATACCGAATCGAATAACATAATTTTCATAGTAATCAGGAGAATCAGATTGTTTTTATGGCAAAAAAACAAAATGGTATCTCATATTCGGCATCCTTACCCTAGAGTCCTGCGACTGCATCGATGCTGCATCGAGATTTAGCGACTCTCTGCGATCGGTCGCAGTAGAGTCCTGCGACTGCATGGATGCTGCATCGAGATTTAGAACCTCTGCGATCGGTCGCAGTAGAGTCCTGCGACTGCATCGATGCTGCATCGAGATTTAGAGACTCTGCGAGCGGTCGCAGTAGAGTCCTGCGACTGCATGGATGCTGCATCGAGATTTAGCGACTGCATTTAGATGTTAATTGACATACATTAGCGACTAAATCGCCCCGTCTAGCTTCTTGAAAGTGTGCGCTCCCCGCGACTAGCCGCTGCATTCAGTTTCTAAAAAACGATCGCCGGTACGTTATTACTGGCGCGATAGGGCATGACCGTGGCGGTACCTCTCGCTCGCATGTAAGCTATGCTGTCGCGCTTCGTGCGGTTTGTGAGTTTCCAATAGCCCATTGGACGGAAGCAGCAAAGGACGGCAACACATCAGCAAATTAACTGTATCTTTTATGTGGATATCTTATTTAATTTAAAAAATATATCACGTATTTTATGACAGACTCCCAAAAAGTTGTATTATGTCAGAGTTTAGAAGAGTCAGTTTACGCGTTTTGCATAATTCTACCTGGGGTAAGTACTAAAATCTTAATATTACATAACAGTATTTACTGTTTAAGAAAACAAAAATGACGAAAGTAGCTAGTTTTTCTAGATTATTTAAAGGTTTATTTGTTATTTTAACATTTATCTTGCTGTATTTTTTAATTTTATTTATTTTTATATTTAAATTATTCAATCAATTATGAAAAAACAAAGAGAAATCATAAAAACATAAGGTCAAACATCCATTTCACTTAGGATTTGTGAAAATATGCATAAAATTATTACATTCCCAATTGCATGACACCAAAAAGTCAAGGCCAACCATATAATTATATTACTGACCTTTCAACGATCGACCTTGTCAACAAGCAGGTCCGCTGTATAATGTATTACCATCTCGAGTCATCTTTCGAGTCCGTTACGCAACCTGTCGCCTGCGGCGCGCCTTATTGTTCCAACACCCGATACAAATCACTTTAGCTCCGGTTTTTTTTACCGATCCGTTTTTGTGGGTATTTTACTCAACGTTTTTGATGTAACGGTTTATATAGTGGGGCATATTTCATTGTTAAAGTTTTTTACTGGATACTTTGTAATTGGAAGATATTACTTAAGAACGGCGTCAACATTTTCTGAAATGATGCAAATGTTCTATGATTTTGGGTGTTTTTTTAACGGGATTTGGCCCACCACTCGTTCCCACCGCTGCAACTCCTGTGTCGCCAGGAACGACAGCGGCAACCACACTTGACCCTTTGATATGATCGCAGGGAGCCCGAGGGAAAAGCTAAATCTGTCTTGGGACCCGCAACTAATTAAATCAAAATGCATGGATGATTTTGGGGTTGTGTATGTGCACGTGTTTTAATACGTTTCCAGTCACAACCTGAACTGCTTAACGGATTTTAACGTACGAGGTGATATTAGATTCGTCCAAATAAATATGATTTAAGCATTCGGGTTTTATGTTTTCAATTAAATGTTAGGCTATCTATTGTCGTCGCTAGTTGTTAACTAATATCACCTAATAGTTAACAACTTTAAGCGATTGAGCCCAAATCTTCGAATACCTACGGAACATAGGAATAGGCCTAGGTTTTATGTACTATGTTATTTGAACTTTCACAGGTGTGGCAAATCGGTTGATCGCTCGTAAGGGCCTGGATGATTGGGGCATTTAAAACACAAGTACATTCTGGTACATGAACATTAAACTGTATTATCAATATTAATTGAAGTCATAACCATATAACCATCGGGGTTCCTGTGGAAGAAGCAATATCACCTCAAATCTTGTTAGCCAAGCTTGATCTATCAAATAATTATTTTTGTATTATGCTAGGCTAAATATTAGTTCATTACGAAGCGTGCACCGTAATTGGGCCGGCACGATTCGGGAAGTACCTCTCGCTCACACGAGCGGTTGTGCTGTCGCGTTTCGTACGGTGTGAGTTGCCGGTGGCAGGTGTTGGTTGACGACTATCAAAATACTCCGGCTGTTCGTTTATAAAAAGCTTGTATACTGATTTTGTATTTTATTGTTAGATATTAAATGGCATAGGTATTATATTACTTAAAAGGAGGTGCTGCCCTTAACCTATTTATGTAAACTAAAGATAAATAAAGATATTTTCCATTTTCATTTCATTCATTTTCATTTTCATACGTATATGCCGCGCTGCCGGGATGGTAGATGATGATCATGAAACACATTTTCGTTTCATTACTTAATTTTTTTAATTATAACAAAGCGTTACATAAAATTCTTCATAATATCATTACAATACAATTTAAATGCAAGGAAAGTCGGACGCAATATTTAATTGTTGTATAACTGTTCAGGGGTCATTCAAATTGCACTACATTACTTAAGCATATTAACACGGAACGATGACTGTCTTTTTATTGTAGACTAGCTGTGCCCCGCGGTTTCAAACGCGAAATCCATATAAACTTCAACACCCAATTTCATCCCCTTAGGGGTTGAATTTCTAAAAATCCTTTCTTAGCGGATGCCTACGTCGTAACAACTACCTGGATGCCAAATTTCAGCTTGATCCGTCCAGTGGTTTGGGCTGTGCGTTGATAGATGACTATGTCACGTCTGAGTTTTATGTATATAGACTAAGGGGAAAAACGAGCAATCGGATCCATTTTCATGGTTATCGACGTCCATAGACATCGACATAGAGGTTACAGAGATGCATTATTCCTCTCCCTTCCACGGCTTTCCGGCTACTTACCCATCGCACGAAACGCGACAGCACAGCTGTCACTTTACACCGGTATCGTTAGCGAGAGGTACCTCCCCGGTAGTGTGCAATTCGGCTGCATGCATGCAGCGCGTGCACTACCTCTTACTAAATTTGTCTTCTTACTACACTGTTTTTTATTGTAGAATAAGGGGACAATCGAATCGAAAAATCGAGCACGTGCACTACCTCTTACTAAACTTGTCTTCTTACTACACTGTCTTTTATTGTAGAATAAGGGGACAATCGAGCAGTCGAAGCTTTTGATTATCGACAGCAGGTCATGGTTCTGTCTAACCCAATCATTCAGGTCAGCGCCGAGGCCGTCGTCGGAGGATGACCGCACGGACCCTTCAGAAGATGATAATATTACTTATATTATAAATTCTCACATCGGAAGGCATCTCCCCCATTACCGAGAGAGTGGTATATCGGTCCAAACAGTCTCTTCGCTTGACGAGCATTACGCTTGTTTTCGCTTCGGCAGTAAGATCAGCTCGTAAAAGAAGTTATTTATACCTTCTTGTAGGAGGAGAACATGTCTGATAGGACAACACTCAGATGCATAGAGCATACTTGAACGCTCTCCTACCGACGCCATAGACATCTGCATAAAAGGCTATGCTCCTCCTTCCTCCTCATACATGGGCGCATAGCACGTTAGTAAATAGCCCTTAGCCAGATCCCAGAATATGGAGGTGACAGGAGAAAGGAAGGCAGCGCATCTATATAGCCTATTTTCTATGGGCGTCATGAAAATGGCTGCAACTGCTCGTTTGAACCCCTATCCCTTAAAAAAATTAAGCCCATAGAATCCCCCACCCTTAGCACAGATAATTTAGCCTTTAACCAGACAGGACCAGCTCATAAAACCTCCCTTTTGTTGCAGGAGGAGAACATAGCCCTCCGCCTGATACGCCAGCACCCTGAGGAGGAGCTCCAGAGCAGCCAGTCTCCCGAGGAGACTCCCTCCA